>JAYESA010000005.1:145117771-145285271 GCA_036927795.1 Iris macrosiphon | reverse complement strand
GAGTCGATATAAATTTAGTTTCTTTTGGGCAAAATTAGGTTTTGACATAAAAATTAGAATAATAAGATTAAAATAAGGTTTTAGAGTAATTATTCCAAAATTAAATAAATTAAAATAAATTATATTTTGACATGGTAAAATTATAATACATAGGTTGTTTGGACTGTGACTTGGACTCTAATTCATACCAGCAAAGGACCACAGGCGAGTACATTCTCTGATAGTTTCTTATCTATGATATCCTCTATGTTCATTGTATTTAGTATAAATATCCATATTTCTTGACACGATGGTTACACGGATTGGTATATCTGGATCTCGTCATGAGATATTATTCCTTGTTCATGGTGTATCTTGTACAAGTCTTGTTTCATTATTTATCTTGTACATGTACAGGCACTGATTCTTGGGGAGACTTGCTACCTTCCTAGATAATCCCGTGCCATAGCGTACCATGGTTGGATCTACTATACCAGTCGGGGGTGGGGAGTATTTTAGTGTAGATATGTGATCATACCCTTCATGTACAGGTCTTGTTCTCATGTTAGTGTTGGTCATATACCACACGTATGACTAGCCAGGCCCGTACTCGTGTACAAGTTCCCAAGTCGATCATATGTTAAAGCTAGTACTCACACACTTAGGCATAGTATTCTTCTTCATTGACATGTTGTTCCTTCCCGCATTTATTTACAGTATTTCCAGTATTTTCTTTATTGTATATCTCTTGTACATGTATATGCATCTTGTATATTTCCATCTATTTACTGCTACATAGTTTATATCATTGATGTAGAATTGCTGTTAGAGATGTACTTTGCTCCATCCTGACTGAAAATATTTTTCCAGACTACGCCTTAGAGGACGGGTGTCCGACATTTTATGGACCATAGGGAGAGTAGCTGCTGACTTGGACCTTATAACCAGGTGTGATTCCGGGAGGTCTAGCCGGGATCAATACTTATTTAGTTAGTTTTTATTAGCAGTTTATGGTACCGGATTTGTCTCCGGCATACTTTGTTGAGACTTGGATATTATTGTTGAGTTAGATTATTCTATTTAGACTTGTGTTGCAATTTAGTTTATTTATTTTTTTGATATCTTATCATGCTTTAGCTATGTGATTGAGTATATTCCGTATTATATGGTGATATCTGTGTATCCTTATGGAGTTGGATATTCATGTGAGATTGATTAGATAGATTATTGACATAGACAGCGTTCTACCGCCGATGTTGCGGCGTAGGCTGGACGTACCCACGCACTCGTGTCCCTATACCGGGTGCGGGTCGTGACATGTTTTTAGTGACGGCCCATGCAGGTCAGACTTCGCAATTAGAGCGATATCGTGGTAGTGCGACAACTTAGTTGTACTACTGCGTGCCTGCGATAGGATCTAGGATATAGCATACTAGGATGAGAGCGAATACTCAATCACAACTATGAATATTTCTAATATATTATCTTGTTGTCCTTATTTTCCTTCTGAATGTTGCTTCCTTAGAATTTTACTGTCCTCCCTTAATGATATCACATCTATTGCCTTGATTGATTCCTTAGTGCCGTAGTTTGTATTCATGATTTTCTTATTAGAATATAGTTAATAGTACACCTTGACAGAGACTGCAATATCATGACAAAAGTAACCATAACCATACATATTTTCCTTAGATTGTATGTTGTATGATTGTAGGTAGAATTCTCTTAGACTTTGATTGTTGAGGATTTAACTGTAGTAAAGATTAATGAAGAGGTTATGACTTGACAAAGAGAGACAAGATGCCTTAAATTTCGAGGAGAAACATTAATGTAAATAAAAAGTTGAGAATTTAATATGGCAGAATTGACGATTTGTTAAAATCATAGATTTTATGAAGATTATGAAATGATTGAAATTATCATTGAATTTTGAGGAATTTAAGAAGGCTATCAATATATTTATTAGACTGCAAGTTATGAACTTATATTTTGAATATTGTGTTGGAGGTTTCATAAGTATTACATCGTTGAGTATTGTGAAAAAAAATCGAGGAATAAGAACACAAATGGATTAGTGTTGAATTCAAATTTTGGGATGAGATTCAATTTTATAATATGCATTGATTGGATTTAAATTAGAGGAGTAAGATCATTAATGGATTAGTGTTTGAATTTAAATTTTGGGATACAATTTTTAATTTTATAAATATGCATTGATTGGATTTCGATTAGAGGATTGAATATTAAATTCTTGTATTTGTTATTAACTTAAATTTTTGGAGGAGATTGTGATAAGAATGGAATTTGATTTTATATTTGAAGATTTTTAGGGATATGATATTTATAGAATTTTGAAAAATATTGTGAAGTAACAATATGGATTAGTTCATGATTATATGATTTGATGATTTTAATTTTGATGGTAATAAATAAATAAAATAATTGAGGATTTTAAATTTCGAGGACAAAATTTTTTAAGGTGGGTAGACTTGTAACCTCTGTATCCTGAAATTCGTGCTTAAATGTTGTTATTAGGTTAATTTGGGACTATTGGGTTTTTTTCATAATTTTTAGTTAATTAAAAACTAGTAACACTAATTTTCTAAGACTTTCAAGAATTTATTTTAGGTTTAAACTTAACTAAAAATATCTCAAACTTTTATTTTAGGTTCTAAATAGACAAATATATTTTCTAGAATTTTCTGGAAATTTTCTTAGTATTTTTAGTATTTATTGGGAGTTATTTAGACTAATAACTAATTTTTAGGAGTTGTAGAATTTATTGTGCAATCCCAGGAATATAGAATGGACCCATATTATTTTTTAGGGTTTATAATATTATTATATATTTTCTAGAATTATTTCAGAATTTTTGGAATAATTTTAGTATTTATTTTTAGTTAAATGGGTAAAACTAATGTTTAGAGCTTCTCCTAATTATAGTAGAAAACTTATGAATATAAAATTGTCCCAAATATTTTTCTAAGGTTTTTAGGTTTAAAATATATTTTCTGTAATTTTTCCAGATTTTTATGATTATTTTTAATATTTATTTTGAGTTATTTAGATTTAAAACGACTTAAATAATGTTTTGATAAAGGCAAATCAAAAATAAATAATATAACAAAAACCATCCAATCAGATTCTGACACGTGTCAGCCTATAAAAATCTATTCAGCCGCAGGTACATCCCTATTCAGCCGCAGGTACATCCCTATATATATATATATTATTATAACCCTAATTATCCCATTATTTTAGAGAGAGATTTTGGAGAATTGCCATCTAGGGTTCCTTCATCTTCCAGAAGCCATTGCGCATAGCTCTGAACTTGAAACGAGGCCTAGTTTCTTGAGTTAGAATGATATTGAGGTTAGATTTCTGATTATATAAATTTTTTTACGAAATTATTAGTATTAAATTCTGGAAAATTCGTAGAGCACAGCATGTCCGAAAATAGACGTATTTTAATATTTTCGTAATTTCGGGAGAACCAAGAATCAGAATCATGAAACGTTTAAAATTTCAGAAAGCTAATGTCGATATCATTGACATATGTTTTTTGCAGAATTTAATTCGAAGTATTCATATACTGTTAATTCTGTAGAACTTCTAGGTTAGAATTTAACCATCGGTGCACGATACAAAATTTGTATGTTCCATAATTTCCAAACGAATTTGAATTCGGATGAGCCGTAAATTTTAGCATATTTTTTATGATAAAATTTACAGGAAATCATGCATGAAAGTCGAGTTTGTGTCGGTTGACTTTTCGGTCAATAGATCGCCTCGATTTGCGTGCCATGAGTCCCGAGTCGATATAAATTTAGTTTTTTTTGGGCAAAATTAGGTTTTGACAGAAAAATCAGAATAATAAGATTAAAATAGGATTTTAGAGTAATTATTCCAGAATTAAATAAATTAAAATAAATTATATTTTGATATGGTAAAATTGTAATACATAGGTTGTTTGGACTGTGACTTGGACTCTGATTCATACCAACAAAGGACCACAGGCAAGTACATTCTCTGATAGTTTTTTATCTATGATATCCTCTATGTTCATTGTATTTAGTGTAAATATCCATATTTCTTGACACGATGGTTACACGGATTGGTATATCCGGATCTCGTCATGAGATGTTATTCCTTGTTCATGGTGTATCTTGCACAAGTCTTGTTTCATTGTTTATCTTGTACATGTACAGACACTGATTCTCGGGAAGACTTGCTACCTTTCTAGAGAATCCCGTGCCATAGCATACCATGGTTGGATCTACTATACCAGTCGGGGGTGGAGAGTATTTTAGTGTAGATAGGTGATCATACCCTTCATGTACAAGTCTTGTTCTCATGTTAGTGTTGGTCATACACCACACATATGACTAGCCAGGCCCATACTCGTGTACAAGTTCCCAAGCCGATCACATGTTAAAGCTAGTACTCACACACTTAGGCATAATATTCTTCTTCATTGACATGTTGTTCCTACCCGCATTTATTTACAATATTTCCAGTATTTTCTTTATTGTATATCTCTTGTACATGTATATGCATCTTGTATATTTTTATCTATTTGCTGCTACATAATTTATATCATTGATGTAGAACTGCTATTAGAGATGTACTTTGCTCCATCCTGACTGGAAATATTTTTCCAGACTACGCCTTAGAGGGCGGGTGTCCGACATTTTATGGACCACAGGGAGAGTAGCTGATGACTTGGACCTTATAGCCAGGTGTGATTCCGGGAGGTCTAGCCGGGATCAATAGTTATTTAGTTAATTTTTATTAGCATTTTATGGTACCAGATTTGTCTCCGGCATACTTTGTTGAGACTTGGATATTATTGTTGAGTTAGATTATTCTATTTAGACTTGTGTTACAATTTGGTTTATTTATTTCTTTGATATCTTATCGTGCTTTAGCTATGTGATTGAGTATATTCCGTATTATATGGTGATATCTGTGTATCCTTATGGAGTTGGATATTCATGTGAGATTGATTAGATAGATTATTGACATAGACAGCGTTCTACCGCCTATGTTGCGGCGTAGGCTGGACGTACCCACGCACTCGTGCCCCTATACCGGGTGCGGGTCGTGACACATATTACTCATTCTTGTATTTATTTTTATTATTTTCTTTATTGCATATATCTTGTATCTATATATTGCATCTTGTATATTCATATTTATTTACTATTACGTAGTTTATATTATTTATTAGAACTGCTGTTAGAGATGTTATAAACTACCTGATTTTTAAAAAAAATTTAATTTGGAATTTTTCACAATTTTCTGGATTTTTGGAATTTTTTCTAATTAAAACTAAGGTATTTTGAATTTAAATGATTTTTAAATAATATTAAATAATATTAAAATATTATGGAAATAATATTTTCTGGTGTAAAATAAAAAATAGACATAGGGTAATTTTTCGGGAATTTATTGGACCCCGGAAGCATTTTTAAAGCCCTAAAAACTATTTTATAATTATTTAATTAAACCCTGAACCCGGTTCACTTGAACCAAACCAAACCAAACTGCTGAACCGGACCGGTTTAATAAACCCAAACCCAACCTTAGTGGGTCGGATCCAGGTCTAACCCGCGACCCGAAACCCGACCCACCCGCATTTATTTTTATTGGATCAGGCCAGATCCGCCTGACCCGACCAGACCCATCCACCCGTTAACCCGAAACCCCTATTCTTCCCTGTAACCGACCCCGACCGTTGGCCTCCCCTCCGCCGGCCGACCCTCCGCCGGCCGACCCTCCGGGTTCCCGAACGTCCGCCGCAGCTCCCTGTCTTCCCCGGCAACGATGCCTCTTCTCCTCTCCTACCAGTAACCGCCGTCCCCACCTCTTCCTCTCCCGTCCGCCTATGTAAACTCTCCTCCACCTCCTCCTTCCCTCCGTTCCCCCGCAGCCCCGACCACCGACCAGAAAACTCTAGCCGCCCCTCTTCCAGAGCTCCGCCACCCTCGATCCCCTTCGGCTGCCCTGACTCCTCCTTTCCTCCGCCCAGCCGACCACCGGCGCACCCGTCCCCAGTCGCCGTCGCCTTCAGCCCCTCGTCCCGCGACCCCCTCCGCCGCCTCACTCCCAGCCCGCCCCACAGCAGCAGCCACCGGCAGCCGGCCTTCCCCTTCGCCGCCGCCGAGCCAGCCGCCTCCGCGAGCTCCTCCGGCGTAGACCCAACGCCTGAACCCTAGCTCGGACTGGACACGGACATGGCCAGGACTGCAGTGTCCAATTGGACACAAGGACACGAGAAATCTCAGTTTTTGGAGCCCTGTTCAGGTACCCATTTCTCTCTCCTCGCTGCCCCATTTTCGATTCTGTCAGTTGTGACGCGTAGGCTGCGTGACCCTCTCGATGCCCGTGCAACCCGCTCGGTGCATCGCGTCCTGTGGCGATCGCGAACCGCGATCCAAAAATAGGAAAACCAACGTCCTGTTTCACCCTGGAACTGAGTACGTTCTGCCAAACGGGACGACTTGGTCGAGTGCGGTCTTCACCGATATGTGTGCATCGTTGATACGGACGTGCGGGATTTCGCAGAAGTTGATTTGGATGTGCGTCCGCCGACAACGCCCCGTATCTGTCCTTTCTGGATCTCGCTGTAACTTAGTGTACACACGTCGGATCGAAACGAAACTTGCACCATCGGACTCGTAGCAATACACTGGTCCTGTGACCCAAGTTTGGTTCGATTCTGAGAACGTTGACAAAATCGCGTATCGTGGGCCCCACAAGCTCCACTTGACGGGCGATTTTGTGATCGGCTCATCGGAATCCAATTCTGGAAGTTCCGTTGGGTTCGTATCATCGTTTCTAAATTGTTGACACTAAGTTTGATAGATTTGGAGATCTTTGTTTCTGACACATTTTTCGGTGCAAAGCGGCCCACCTGTGGACCCCGCCTTGACCTGAAACTGTCATTTTTGTCCCTGTGTCCAAATTGGACTCAAGGACAGGCATTTCTAGCTAATTGATATTTTTTGAATCTGATGGTGATGTCTATTTTAGCAACCGGAGAACTGCCTGCAAATCCTGCTGCTACCAGAGCTACAGTTGGAGTTGGAACCCCAGGCAAGTGTACCTTCAAATCCTGCAGTTTTTGCTACTTATTTCCTTGACATATATACTTATTGTACATGCTTGATCTAGGACCGTGTGACTTACTTAGCCTTCGATTAATAGTCGGGTGCCAACACTGTACGCAGAGTTGTGTAAAGTCACCTAGAGATGGATACCGAGACCCTATACTTCTCGTACTTGCATTATCAAGTACGTTATACCCAGGACACCTGACACGAATCATGAGACAGAATCTTCCTGAAATATTTAAGATGATTCTGTATAGGTTGCAGGATTTATGACATAGATATTATATTCCTAGACATTATATAGACATAGTATGACTCACTACATTAGATATGATCTTACGTGACATGGACATGAGGAATCGTAGACATGAGACGTGTGATTTCATTGGGTGGGGAGAGACACACATGCTACAGGGTGATTATATATATATAGGCCACAACATAGTAAACTACATAGCATAGTATAACTGCTACTGGCTCCCCGACACAGAGCTTGTAGTGGTATCAGCCTAAGTTCTAGTGATGCTCTCAACTGGCATTTCACATAGATGGTTATATAGTTTATCCTATTTATTTTATTTACTATTGCACTGCATTTATTTTGGCTTGAGTTATTTTGTACCTTGCTATGTCCCCTGAGGACCTGGATCCGGATTATGTCCCCAGGTTTAGCAGAGGAGATCCACTCTGAGGTTTACAGGACAGGTGCATTAGCAGAAACAGAAGTAGGTTCCGGAACAGGCACTGGAGCAGAACCAGGAACCGAAGACTAGGTGATTACCATAGATTTTCCTGAGTATATGTTCTTCCATACTCAGTCTGTGTTGTTATTTACTTTCTTGTTTAATGAACAATTGTATCAGACTTGATTATCGGGTTGTTCTCCGATTTAATTACTTGTGACTTGATGTTGATGTTCTATTTCCTTTTGTTGACTTGTTATATTCATTCTGTGGATGAGATTAGTAAACCCTGATAGTTGTATTACAGCTTAAGTACGCCTCGATGGATCCATTAAATTGGGTTTGTCCATCGGTGCGTGCTGCTGGCCATTGCCACGTATCCAGTCCCTCGATATTTTGGTACTGGGGCGTGACATAGTTTTTGTGGTGGCCCATGCAGGTCAATGACTAAATTATTCGGTTTCAACTTAGGGACCGAACAGGCCTGCAATAAGAATAGGATAAGTTTTTAGGATCTCATCCACTTGCTTGAAACGTTCTTGATATCTGTATCGGATTCGAATAAAATTCTTGACTTGCATCCTGCTTTGATTCCTATGCGCTTCTTATAGTTTATTTTGGTTGCAGAATTATGGATCCACAAGCCGGCGACGAGACTCATTCAGAAACACCACAAGATGCTGTGATAACCAACGGAGATGAAGTGACACCAGTTAGTGAAGGTCCATCATCACAACAAGCAAGTCAGCATGCCTCAAGAATCCAGGAAGATGATGTTCCACCATCGACGCAGTTTGCTCTACCGATGCCTACCATTCCATAAAGGCAGGCTTTGGACGAACAACAAATATTTTGAATGTTCTACGCGATGATGCAAGCCCATCAGAAGGTTCATCAAGAAGATCAGCAAAACTAAGTGGAGAAGTTCATCGACATATTTAGCTAGGAGTTACGAAAGTTAATCAGCTCAAATGCAACTACCTTAAACGAGGACGTTCTTGCTGCAACACGACCCATGGAGTGCAACACAAGGATCGAGTCCAGCTAGAAGCGGCCGTATGCATCAGCACCAGACCAAGCATAACAAGAAAGAGTGGCAAAGCGACCACAGATGAATCCACCACTTGCACTAGTCCTTCCTACTTATCACTACTGTGGCAAGGTAGGCCATCTCGCTAAACAATGCCGACGCAGACTGGGACGATGTTTATCTTACGGATCCAAAAAGCATTCGGTAAGGGATTACCCTGAACGTCGAGAGAAAGCAGTGATGATTCATCAACCAGCCACATCAGCACCAGCCGGAGCACCACAGGAAGAAATTGTAAAGAAGTCTCACATGCACCAGCCACAAGAAGTATCTCCGCAAGTACTGCCTATCTGTCAATATTGTCGCAAGAGAGGCCACATTGAGAACGAGTGCAGACGCAAAAGAAAATTATGTTTAGCTTGCAGATCCAGTCAGTATTTAGTGAAGGAATGCCCCGAGCGTCGAGAAGGAGCACCGATGGTAAACCAACAAGCACTACCAGCACCAAGGCCAGCCTCTCCAGCATTAGAAATACTGCAAACGAAAGTTGAAGGAGTTCTACCACATGCCCCAGGAGAATATCTGCCGAGGCCACCCTTGGCACCACAAGCAGTACTCTTCCAGCAGGCTCAACAGCAGCCGAGGAATCATCTGCAAGGACGCGGACAAGCTCCAGTGATGACTTTGGAGGGTGCACAGATTTATGGAGTAGCTAATGCGCGTAAGTTTTTATAGTTTTCTGTTTCTAGTATTGCTTTAGTTCGTGCCTGCTGGTTCGTGACCTTAGACTTAACCTGACAGTTTTAACTTGCTAATAATAGATAACCTAGTGATAACCTAGAATATTTTATAATTGTTAATCTATTATGTTTTTATAAAGGATAACCTGGTTTTCTAAAAACTATAGTTTTCTAGATTTTCTTTTTCTGGAAATTTTATAACTTCCATTTGCTTAGGGAAATAATTTTCCCTATGTGTTTTATTCCTCAACTTGATCTCCTTAATCGTGATGTGCTTCGAATAAATTTTGCAACCGTGTCATCTCTGTTGACCGGCTATTCCTTGATTGCGAGGACGCAATCCTCTTAAGGGGGGTAGATTGTAAACCCCCTGATTTTTCAAGAATTTTTAATTGGAAATTTTTCACAATTTTCTGGATTTTTGGAATTTTTCTCTAATTAAAACTAAAGTATTTTGAATTTAAATGATTTTTAAATAATGTTAAATAATATTAAAATATTATAAAAATAATATTTTCTGGTGTAAAATGAAAATATAGACATAGGATAATTTTTCGGGAATTTATTGGACCCCGGAAGTATTTTTAAAACCCAAAAACTATTTTATAATTATTTAATTAAACCCTGAACCCGGTTCACTTGAACCAAACCAAACCAAACCAAACCAAACTGCTGAACCGGACCAGTTTAATAAACCTAAACCCAACCTTAGTGGGTCGGATCCGGGTCTAACCCACGACCTGAAACCCAACCCGACCCGCATTTATTTTTATTGGATCGGGCCGGATCTGCCTGACCCGATCTGACCCGTCCACCCGTTAACCCGAAACCCCTCTTCTTCCCTGTAACCGACCCCGACCGTTGGCCTCCCCTCCGCCGGCCGACCCTCTGGCTTCCCGAGCGTCCGTCGCAGCTCCCTGTCTTCCCCGGCAACGGCGCCTCTTCTCCTCCCCTACCCGTAACCGCCGTCCCCACCTCTTCCTCTCCCGTCCGCCTATATAAACTCTCCTCCACCTCCTCCTTCCCTCCGTTCCCCCGCAGCCCCGACCACCGACCAGAAAACCCTAGCCGCCCCTCTTCCAGAGCTCCGCCACCCTCGATCCCCTCCGGCTGCCCCGACTCCTCCTGCCCTTCGCCCAGCCGATCACCGGCGCACCCGTCCCCAGTCGCCGTCGCCTTCAGTCCCTCGGCTCGCGACCGCCTCCGCCGCCTCACTCCCAGCCCGCCCCACAGTAGCAGCCACCCGCAGCCAGCCTTCCCCCTCGCCGTCGACGAGCCAGCCGCCTCCGCGAGCTCCTCCGGCGTAGACCCAACGCCTGAACCCTAGCTCGGACCGGACGCGAACACGGCCAGGACTGCAGTGTCAAATTGGACAGAAGGACACGAGAAATCTCAATTTTTGGAGCCGTGTTCAGGTACCCATTTCTCTCTCCTTGTTGTCCCATTTTCGATTCCGTCAGTTGTGACGCGTAGGCTGCGTGACCCTCTCGATGCCCGTGCAACCCGCTCGGTGCATCGCGTCCTGTGGCGATCGCGAACCGCGATCCATAAACAGGAAAACCAATGCCCTGTTTTACCCCGGAACTGAGTACGCCCCGCCAAACATGACGAATTGGTCACGTGCGGTCTTCACCGATACGTGCCCGTCGTTGATACGGACGTGCGGGATTTCACAGAAGTTGATTTGGATGTGCGTGCACACCGAAATCAACGCGTATTCGCCGATAATGCCCCGTATCCGTCCTTTATGGATCTTGTTGTAACTTAGTGTACACACGTCGGATCAAAACGAAACTTGTGCCATCGAACTCGTAGCAATATGCTGGTCCTGTGACCCAAGTTTGGTTCGATTCTGAGAACGTTGACAAAATCGCGTATCGTGGGCCCCACAGGCTCCACTTGACGGACGATTTTGTGATCGGCTCATCGGAATCCAATTCTGGAAGTTCCATTGGGTTCGTATCATCGTTCCTGACTTATTGACACTAAGTTTAACAGATTTGGAGATCTTTGTTCCTGACACATTTTTCGGTGCAAAGCGGCCCATATGTGGACCCCGTCTTGACCTGAAACTGTCATTTTTGTTCCTGTGTCCAAATTGGAATCAAGGACAGACATTTCTAGCTAATTGATATTATCTGAATCTGATGGTGATGTCTATTTCAGCAACCGGAGAACTTCCTGCAAATCCTGCTGCTACCAGAGCTACAATTGAAGCTGGAACCCCAGGCAAGTGTACCTTGCCAAATCCTGCAGTTTTTGTTACTTATTTTCTTGACATATATACTTGTTGTACATTCTTGACCTAGGACCGTGTGACTTACTTAGCGTCCGATTAATAGTCGGGTGCCAACACTGTACGCAGAGTTGTGTAAAGTCACCTAGAGATGGATACCGAGACCCTATACTTCTCGTACTTGCATTATCAAGTACGTTATACCCAGGACACCTGACACGAATCATGAGACAGAATCTTCCTGAAATATTCAAGGTGATTCTGTGTAGGTTGCAGGATTTATGACATAGACATTATATTTCTAGACATTATATAGACATAGTATGACTCACTACATTAGATATGATCTTACGTGACATGGACATGAGGCATCGTAGACATGAGACGTGTGATTTCATTGGGTGGGGAGAGACGCAAAGGCTACAGGCTGATTATATATATAGGCCACAACATAGTAAACTACATAGCATAGTATAACAGCTACCGGCTCCCCGACACAGAGCTTGTAGTGGTATCAGCCTAAGTTCTAGTGATGCTCTCAACTTGCATTTCACATAGATGGTTATATAGTTTAACCTATTTATTTTATTTACTATTGCACTGCATTTATTTTGGCTTGAGTTATTTTGTACCTTGCTATGTCCCCTGAGGACCTGGATCCGTATTATGTCCCCAGGTTTAGCAGAGGAGATCCACTCTGAGGTTTACAGGACAGGTGCATTAGCAGGAGCAGAAGTAGGTTTTGGAGCAGGCACCGGAGCAGAACCAGGAACCGAAGACTAGGTAATTACCATAGATTTTCTTGAGTATATGTTCTTCCATACTCAGTCTATGTTGTTATTTACTTTCTTGTTTAATGAACAATTATATTAGACTTGATTATCGGGTTGTTCCCTGATTTAATTACTTGTGACTTGATGTTGATGTTCTATTTCCTTTTGTTGACTTGTTATATTCATTCTGTGGATGAGATTAGTAGACCCTGATAGTTGTATTACAGCTTAAGTATGCCTCGATGGATCCATTAAATTGGGTTTGTCCATCGGTGCGTGCTGCTGGCCATTGCCACGTGTCCAGTCCCTCGATATTTTAGGACTGGGGCGTGACAGATGTACTTTGCTCCTTTCCTGACTGGATATGTTTTTTCCAGATGACACTGAGGAGTGATACCCCACTCACTACAGGCCTCAGGACGGGGTAGGATCAGAGCCAGAGACCGTGTCTCAGGGGGTTCTCATCCTGACTGAGACAGACGACCCATGACTTGTACCTTAGTAGTTAGTTTTCTTTTGTACTGGATTTGTCTCCAGCATTGTTATTAGTATTTCTTGACTTATTGGATATTATTTTGGTCTTGTGAGTTGTATTTGTGATTCTTCTATTCTTTTATCATATTCATGTTTTATTCCATCTATAGATCTGTGATTGAGTATATTCTTATTATATTTGTGGCATTATTATATCTTAATTATTAAATAGATAGCTTACCTAAAAAAGTTCTACCGTCGATATTGCGGCGTAGGCTGGACGTTGTTCACTACTTGCATCCCTACACTGGGTGCAGGTCGTGATAATATGTTATCATACATATAGCTCGTGTGGTAATGTAGTCCGTGGTTACTAGCTAATCATACACTTCCCGTATGGTTGAGCGAGCTTCCTTTTATAAAGTATAGTCAGTGCTAAGCCCAAGCCGATCATATGTCACAACTAGTATTTCAAAACACCAAGATTATTGCGTTGCCCTCTTTGACATTTCATATATACTGATACCTGATATGTTTCTCCTAGTTATTCATTTATCAGTTTTTCTTGAATGATTTTATTTTAGTATTTTTTTGATTTTACTTGCTACTGTCGTGACTTGATCTTAGTTATATTCTCATCACTATTTCTTTACTATTATTGTTTCATAGCTTCTATCATATAAATGGAACTGTTGTTAGAAATGTGCTTCGCTCTAATCCTAACTAGATAACATTTTTAAGTATGGATTAAGAGGATTGGTGTCCGACTTATTATGGACCATAGGAGGGAGTAGCAGCAGCCTTGGATCTTGTAGTTCATGAGTGATTGCCAGGAAATCTAGACAGAGTCACTAGTTATCTTAGCTATCTCTTTTTAGTATTTTGGTACCGGATCTGTCTCCGACATTTACTCAGACATTGGGATGTTATTATTTGATACTAAACTTGATGTTGTGTTGATTAGACTTATCTAGGCTTGTATTTGGATATCTTTTCTTATTACCATATCGTACCATTTATTTTTCTTATTTTTTGATTGAGTATTGTCATTATATTATATTTTTATCTTATCCTCCATATAGAATTGAGATATCATTGACAGGTTAAGTTTATGTTATTGTGTGGGATTAATAGTTAGTTATTATTGAACTAGACAACGTTCTACTGTCGATGTTGTGACGCAGGATGGACGTACCACATACTCATGCCCCAATTATCCGAATGCGGGTCGTGACAACCGAGCCAATACTTACAGTTCATTCCAGGAGTGCATTGTAGATCCTTCTAAATACAGAACAATTGTTGGTAGTCTCCAATACTTGTGCCTCACTCGCCTTGATATTGCATATGTTGTTAATAAATTATGTCAATTCATGCATCGACCTACTTCTGATATTTGGAATGTTGTCAAGTGTTTGCTTCACTATCTTTCTGATACTGCTGATCATGGTCTTGTCTTGCATTGTCATCCATCTATATCTCTCCATGCCTTTTCAGATGCTGATTGGGCAGGTAATAAGGATGATTACACCTCCGCGAGTGACTATATTGTTTATCTAGGTTGCAACCTGATATCTTGGTCCTCCAAGAAACAACGCACAACTACGCTCCTCAACTGAAGCTGAATATCGTTCTATTGTTGCTACATCTGCTGAGTTACGCTAGATTTGTTCTCTTCTAAATAAGTTTGGCATTTGTATTCCTTATGCTCTGGTTATCTATTGTTCCAAGATTGGTGCAACTTAGCTCTATTCCAATCCTGTTTTCCATTCACACAAGAAGCATGTTGCGATTGGTTATCATTTTATTCGGAATCAAGTACAAAGTGGAGGTTTATGTGCCACCCATGTATCCTCAGTTAGCTTATATCTTGACCAAGTCTCTTTCACGCACTCGATTTCAACTTTTGAATAGCAAGATTAGACCCTCCACAGGAGCTCCATCTTGATGGGGCATATTGGAGAAGTTAATTTAGTAATTCCTTAATTGTCTATTTCCATTCTAGAATTACCTTATTAGAGAAATTAAATTTTTTTTTGGAATTATTTAGTTTGTTTCCTATTTTGATTTGTGTAGAATTAAAATTTGCAACAAATTTTATAAATTAGGTAATTAGCTAGATTTAAAATAATTAAGAAATGTCGAACTCGAGAAATCCTTGTGGTTACCGGAAAGAGGCATAAGACCATGGATAGTGGCAGAAGATCAGTGGATCGAGTTACGGGGGTGTATTATTCCTTACATTTATAAATAGTGGGAGTTGGGGGATAGTGGGCCCAAAAGACATGCAACGCAGCGTGTACAAGGTCTCGAAAGTTACGCCGAGCATTTAAAAAAAAAATTGAGAAATCTTTTCAATCTCCAAAGATTATGTAATGAGCATTATCAAAAAAAAAAAAAATTTAGAAATCTTCTTAATCTCCATAGATTAGATAATTAACTAGATTTAGAATATTTGAAAAATCTTCTCAAACTCATCTTGTAAGTGTATATATAGTCAATTTTTATTTAATAAAATTAAGCAATTATTTTCCAATATCAATAACTATATATCTGCAACTAATTTGGCTCCAAGAAATAATTTATAAAACACGCCACAAAAATTTAGGCCCAAAGCAATTCCATTTCTTGTTGGGGTAGTCATTAGTTTGACTATTTGGGCCAAGCCCACAAGGGGCAGATGTAACCGAAGAATTTTTGTAAATTTTGCCTACCTGGCATTGCTATTAAATTTGGATTTTCTTGCAAAAATTGAAAAGAAGTAAAGATTATAATCATATATTAATCAGGAACAAAATTAGACAAAGTAAACAGTTTTCTTTCTTCAAACTGAATACATAAAACTTGAAGTCACAGACAAAATCAAGTCCCAGCACCTCAACTGGTTATAGAGTTGAATGCAGTTGGACTCGGTGAGTTTGGAGAGCACGTCCATGAAGAAACCCTTGTATCCCTCCATGTCAAACCCCAGCCGTTCCGCTTCAACGACCTGGCGAGCAAGAAGTTCGACGAGCTCGTATCTGTCACCGCGCGAAGACGACGGCGACGACATGGACAAGATCACCCTCTCCATTGTGTCCCAGAGGCATCGCTGCATCGCAAACGCTACGCTCTTCTTCATCTTCTTCTTTCGGTTCGGCTTGGACCGTTCGTTGCGTGGGACATCTCCGCCATTGGTACTGTTGGAGGAGTAGCAGCAGCTCCATATCATTATGATTACAAGCATACAGGCTTTGGTTAAATGAAGTGTTGGTTAGGTTTTTTTTTTTGTGATATATATAATTTTGGTGAAGCCAAATTAGGAAAAGTTTAAGGTCGGTGGAGCATATAAAATCTAATTTAATTAATATGTTGCTTTTACGAAATGTGCCTTTCCTATGGCATTGCCATTAAATTTGGATAGTAGAATATTTTAGGAAACTCACGCGCCTTTAATAATTAATTTAATTCATATGATATTTCCTTAACAGCTGCTACCAAATGCATTCACAATGGAACAAAATCTAAGGTTTCCAAAATCAGTAACATGGTATATACACATTGACTAATCACCAAAAATACAAACTTAAACATAGATGCTGGACCCTTTTTGACATTTTTAGAACTTTGTTCAAATACAAAAAATAACCTTTATTAATTAGTATACAAAATATTCTAATCATAAATTATTTTTTAGATGTCGTAATTGAAGTTGAATACTTTTATAATGGCTTAAAATTACATAAAAAGAACTTAACCCTAATTTTTTTAATTATATTTAATGATCTAGAAATTGATTTTATTCTTATTTCTCATTTTATTCTAATCTATCCAAATGCAATATCTTGTATTCATGTTTGTGAAATTTTGGATTAAATCATTTTCTACTTTCTGATCGTTGAGTTTAAATTCCTCCATTTCGAAGTCCAACCAAAATAGAAAATTATTTTAAAAAGATTGGAAGAAAAATTATCCAATTCTTAAAAACAAATATTCAAACAATCAAAACTAGAGATATTCAGAAAATTATTTCAAAACAAATTTTTGAAAGAAAAAAATCCATTTCTTAAAAACAAATATTCAAACGATCAAAACAATCAAATAAATCCTAAAAATACCTAAAAAAATTCTACAAAATATATCTAGGGTTTTAAACCTAAACAAAAAGTTTGGTGGTAAATTAATTTCATACTGACCCAAAATAAATTTTGAAAGGCCGTTAATAAAAAAGTTTTCTAGGTTTTAATTATCCAATTTTTTTTAAAAATTCTCCAAAATTCTAAAATGACATAAAAATGTTTCTAAAACTATATGTGAGCCTCTAAGAGCTATAATTAGAATATTGTTACATATTTTTTGATACTGTGACCTGGTTGTAACATGTGTTTATGTGAAACTCTCACGATTTCTAAGTAAATTTTCAATAATTATAATTACTAAAAAAATTAGAATAAAAAATAGAAAAATTGTATTCTACGAAAATTATAAGAATTTAGTCATCGAAATTAAAACTAAAGCACGATACGAGAATAAGAGGTTGCCATGCGATAGAAAAGAATACCTCAAATACGGAAGGGTGAGACAAAAATAATGCATTAAATTTCTAAGGGTCGGTTTGGTTTGCTTTAAATGAGGTATTTTGGCCATCACATGAAGTGCTTGCACATGGAGTCGAGGTTGAGAAGGAATTCGAAAAATGAATGATTAACACAATATGAAGAGATGTTGATAAGCTGGAGGATAGAATATCACTACATGGATATACGAACAGTTATGGGCCATCACTCACTTAGTCACTTAGTATTCTTGTTCATTGCCATATTGTTCATTTTTGTATTATTTTTAGTAGTTTCTTTATTGTATATCTCTTATATCTATTGTTACATCTTGTATATTCACATCTATTTACTGTTACATAGTTTATATCATCGATTAGAACTGCTGTTAGAGATGTACTCTGCTCCATTCCTGACTGGATATATTTTTCCCAGATGATACTGCGGAGTGGTACCCTACACATTATGGGCCTCAGGATATTATGGGCTTAGAGTCAGAGACCCTGGCTCGAGAGGGACGCATCCCGACTGAGACAGATGACCCGGGACTTATAGCTTCTTAGTATTATTTTGTATAGATTTGTCTATAGCTGATTTGTTTAGTATTTCTTTAGACCCATTGATATTATTATTTTAGACTCATCAGTGTATGTGACTATTCTATTCTTTTATCATATTTGTGCTTATTTCTATCTTAGATCTATGATCGAGTATATTGATATTGCTGGTGGCTCATTATATTTGTTAGATAGATTACCTAATCAAATATTCTACTGTCGATTCTGTAGCGTAGGCTGGACGTTGTTCCCGACTTGCATCGCTACACCGGGTGCGGATCGTGACACATTTTTAGTGGTGGCCCATGCAGGTCTTCGAGGTCGCAATTAGTAAGATTCGTAGTGGTGCTCTAAATCTTATTCTATTATGAGCCTGTTTCAGAATATAGGATATAGGCTATAGGCTGAGAATACTCAATCATATCTAAGAAAAATTCTTTTGATTCATTCAACTATTCTTCCTTAATATTGATACTTGATCTTTTAACTGTCCTTCCTTGAGTGTCTTACATCATGTGCCATATTGATTCTTTCTTTCGCTTTGTCTCAGGATGCCGCTTAAGACTAGATCGCAGCAGGGGAGAGCAGCTTCTGAGAGGTCTGCGATATCACGAGGGCTTTCACCAATAACTTCTCTAGTGATTGGAGTGTCAGCTGCTTTTGGAGGTACACCACCTACTCAGAGGACTGTGCCAGCTGTATCTGAGGGACTTCTACCTCTACCTTCCGTGCCAGCAGATATGACACAGATGTTCATACTATTTTGAGAGATATTGGAGGCGAGAGGGATCAGTCTGATGCACATCAGAGGCAGACCGACATCTTGCGACAGGGTATCAAGATTGCTCATCAGCTTGCTCGTGCCGTAGTAGAGAGAAGAGTTTCGGTCCAACAGCAGGTTGCTCAGCTTCGGCCGGGCAACATTCAGGATTTTAAGAAGCTGGAGCCTAGGGTCTTCCAGGGGATGGTGTGAATCATCTATGCTGATGAATGGCTCGAGGATATTCAGCATCTTATGAGGTTGTTCCATCTTTCTGAAGATCTAAAGGTTGAGGCGGTAGGACTTCAACTGTTCGAAGTCGCCCGTACTTGGTTAAGGAATGAGTCGATTCTTGTTGACGTAGGACAGTCTTGGGAGATGTTCGATGACCTTTTCAAGAAGAAGTTCTTCGCTCGGGCAGATAGGTTGGACTTGGGGAGGCAGTTTGAGAGCCTTATTCAGGGTAGCATGTCTGTGGAGGAATACGCTACGAAGTTCGGCAGGCTGAGCCAATTTATAGAGTATTTGGTAAGAGAGACGAAGGTTCGGGCTGTTCATTTTTGCAAGGGTCTAAACTGGGAAGTGAAGATCCTCATTCCCCATCCTTTTATGAGACATACTCGGAGATACTTGCAGAGGCACACAAGGTTGAGTGGGAGTTGGGTTTGAAGCCCAAGAGAGATCGCAATTCTTTTTTGGAGGCCAACAGAATTACAATATCTATCAAACGTTCTTATTTCCAGTCCAGGCCTTTTCAGCAGCCGCAGCAGCACCAGAATCCAGCTAGGGTACCATTTTACCAGATATCACAACAGTAAAGACACTTACAGCAAGCTTTCTGTTACTATTACAAGAAGTTCGGCCACATCTTGGAAGTTTGCAAGAGGAGGTTGGGAGTTTGTTTGTATTATGGTACCGAAGGGCATCAGCTGAGGGAGTATCCTTCCAATCCTCGTAGTACAGTTTAGGGAACAGCTCCAGCTCCAAGGGCATAGGCAAGACCACCTGCAGTACAGCCGAGGGGACCGCCGCTTTTGACCCATCAGTAGCGTTATGTCCAGCATCAACATAAGGGAGGTGCACGTCAGGGACGACCGTTTGCTATGACTGTCGAGGAGGACGAGCCCATCGAAGATGTCATCGCAGGTTCTGTTCTTCTTGATTCTATTCCAGCTTTAGCTTTGTTTAATAGTGGTGCCTCCCATAGTTTTATAACTATTTCTTTTATTCTGAAGCATGGTTTGGTAGCTGTGTCTTTTCTTAGGACTTGCAATATCATGACCGGAGGAGGCATTATCTTGGTTTAGGATATTTGCAAGGATCGAAGAGTTACTCTGGAAGGCAGGAAGTTAAGTGTGTGTCTACTTAAAATGCCACTTTTGAGCTACGATATTATACTCGAGATGGATTGGTTAAGTATGTACCATGATAATATAGATTGTAGAGGAGGTAGAGTTTTGTTTGGTCCGCTAGGAGAGCCAGAGTTCGAGTTTGCTAGAGGAGATGCAGAGCAGGGAGAAGGCATTATTTGTGGAACTATAGTGAAAGACAAGGAGTTGATGTATCTGTTGATAACAGAATTCTTGGATGTATTTTTTGAGAAATTGCTAGGATTGCCACTAGATCAAGATATTAAATTCTCTATAGATTTGGTGCCAAGTGCAAAACTAATTTCATAGCATGTCTATAGAGTAAACAACAGCGAGCTGGTCGAGCTGAAGAAGCAGATGGACGAATTACAAGATTAGGGGTTTATTATATCGAGTTCTTCACCGTGGGGAGCCCAGTATTGTTTGTGCCGAAGAAGGATGGATCAATGTGCATGTGCATTGATTACAGGGCATTGAATAATCTCACTATCAAGAAAAAATACCTTTTTCCATGGATTGATGACTTGTTTAATCAGTTGAGTGGTGCCAAGGTATTTTCTAAGATAAACTTCAGATCAGGCTACCACCAAGTGAAAGTGAAGTAAGGTGTTCCATCAGTACCTTGACAAGGAGGAAATACCGAAGACTGCTTTTAGAACTCTGTATAGTCAGTATGAGTTTATGGTGATGCCATTTGGGTTGACTAATGCCTCGACGATATTTATGAATTTGATGAACAAGGTATTCCATCAGCACCTTGACAAGTTCATGGTGGTGTTCATCGACGACACACTCATATACTCGAAGATACCGGACGAACACGAAGAGCATTTGCGGATTGTATTGGATGTGCTGAGAAAAGAGAAGTTGTATGTGAAGTTGTCCAAGTGTGAGTTCTTCCTGAATAAGGTAGAGATTTTGGGACAAGTTGTGACTGGTGATGGTATTTCAGTGGATCCAAAGAAGATCGCAGCAGTGGAGTCTTCGAGTATATGTGTGTGCAATTGATGGGAGGAACCCGACAGCTTGCAACAATAGTAACAGCTTATAGAAGCAGCTGCAGTAGTAGCAGCAGCTTGCAACAGCAGCTTCCAGCAGCAGTAGCAGCAGTAGCTTTCAGCAGCAGTAGCAACAGTTTATTGAAACAGCTGCAGTAGCAGCTGCTTTCCGAGAAGCAGTAACAGTAAGGGAGATCAGTTGGTTAGTGTTAGGATATAGCTAGATATTTAGTAAGTTACATATTGTTAGCTAATAGTTATTGTTAGTTAAATTAGCTAGTTAGTTAGTTAGTATCTATTTAGTTATACTTCTTATGGATATCTCTAAGTTATATATATATATATATATATATATATATATATATATATATATATATATATATATGTATTAGTTGTATTGGTAATTATTATAGCATACGAGTTAGTACTTAATTTATATGGGTAAATACTAGTAGTTGATATTAGAGTACACTAGAAATTATATTGGGATGTTAGTTATACACTAGATATCACTTTTACCTTGAGATACCAAGGTAAGTGTCAAGGTATTTAGGATACACAAGGTATTTGGATTTGGGTACCAAGATGAGTGTTTAGTTGTGCAATACCGAGTTGGTTCAAACCTAAGGTATCCTCATAGTATTTGGTAATTAGGATTAGTATATTTAATATTGTTCAGATATACATATATGCTATTCTTTATCTCTTGTTTACGTATCCTAAGATACGGTATCTTAGTATCCTAGATTTAGCTTGTATGACATAGTTTCAAAGTTTATGAATCCAACATCATAGAGATAAACTCATGCAACCTAAAAATTGGTATTTTGACCAAGTTTGACCGGTTTGACTTATAGTTGACCTAGTTTGACTATTTTGACTTAAAAATAGTTTTTTGACCTAGATATTGACTAGTTTAACTTATTTATATTCCAAAACCTTGTATTGATATTGTATTCCCTACTAGGTCTTTGAGGTACCGTACCAGACATCTGTGATACTATTTACCAGACTTCAGGCGAGTACATTCTTTGATAGTTTCTCATTTATGATATCCTTTATGTTTATTGTATCTAGTATAGATATCCATAATTTTTTGACACGATGGTTACAAGATTGGTATATCTGGATCTCGTCATGAGATGTTATTCCTTGGTATATGGTGTATCTTGTGCAAGTCTTATTTTATTGTTCTTCTTGTACATGTACCGATACTGATTCTCGAGAAGAGTAGTTATCTTCTTAGAGAATCCTGCGCCATAGCGTATCATGGTTGGATCCACTATACCAGTCGGGGTTGGGGAGTATGTAGTATAGATATGTGATCATACCCTCCTTGTATCAAGTCTTATTCATTGAATAGTGTTAATCATACACCGCACGTATGATTAGCCTGGCCATATATCTTGTATTAAGTTCCCAAGCCGATCATATGTTAAAGCTGGTACTCACTCACTTAGTCATTTAGTATTCTTGTTCATTGCCATATTGTTCATTTTTGTATTATTTCCAGTATTTTCTTTATTGTATATCTCTTGTATTTATTATTGTATCTTATATATTTACATCTATTTATTGTTACATAGTTTATATCATTGATTAGAACTGTTGTTAGAGATGTACTATGCTCCTTTCCTGACTGGATATATTTTTTCAGATGACATTGAGGAGTGGTACCCTACAATAGACATACAAGTTAGCAGCATTTTATATAAACATATGAGTGTCATTTCTTGTTCGTCTATGCATTAAACAGTTAGGTATGCAAGAAGCCTAACTTAGCATGTTCCCTAACTACTTGATGACCCCTGAGTGTTGGATCCCCGAGATTAGCAGCAGTGACTCAAGGTTCAGCTATTCAGATCTAGGTAGAAACCATTATGGTTAGATAGGGGATCTTGAGGGCTCGAGCAAGCCAGTGAAGGAGAGGCTTTACCTCAGTATGACAGTGCATTGTGTGTATTATATGTTGGTTGCAGCAACATACATGAACTACACTGGCATTGTTGGGGTTGAAGTGTATCATTGTTAAGTTATTTATCAGTTAGTAGTTATAGATATGTTGATTAGTATATTAAGTTAGTGTTCAGTTAGTGTATTGATATGAGTTATGTCAATATCAGATAATGTATGTTCGCTTCAAGTCAAGATATTTTTTTGCCACTTGATATCGTTGTCACAATGAGCGTTCCTTATAATGAATCTATAAATATTCTCAAAGATGCCGACAAATTTTTTCTGGATTATTTTATTGCTTGAGAGTTATGATTTCTAAAATCTAATTGCTAGAGTTTTTGATTGATGATGGCGAGGGATGAGGACTATTGCTGCTCTGGATATCAAAAAAATCTTCTTGAGTTTCGAGGATAAAACTTTTTCTCGGCAGGTAAGTATAGTTTTCCGTTCCATGTTGGTATTATGTACAAGAGACATCACTTTGCTGGCTTGACTGGAAGCCTTCTCAAATAATTTTTCTATTGAAACACAAGACGATTGATCTAGATGAGTGGACAAAACTTTATTCTCTAATTCTTGTACGTCTTAATAATGAATTTAAGTTTTATAATGCTTGTTGCTAAGTAGATAATGTTCGCATGAGAACGATAGAATGAGAACCTATATTGCTTAACCAGAGAACTCATAATGTTGGTCATTGAAAAGACCATTGCCATTTTAAGTAAAAGAATAGAATATTGCATGCTAGGTTATACTGACACGGTTATCGAACAAACCTTGCCCTGCTAATAAGAAAAGTAAAAGAATGTTTGAACAAGTCAAAAGAGCTAGAAGAACTGTGTCATGCGTGCTTAATTAGAGATCATTTATAGGTTTGCTTGGCATTAATGCAAAAGATAGAACTGTCTGAATAACTCGTAATATGCTAAAGATGATTGATATGAATGAGAAGAGACTAATAGTGCACCCTAAGGTATCGTCCTTGTGATCTAGCGGGGTGTGCTATTAGTAATGTAAAGAGAAGATTGAACCTATCGCTCAATTGATAAGAAGAAGAAATAAAAGTTTGCTTAATCATTGTTTGCTTGTATTATATAATTATATAATTGATGTTTCATGTCATGCATTAGTCGCAGATAACTTGTGCACAAGGTATTAGTCTCTCGAACGGTTCCTGGGGCTCTAAAAATTGGTCGGGCAGGAGGAGATTTTTAAGAGCACCCTGAGGTACGATCCTTCTAATCTAGTGGGGTATTATGTCTATTAGTAAAGAGTAGAACCATAATGTCACAACTGCTAGTAATCGTGTGTGTTGGTGCAGAGTTGAACCTTGAGTCACCACTGCTAATCCCGGGATCCAACACTCAGGGGCCATCATGTAGTTAGGGCGTATGATAGGTTAGCCTTCTTGAATACCTAAGTATTTGATGCAAAGACGAACAAAAAATGGCACTCATATGTTTATGTAAATTGCTGCTAACTTGTATGTCTTTTACAGGGATAACCATTCGGCGAAGGATAAGAATCACTAAATAAGTGATGTATTAATTTTTTATTATGCTTGAATTGTGTACTGTCCTTAGAACTGCATGTTTCACTTGATTATGCTGCTGCCCTTTTATACTGAATTGAATAAGTCCACTAGATGCACTTTGTCTTGAACTGAGATGAATAGTCCACTAGAGAAAGCTTGTGTTCCTAAAGAGTTAGTAAATATAGTTCATGATACATGTTGTGCACTGCACGATAGAACCATTTCCCTATTATATGCCTGAATGTATTAAATATGCAAACTATTTTCAAAGATATGTTCTCGAAAGAAGTAAACTGATTATGATCATGTACTACATGAAATGAACCTAGGTATAAGTAGTAAGATCACTAGTTATGTAATATTTTATCACATGCTTAGTTAGTGTTGATTTTAGAGAGTGTTGCTTTTGTTCGTTTCTTTTATACTCACCAGTACTTTCCCTAAAGTGCTGACCCCCACCAGTTCTATTCGTAGGTACTCGATTGTCCAAAGAAGCGATAGCCGAGCCTCATCCACCAGTTTTATTCTTAGGTACTAGATTGAATCTAATTATGTAATGTTTGGAACAACGTCATTGTAATTGAGAGAGAGAGAGAGCCTAAGCGATTTGTAATCTTGGCCAAGAGCTGCTTGTAACACTTCTTGAATATCAATAAAGTGCTTATTTTCTTATGTCATTGTGTTCTTTAATTTTATGCTATATTGTGCCACTGCTTCTTACTCTGAATAGCTTATTTTGTCCTTGTTCAAGCCCTGGTCTTATGCAAGCGCAACTTAGGCTTGCACGGTATCACTCCCAAGTGAGTACGGTCAGTTTTGCAAGGCCCCAATCAAGGAAGAATGTACCTTGCTGGATCGGAGCGTGATACCTAGTTTTGACCTAGAAACCTAATTTTGAGCTAATTAAGCTTATTTCTTTTTTTTATCCCGAAATACTATTTTGACATAGAAATTCATATATAGGTCTCCAGGCCTCGAATATGGATACTGTTTGGATCTATTGCTCAGAACCACATACGAGTACATTATCTGATAGTTTTTTTACTTACTAGTCTTTATGTTACATGTATTTAGTATTTTTATACTTGATTCTTGACGCGATGGTACACGGATTATTATACATTGGCTCACCGTCATGAGATATTATTATTCGTGATTATCGTGTCATTGTTGTTGATTACTCAATGATTACCATGATATCTTTGTGATTATTATAGATCGTCATCATCATGCTCATATTATAGATCATGCATCATGATTTACGTGTTATAGCATGTCGTGATTTGGATCCACAATACTAGTCGGGGCCAAAAAAAGTATTAGTTGGATATGTGATCATACCTATATCTTATGAGGTACTGTAGACCATGGTTACTAGCTAATTATACACTTCACGTATGGTTGAGCGAGCTCCCTTTTATTTAGTATAGTCCGTGCTACTAATACCTGATATGTTTCTCCTAGTTATTCATTTATCAGTTTTTCTTGAATGATATTATTTTAATATTTTTCTGACATTACTTGCTACTGTCGTGACTTGATCCTAGTTATATTCTTATTACTATTTTTTTCTATTACTGTTTTATAGCTTCTATTATGTAAATGGAACTACTGTTAGAAATGTGCTTCATTCTAATCCTGACTAGATAACATTTTTAAGTATGGATTTAGAGGATTGGTGTCCGACTTATTATGGACCACATGAGGGAGTAGCAGCAGCCTTGGACCTGGTAGTTCATGTGTGATTTCCAGGAGATCTAGCCAGTGTCACTAGTTATCTTAGCTATCTCTATTTAGTATTTTGGTACCGGATCTATCTTTGACATTTACTCAGACATTGGGATTTTATTATTTGATACTAAACTTGATGTGTTGATTAGACTTATCTAGACATGTGTTTGGATCTTATTTCTTATTACCATATCGTACCATTTATTTTTCTTATAGATTCTTTTAATGAAGTATTGTCATTATATTATATTTTTATCTTGTCCTCCATCTGGAATTAAGATATCATTGACAAGTTAAGTTTATATTATTGTGTGGAATTGATAGTTAGTTATTATTGACCTAGACAACGTTCTACCGTCGATGTTGTGACGCATGATGGACGTACCATGTACTCGTGCCCCAATCATCCGGGTGCGGGTCATGACAACCGATCCAACACTTACAGTTTATTCGGGAGTGCATTGTCATATCCTTCTAAATACAGATTAGTTGTTGGTAGTCTCTAATACTTGTGCCTCCCTCGTCTTGATATTGCGTATACTGTTAATAAATTATCTCAATTCATGCATCGACCTACTTTTGATCATTGGTCTTGTCTTGCACTGTTGTCAAGCGTTTGCTTTACTATCTTTCTGGTACCGCTGATCATGGTCTTATCTTGCACTGTCATCCATCTATATCTCTTCATGACTTTTCAAATGCTGATTATGCGGGTAATAAGGATGACTATACCTCCACGAGTGACTATATTGTTTATCTAGGTCGCAATCCGATATCTTGGTCCTCTAAGAAATAATCCACAACTACACTCCTCAACTGAAGCTGAATATGGTTATATTGCTGCTACAGCTGTCGAGTAACGTTAGATTTGTTCTCTTCTAACTAAGTCACTACCATATTTCAGAATAAGGGTATTTTCGTCCTTTAATTTAATATGATAATATATTGCATAATATTTATATATTATTTATAGTGTTCCTTAAATGCCTGAGTTAGTGAACTAGACCTAGAAATCCACTAGATGATCCCCTGACCAAATTATAGGACTATGGATATTAATTAGCATTTTTGGGATTTAATATAATGGATTATATTTAGTTGTTGTAATTTTATTTGATTGTTGTACCTTACCGTTTCTTCATTATTGGGAGCACTATACTAGCTTTTGTCTTTCAATAAATTTTACACCCTTGTCCTAGACATGCCAGTCTCCTACTTTGATCCTTGTGTAACTAATAAATATGTCCTATTGTGCTTTATTTTAGTCGCACAATATTCGTTGTAAACGATTATATTTAATTCTAAATAAATTCAACTTTACATCTTTGGGCGTTCCAATCGGAATTGGAGACACAATCTCGACCCTTTTTGAGCAACCCAAATTATGATAATATTCTATTATGAGTCTTCTATATTCATGATACTTGTGTCCCACCTAATTTTAATCATATGTACTTCCAATTAATTTTAGAATACCATTTACATTAATTTTAATTAAATTGGTGTAAGGACCCAATTTGACCCAAAACTAGATGTAACACCAAACCAAACCCCCACTCACACCCTCAAGACTCATACTAAACACCACACACCCTTTTTAGCCACTACATCACACCAAATATGGTATTTTTCTCTCATTTAATCCAAAAACTCTACTTTATACAATTTTCCAGTTGTTGGGGACCTTTATGCAAAAATGCTTTGAGGTGTCCATATCCCATTGGACACAACACATGAAGAAGCAATATTTTTTTCATTGACCGGTCATGTGAATTTTCTCTATGATCTTGGAGTGTGCAACACTCAACATACTTCTCCCTCATCAGATCCTAGCCATCCATTTTCACACAAAACCATCATAATCCTTTAAATATCTACATGTAGAAAGCCAAACCCAAATCCCAAGGAGTGGTTGATCGGCCCAACTTCCTAGGTTAACCTCAATCCCTCTTTTCAACATATATATATATATATATATATATATATATATATATATCATATTTTCCTTATATTTTTATCCCCATCAATTTAACCTAGCCGACTTCTTCACTATATCCTCTCCCTGTATACGCCTTCACCCTCATCCTTGTTCGCCTGAACAGTACAGCCGACCACCAGATCCACCGCAACCCACCTGTCAGCCCTTCCTCCAGTTCACCCAACCGCCGGAGCCGATCCCACCTGAACCGCCAGCGCCACCGACTCCGTTCACCATCTTCTCCATCACCCTCATCCATAGATCCTGACCCGCTTGACATCACCGGACCCGCCTCGCCTGAGATCCCGCCACAACCATCCATCATCCCGACCTCGCCGACCGCCTGCTCCGAGCAACACCCGCCTGAACGACCCCTTCCCTCGACGAACAGCAACACCTCGATGACTCAACGAACAGCAGCACCTCGATGACTCAAAGAACTCGACCCCGCTAAACCGACGGGACAGCAGTCGTCTGAACGCCAGAGCAGACCTCGCCGGAGACAACACCTCCTCGTCGACTTCCCTCGACGACAGGACTTGCCGGATCCCCCTCGACCCGTACATGACCCCGTCTTCCCACACGACTCGACGTCGAATACTCCCTCGTGCACGTGCACGCCGTGGCCAAGGTGCGACGTATTTCTCTTATGATTTTGTTTGCGTGTGAATAATGTTTGGATGTTAGCATATCGTTTTGTGAT
The DNA here is from genome assembly GCA_036927795.1 of Iris macrosiphon. Classification (NCBI taxonomy): domain Eukaryota; kingdom Viridiplantae; phylum Streptophyta; class Magnoliopsida; order Asparagales; family Iridaceae; genus Iris; species Iris macrosiphon. The sequence goes on along the minus strand of JAYESA010000005.1, from coordinate 145,256,119 downwards.
AAGTTCATTAGATATTCATTGTGAGAACATGCAATAAACCCAAACTCGTATGCGTATACGTACGCGTATGTGTATAGTATTTAATTTAGTATATATATATTGTGTAGGAATTGATTGCTAATACTAGTTATGACTATATATGTATACATATACTGTATGCCCTTAGTGTTAATTTTGGATATCCCGTATTTCATTGACCATGTGAACCTGAATATTGTGAGTTGATAGCCTTATGTACACTGACGTACTAGCGAGACATATGTTAGTGTTTGATTGTCTGATTATGTACCGCATTTGAGGACGTGATACCCAAGCATTTAGTTGCACACTTGACCCTGTTAGATGACAAGTAGCACCCATAGCGTAGTCTCTGAGTTCAGTGTACTTATGATTTTGTGTATGTTAGTGTATCGGCTGATGCACTATTATCATTGAATAATGTCTATAGGACTGTTGGATTATTCAGACAAGACTTCGGAAATAGGATATTGGTATTTCCAGCAGAGGACCACATGCGAGTACGTTCTCTGACAGTTTTTATTATGTTGATTATCTCTATGATTCTAGTTGTTTAGCGTACATGATTCTGATACTATGTATACACGAGTTAGCATCATCGAGATCGATCACGAGGAGACGTGATTGGAATCCATCGTGCTAGCTGGGGACGGAGAGATATTAGTATATTATGTGATCATACCCAACTTTACATGAATTATAGCTCACCCACACCTCACGTCGGTACAGCCTGACCATTACATGCCTAATCGCCTGTTACATGTGATTAGCCTGAATATTGTTCGTATCATAGATATCTGGATGGTTAGCCTGACCTTACATGAATCATAGCTAATCATATGTAACAAGCCTGATCAGTCCCAAGCCGATCACATGATATGCTGATGTTTTACTTTCTTAGCTAGATAGTCTATACATGTATCTCTAGTTTATTGATCTAGCATTTCTCTATGTTCTAGTTACTGTTTAAGCATTTACTATATTCCAGTTCATTGTTCTAGCATGCACTTGTATTCTGTTTATTGCTAGTTGTACCATTGATGATGACATATGCTCCAGTATTTCTTATTTCCAGTATTTTATTATTTTAGTATTATTTATTGCCAATATTTATATCCATCTTGTATTTCTTTATATTGTATCATAGTTTTTGTTAATATATGTGGAACTGCTATTAGTGCTTGTACTTCGCTCCAATCCTGACTGGATATTTTTTCCAGAGGATCTTGAGGATTTTTGTCCTACACATTATGGACCAGGTATAGACGCAGACTACACACCAGAGATATTAGAGGAGTCTATTTTATTAGAGTAGACACTACCTGCAGCTGTTTAGACAACATTTATTTTATATATTTGAGACTTATTTTGTGGTTTATTTTAGTTGTTTTGAGACTTATGTGGAGTTTAATTTGAGACTTGTGGAGACTTTCTTTTTATGTTGGATAGCAAGGCCGTAGTTTATCTCAATTTTGAGATATTGTGTTTGACTATGTCATTACTTCTTATCTTTTATTATATCATTTATATTCTTATAGTTATTGTGATTGAAAATACATTATGAGCTGTTGAGAGATGTTTTGTCCTCCGTACGGAGCTGATATCATTGACAGGTTATGAGTTATGATAGTATTATAGAGACCTAGACAGCGTTCTACCGCCGATGCTGCGGCGTAGGCTGGACGTACCCACGACTCATTCCCAAATTTCGGGTGCGGGTCATTGTCACTACCCAATTCTAGAAAATAGGATTTCTTTTTTTTAAATTGATAAATTATGTATTGGTCATAGATAATTGTATTTATATTTAATTAGTGGTTGTATTTATTTTTCTTGGTTGTTTTAGAATTTTGGCTAGTCTGGACCCGTATCAGACCCTAGTGGACCCATGTCAGACCCAACCAACACCCTTGCCAGACTCATTTATGGGTTTAGAATAGTTATTTTTATTTTAATTAGTTAATTGGAGTATTTTGGATTAGTTATAATGGTTTAAGGAAACCCTAAACCCAGATCCTATTTTAGCATGACTAATTGGGAGGGTATTTTAGTCATTGTGTGATGTTGTAAACCCTAACCCTTACATTCCCTACTTGGCGAACCCCCCTTCCTTCCTTTTCATTCTTCTTCTTCTCCATTTTCACTCTCCATTCTCTTTCTTCTTTCCTTCTTCCAATTTCTTCTCCCAAGTTCCAAGTGAGTTCTTTACTTCCTTCTCTTCCTTCATTTACTTCTTCCATAAATGCAAACTCTAACCCTTCACTTTCTGCTAACCTAGGTGTGTAGAGCCTAGACTTGGTGTAGAGGCTTGGCTTGGAGGCTTGGAGGCTTGAGGGAGGTGATTTCTAGGATTTTGGAGACTTTGGCCTTGGGATTGCAACTCCCAAGAGGTAAACCCTAACTTTTCTCTTAGTGATTACTCTAATATAGTATAATTAGTAGTTTAGAACCTTCCTAGATTTTAGAGCTACCCATGGGAGAAAGTTAGAGCTTGTTTGGTTGTGTTTGGAGACTTTGACATTAAGTTTTGTGTCAATTTTGGGTAAAATCGGAGATTGGCCCAATTTTAGGTGATGCCCTAGGTTAGACGGACCTAGCTAGACGTTCTTGGATGTCTTGAGGATAAGTACGTGTCTCCGTTTGGACACGTGAGATCGTATCGCGGAGTTTTGGGCATTTCGGACGATTTGGAAGTTTTTTATCGCCGTGGGTTCCACATGCATATGGAATTTTGCCACGGACCTAGAATCAGAGAGTTAGCATTTTTTTGAGGTTCTAAAGTTCGATTAGAACTCGTGGATAAATTTTAGGTCGATTTCGAGTAGGTTTGGTGTACGTTTCCTGAGATATCGCAAACTGCACACCAAGTGTTTGTCGAAATGACTAAATGACCATTTCGCTTAGTTTCTAGGTTTTGGGCTTGTGTGCGGGTTGTTTTATCTACGGAGAGTGTGTATTAGAGTTTTTGAGTTATATTTTATATATATATATATATATATATATAGGTATATATATATATAGGGGTGGTTGTGCATTTTTTGTTGTGGTTGTGTGTGTTTGAGTGTGTTAGCGTGTTAGTGTGTGTATGTATATATGAGTATATATATATATATATATATATATATATATATATATATAAACACACACACACACACACACACACACACACACACACACATATATATATATGAGTGTGTTTATTTACATGTGAGTATTCATACATATATATATATATATATATATATATATATATATATATGTGTGTGTGTGTGTGTGTGTGTGTGTGTGTGTGTGTGTGTTTATATATATATATATATATATATATATATATATATATATATATATATATATATATGTGTGTGTGTGTGTGTGTGTATATATATGTGTAAGTGTGTATATATATATATGTATGTGTGTGTATGCATTGCATTTATATATATGTGTGTGTGTGTGTGTGTGTGTGTGTGTGTGTAGTGTGTAGTGTGTGTCAAGGGAGAGTGAGATAGAGGGATAGATAGATGGAGAGAGTGAGAGAGATGAGGAGCTGCAGCAGCAGCAAAGGGCATCAGCAGCAGCAGCAGCATGGCAGCAGCAACATTATTATTTTGTAGTAGTAGCAGCAGCAGTTAGCTAGTGGCAGCAGTAGCAGTAGGAGTAGCAACAGCAGAGTTTAGACAGGGGGAGATTAGATATATAAATAGGTATATATATATAGATAGAGATATATATATATAAGTATATGAGATGGGTAAAAAGATATATGTATATATGTATGCATGGATAGATATATATATATATATATATAGATATGTATATAGATATATAAGTATGTTTATAGATAGATACATATATTTATCTAGATAGATAGCTAGATATATACATATAGGTATAGCTAGCTAGTTAGTTAGTGAGTTGAGATGGATAGGTGAAGTATCTCGATACCTTGAGATATCAAGATATCTCAATACCTTGAGATACTCGAGGTATTGGACGTTTGCCTAGGATTCGGATTAGAGTTGGGTTTATATGTATAGGTGTATATATATATATATATACGTGTTAGTATATGCATTAGTGGGTTTATGCGGGGTGTATAGTGTAGGTTGAGGTATCGGATACCGAGGGTATCCCGGTATCTCAAGGAGGCGAGTTTGAGGTTTACTAGCTTAATGAGCTAGTTTTGACCTAGAATTTTAGGGGCACCCTAGTTTGACCTAGAGTTGACCGTAATTGCCCCGGTTGACCGCCAAAGTCAACGTTTGACCTAGTTTCGGCCTAGAGTTGACTTTTTGGACCCTGGGTTGACTTTTTGACCCAGATTTCACCGATTTGACCCGTTTGACCTAGAATAACCCTAGAAGCTTATTTTTAGTTATTTTATATCAGTTTAACTCTTTAGAATCTCGTTTAACCTTGCTTTTCGCAATAGGTCTTTGTGATGCCAGCCCGGATCTCAATCCTCACCAGTTGCTCACGACGTCAGGCGAGTACCTACCTCTGATTGTTTTCATTTCATGATAGCGTATATATCACCTGTTGTAAAACTGTAATACTTGATTCTGACATATTGTTTTATGAGCTGGTACTAGTTGGATCCCGTCATGAGATGTTATCCCCCTTACCGTGTTCAGCGGGTACTCTATCACGTGTATTTCATCATGTGCTTCATGTATTGATTCTCATATGCTATAATATGCTTTGTATGCTCTCGCCTTCATGTGCGCTAGTTATTTATCATGTACGTAGCGTGTCGTGGTTAGATCCAAGAGTATTAGTGGGGGAAAGAAGTAGAAGTTGGTTATGTGATCAAATCCAAACCGCATTTATGTGTATGTCGGTTATGTAACTCACGTATAACGGAGTTATCGTAGATTAAATCATGTGTAACCTAAGCCGATCACATAACGAACTTGTGCTCAAGCACTTAGCTAGTATTCCTATTTTCTCACATGCAGTTACTTCTCTACTACTTGTATTATTCTCTAGTTTTATATTATAATTACTGTATCAGTTTTACCATGTATTTATTTTCCTGTGCATCTTGTATTCTTTTTTATTGCTATTCATATACACCCTACCATGTATTTGGAGTTGCTTTCAGAGTTATGTACATTGCTCCAATCCTGACTGCATATATGTTTTTCAGAGGATCCTAAGAATTTTTGCCCGACCTACTACGGTCCAGTTGTCGACGAGTATTGCGACCCTGAGATTGAGGAGGAGCCCGTCCCAGCTGAGGAGACGCCGCTAGCGCCCTAGTATAGATAGGTGGGTTTCACTGTATTGTTTCCAGTTGGTTTTTGAATGACTGTATTATTATTATTATTATTATTATTATTTTGCTGCTGTGAGATATTATAGACTCTTAGACTTGGACTGTATATTTTAGATTTGTACTTGCTCTCTTTGGTTTTTTGTTTCTTTGTTGATATCTTATCAGTTTTTTACTCTTCTCCTAGTTATTGTGATTGAGTTTATATATATTGTGTTGTTGCCCTCCATTTGGAGAGGTTATCTTGACAAGTTATTGTGAGATATATATGGTTGTGACCTAGAACAGACCTAGACAGCGTTCTACCGCCGATTTTGCAGTGTAGGCTGGACGTACCCACGACTCATGCCCAATTTTTTGGGTGCAGGTCGTGACAGTCGTGATACATTTTTAGTGGTGGCCCATGCAGGTCTAGCTTCGCAAGTTGTATGATATCGTTGTAGTATGATAACTTAGTTGTACTACTACGAGGCTGCTTCAGGAAATAGGATTTAGGATGAGAGTATACTCAATCACAACAAGGAAATTTCTGATCTTACAATGCTATTCGAAATAATTGCTTCCTTTAGAATTTTACTGTCCTTCTGTGATGATATCGTATCTATTACCTTAATTAATTCTTTTCGATCTGTCTTCAGGATATCGCCGAAAACTAGGTCTTTGAGATTAGGAGCAGCAGCTTCAGAGAGGTGTGCCACCTCTCGACCAAACGAATAGATATCTGGAGTTCCTCCTATATCTCTTCTTCATGTGGCAGTATCTGTGAATTTTGGGGTTCCTCCTCCTCCACTTGTTCAGAGGATTGCCCCAGCTGTGACAAACAACCTTCCACCACCACCGACACCGATACCCGGAGGTATGCCCACTGATGGGGCACAAATATTCGCACTGATCCAAGGCATGTTAGAAGCTCAGAGAGTGATAGCAAAAGCTCAGCGTGTTCAAGCTGAGGCTCAGAGGGTGCAAGCAGAGGTGCACCAGGCACAGACAAAGCTGATGAGAGAGAGCATGGAGAATGCTCATCAGATGGCTCTCCAAGCCGTGGAGAGAGTAGCACGACAACCGCAGCATCCTGGCCAGCAGCACCAGAGGCCAGGTACTATAGTAGACTTCAAGAGGATGATGCCTTGAGAGTTCAAAGGCACCGAAGGAATAATTTACGCTGACAAATGGCTAGAGGACATAGAGAGAAACTTGCGTTTGGCACAGATTTCAGAGATTCTTCAGATCGAGGCCGCTGGCAGTCAGATGTTTGACATCGCACTGACATAGTATTGTACAAAACTGAGACTCACTGATGGAGGACTTACTTGGGAAGACTTCAAGGAACTCTTCAAGAAAAATTTCTTTCTTGACGTAGCTTTGGGAGCATTGGAAAGTCAGTTCCATGACTTGGTCCAAGGAAGCATGTTAGTCGACGAATACGCTGTAAAGTTTTGTCATTTGAGTCGATTCTCACCATTGATGATTCAAGACCTAGGAGACAAGCCCAAAAATTCAGAAAGGGATTGAATAAAGAGATCAAGTCTCGTACTTCGGGATGACACACTGTTACATTTGAGGATATTCTGATGGATGACCAGATTGCTGAAGATGACTTGGACCTCAGGCCTAAGAGAGGACGCGACACTTCTGGAGGAACAAGTGGTAACACAGGACCGGCTAAGCGCCCATACTTTCAGCAACAACAGAGACCGTACCAGCAGCAGCATCAGCAGCACCAGACACCAGTTCGAGGACACATCCAGCAGCAGCCACAGAGACATAATCAGCCCGTTGCCCAGTGCGCGTATTACGGGAAGATAGGACATACTAGAGACAATTATAGGAAGATATTGGGTACATGCTTGTCCTGTGGATCATCAGCACATCATCTTAGGGACTGTCCATCTATTCAGACTCGTCTGGGTGGAACATCCGCTCAGAGAGGACCAGCCAGAGTACCTACTATACCGGGAGGCCAGCAGAGGGGACCTCCACTTCCACCATAGTAGCAGAGGTTTACTCAGAACCAGTCGCAACAGAGAGGAGCACCACAGGGACGCACATACTCCATAATGATTGAGAAGGCCGAGCCAGCTGTAGACAAAATTTCATGTTCAGTTTCTCTCGATTCTATTCCAGCACTTACATTATTTGATTCTGGTGCTTCCCAAAGTTTCATATCTGTATCTTATGCTCTTAAGCACCATTTACAAATGGAACCATAGATAGGACTTGCAAGATCATGACTGGAGGAGGTATTATCCTAGTTCATGATTATTGCAAGGAGCGGAGAGTATCATTGGGAGGCCGAGAGTTGAGCGTGAGTTTACTCGTCATGCCACTTCCGGGATATAATATTATGCTTGGAATGGACTGGTTGAGTAGGCATCATGCTATTATAGATTATCACGGAGGCAGAGTAATATTTTGACCACCAGGAGAACCAGAGTTCGAGGTCGCCAGAGGAGCCGCGAAGCAGAGTAGAGGCACTTTTTATGGAGCCAGGAAGGAAGAAGAGGAGTTACAACATCCTCTGATTGCAGAGTTCCTGGATATATTTCCAGAGGAGTTGCCAGACTTGCAGCCAGACATAGATGTTGAATTCTCTATAGTCTTGGTTCCAGGAGCAGAGCCTATTTCATAATACATCTATAGAGTTAACAACAGCGAGCTGGCAGAACTGAAGAAGCAAGTTAAAGAGCTGTAGGACAAAGGTTTCATTAGATCCAGTTCATCGCCATGGGGAGCTCCGGTATTATTCGTACCAAAGAAGAACGGCACAATACGCATGTGTATCGATTATAGAGCTCTGAACAACCTCACTATCAAGAACAAATATTCGCTGCCGAGGATAGATAATCTTTTCGATCAATTGAGCAGAGCGAAGGTGTTTTTAAAGATAGACTTGAGGTCAGGCTATCACCAGTGAAGGTGAAGAAGGAAGACATACCGAAGAAAGCTTTTTAGACCAGATATGGCCAGTTTGAATTTATGGTAATGCCGTTTGGTTTAACCAATGTACCAACAGTATTCATGAACTTGATGAACAAGGTATTCCACCAGTACTTTGACAATTTCATAGTGGTGTTCATCGATGACATTCTAGTGTATTCGAAGACCCCATAAGAGCACGAAGAGCACCTGAGGATGGTCTTGGAGACTCTCAGGAAAGAGGAATTGTACGAGAAGCTTTCAAAGTATGAGTTCTTCCTTGACAAGGTTGAATTTCTTAGACATATGATAACGAGTGACAAAATTTCAGTTAACCCAAAGAAGATAGAGGTAGTGTAGTCATGGGCTACCCCCAGTTCGGTAGCTGAGATCAGGAATTTTCTTGGACTAGCAGGATACTATAAGAGGTTTGTACAAGACTTCTCCAAGATTACAAAACCAATGACTAGGCTGACGAAGAAAGATGTAGATTTTGCTTGGACAGAGGAATGTCAGGCCGCGTTTGATAAGCAGAAGAAGATATTGACAACAACTCCAGTTTTGACATTGCCGTCAGGGACATGTGATTTTACTATCTACAGTTATGCTTCAGAAAAAGGTTTGGGTTGCGTTCTTTCGCAGCACGGAAAACTAATTACCTATGCTTCAAGACAATTACGCCCTCATAAAAAGAACTACCCCACACACGATTTGGAGTTAGCCGCAGTTATCTTCACTCTAAAGCTATAGAAACACTATCTGTATGGAGAGCGTGTAGAAATCTTTATGGACCACAAGAGCTTGAAGTACGTATTTATAAAAAGAGTTGAACATGAGGCAGAGAAGGTGGTTAGAGTTGATGAAAGACTTCGATATCTCATTACAGTACCACCCAGGAAATGCCAACGTAGTCGCCGATGCCTTGAGCAGGTATCTGATGGCAATATACTTGACTACAGATAAATATTTATTAGCCGATCTTGAGAGCTTGAGAATTAAAGTGCTAGTTCTAGGTGTTGAGATTCTGATGTAGGGATTACAAATACAATCAGAGCTGATGGACAAAATTAGAGGTGCACAGTATGATGATGAGACTATGAGGTGTATCAGGGCACAAGTTCAGACAAGATTGATAGATGACTTCACTATTGCGGATGATGGATCTTTACGACATGGCACGAGGATGTGTATGCCAAGTGGAGAGCTGCACGAAGAGGTTTTGCATAAGGCACATCACTCTCAGTACTCGATGCATCCCGATGCAAACAAGATGTATCAAGATTTTAGAGAGCACGTATGGTGGTATTGTATGAAGAGCGAGGTATCACGCTTTGTATCCCGATGTTTAGTGTGCAAGTAAGTAAAGGAAGATCGACAAAGGCTAGGTGGATTGCTTTAACCTTTGCCCATTCTAGAATAAAAGTGGGAGCACGTAATTATGGACTTTGTTTCAGGGCTTCCACATTCTCCAGGAGGAAAGGACACGATTTGGGTCATCGTGGATAGGTTGACCAAATCAGCCCACTTCTTACCATTTAAAGTAGATACATCGACAGAGAAGCTAACAGAGATGTACGTGCAACAGATTATCAGATTACATAGGGTTCCTGTGAGTATCATCTCAGATCGGGATAGTCGTTTCACTTTTTATTTCTGGAGGAGTCTGCAGGCTAGCTTGGGCACTCAGCTCAAGTTCAGTACCGCGTATCACCCTGAGACAGATGGGGAGTCTGAAAGGACTATTCGGACTCTTGAAGATATGCTACGCACTTGCTTTTTGGATCTCGGAGGTTCTTGGGAGGATCATCAATACCTGGTAGAGTTTGCTTACAATAACTACTAGGCCAGCATTGAGATATCACCATTCGAGGCTTTATATGGACGAAGGTGTCGTACACCATTATCTTGGGATGATATCGGAGAAAGAGCATTGTTAGAACCAAAAATGGTCGTGGATGCAGCAAAAAAGGTAAAACTCATCAGAGACGGACTGCGAGTGGCGCAGGACAGACAGCGACATTGGGCCGATAGCCACCGTAGACCCCTAGAGTTTCAGGTATAGATTTTATTATTTTGGTTTGTGATTATTTTATTTTAGATTGCGTGTTAAGACTGTTTGTTCTAGGTTGGTGATTTGGTATTCCTACGAATTTTTTGACACGGGGCACGATTCATTTTGGTAGAGGCAGAAAGTTTAGTCCACGTTATATCAAACTTTTCGGTATTATTGCAAGGGTCGGTGCAGTGGCCTATAGACTGGACTTGCCGCCTGCTTTAGATGGAGTACATAATATGTTCTACGTGTTGCAGCTGAGACGGTACGTGGCAGATCCTAGTCATGTACTAGATCACTCAGAGATCGAGGTTGGACCAACTCTCTGTTATCCCGAATAGCCCATGGAGATCTTGGATCGTAGAGAGAAGGTATTGTGGAACTAGACTATTCCTTTGGTTCGTGTTGCATGGAGACATCACTCTCTAGGCGAGTCAACCTGGGAAAGAGAGGACGAAATGCGCGAGCAGTATTCGTATCTCTTCGAGACTTGAGTTATAATTCTTTGTTTGATTGTTTGTTCTTCTGCTACTTTATTTCAATTTTAAGGACAAAATTTTCTTAAGGAGGGTAGACTTGTCACTACCACATTTCAGAATAGGAGTATTTTCGTCTTTTAATTTAATATAATAATATATTGCGTAATATTTATATATTATTTATAGTATTCCTTAAATGCATGAGTTAGTGAACTGGACCTAAAAATCCACTAGATGAGCCCCTAACCAAATTATAGGACTATGGAGATTAATTAGCATTTTTATATTTAATATAAAGGATTATATTTAATTGCTATGATTTTATTTGATTGTTGTACCTTACCATTGCTTCGGTATTTGGAGCACTACACTAGCTTTTGTCTTCCAACAAATTTTACACTCTTGTCCTAGACGTGCAATCTTCTACTTTGATCCATGTATAACTCATAAATATGCCCTATTGTGCTTCATTTTAGCCGCAAATATTCGTCGCAAACAATTATATTTAATTCCAAATAAATCCAACTTTACATCTTTATGCATTTCAATCGGAATTGGAGACATAATCTAGACCCTTTTTTAGCAACCCAAATTATAATAATATTCTATTATGAGTCTTCTATATTCATGACACTTATGTCCCCCTAATTTTAACCCTATGTACTTCCAATTAATTTTAGAACACCATTTACATTAATTTTAATTAAATTAGTGTAAGGACCCAACTTGACCCAAAACTAGATCCAACACCAAACCAAACCCCCACTCACACCCTCAAGACTCATACTAAACACCATACACCCTATTTAGCCACTACATCACACCAAATATGGTATTTTCCCTTATTTAGTCTAAAAACCCTACTTTATACAATTTTCCAATTATTGGGAACCTTTATACAAAAGTTTATTGAGGTATCTACACCACATTGGACACAACACATGAAGAAGCACCATTTTCTTTATTGATCGGTCATGTTTATTTTCTCTTTGATCTTGGAGTGTGCACTCAACATACTTCCCCCTCATCAGATCCTAGCCATCCATTTTTAAACAAAACTATCCTAGCCCTTTAAATATCTACATGTAGAAAGCCAAACCTAAATCCCAAGGAGTGGTTGACCGGCCCAACTTCCTAGGTCAACCTCAAACCCTCTTTTCTACATATATATATATTATCTTTTCCTTATATTTTTATCCCCATCAATTTAACCTAGCCGACTTCTTCACCATCTCCCTCTCCCTGTACATGCCCCCACCCTCATCCTTGTGGCCTGAACAGCACAGCCGACCGTCGGATCTACCGTAACCCGCCTGTCAGCCCTTCCTCCAGTCCACCCGACCGCCAGAGTCGATCCCCACTGAACCGCCAGCACCACCGACTCCATTCACCATCTCCTCCATCACCCTCATCCCTGGATCCTGACTCGCCTGACATCACCGGACCCGACTCGCCTGAGATCCTGCCACGGCCATCCATCATCCCGACCTCGCCGACCGCCTACTCCGAGCAACACCCTGCCTGAACGACCCCTTCCCTCGACGAACAGCAGTACCTCGACGACTCAACGAACTGCAGCACCTCGACGACTCAATGAACCCGACCCTGCTGAACCGACAGGACAACAGCCGTCTAAACCACATAGCATGTCAGAGCAGACCTCGCTGGAGATAACACCTCCTCATTGACTTCCCTCGATGACAGGACTCGCCGGATTCCCCTTGACCCGTACACGACCCAGTCTTCCCTCACGACTCGACGTCGAATACTCCCTCGTGCATGTGCACGCCAAGGCCAAGGTGCGACATATTTCTCTTGTAATTTTGTTCATGTGTGAATGATGTTAGGATGTTAGCGTGTCTTATTGTGATAAGTTCATTAGATATTCATTGCGAGACCATGCAATAAATCCAAACTCGTATGCGTATGCGTACACATAAGTGTATAGTATTCAATTTAGTATATATATATATATATATTGTAGGAATTAAATGCTAATACTAGTTATGACTATATATGTATATATATACTGTATGCCCCTAGTGTTAATTATGGATATCCTATATTTACCATGTGACCCTGAATATTGTGAGTTGACTGCCTTATGTACACTGACGTACTGGTGAAACATATGTTAGTATTTGACTGTCTAATTATGCACCGCATTTGAGGACGTGACACCCGTGCATCTAGACACACACTTGACCCTGTTAGATGACAAGTAGCACCCTTAGCGTAGTCTCTAAGTTCAGTGTACTTATGATTGTGTGTATGTTAGTGTATCGACTGATACAATATTATCATTAAATAATGTCTATAGGACTGTTAGATTATTCAGATAAGACCTCAGAAATAGGATATTAGTATTTCCAGCAGAGGACCACGGACGAGTACATTCTCTGACAGTTTTTATTATATTGATTATCTCTATGATTCTAGTTGTTTAGTGTATATGATGCTGACACTATGTATACACGAGTTGGCATCATCGAGATCGATCATGAGGAGTCATAATTGGAATCTATCGTGCTAGCTGGGGACGGAGAGATATTAGTAGATTATGTGATCATACCCAACTCTACATGAATCATAGCTCACCCATACCTCACGTCGGTGCAGCCTGACCATTACATGCCTCATAGTCTATTACATGTGATTAGCTTGACTATTGCTCATATCATAGCTATCCGGATGGTTATCCGGACCTTACATGAATTATAGCTAATCATATGTAACAAGCCTGATTAGTCTTAAGCCGATCACATAATATGCTGATGTTTCACATACTTAGCTAGATAGTCTATACATGAATCTCTAGTTTATTTATCTAGCATTTCTCTATGTTCTAGTTACTATTCTAGCATTCACTATATTCCAGTTCAATGTTCTAGTATGCACTTGTATTCTGTTCATTTCTAGTTGTATCATTGATGGTAACATATGCTCCAGTATTTCTCATTTCTAATATTTCATTATTCAAATATTATTTATTGCTAGTATTTATATCCATCTTGTATTTTTTTACACTGTATCATAGTTTTTGTTAATATATGTGGAACTGCTGTTAGTGCTTCTACTTCGCTCCAATCCTGACTGGATATTTTTTTTGAAGGATCTTGAGGATTTCTGTCCTACACATTATGGACCAGGTATAGACGCAGACTACACACCAGAGATTTTAGAGGAGTCTATTCCATTAGAGGAGACACTACCTACAGCTATTTAGACATCATTTATTTTATGCATTTGAGACTTATTTTCAGGTTTATTTTAGTCATGTTGAGACTTATGTGGAGTTTAATTTGAGACTTGTGGAGACTTTCTTTTTATGTTGGACAGCTAGACTATAGTTTATCTCGATTTTGAGACATTGTGTTTGACTATGTCATTACTTTTTATCTTTTATCATGTCATTTATATTCTTATAGTTATTGTGACTGAGTATACATTATGAGCTATTGAGAGATGTTTTTTCCTCCGTATGAAGTTGATATCATTGACAAGTTGTGAGTTATGATAGTATTATAGAGACCTAGACATCATTCTACCGGCGATGCTGCAGCCTAGGCCAGACGTACCCATGACTCATGCCTAAATTTTGAGTGCGGGTCATAAAAAACTAAGCTTGGCGTTTGTATTCCTGCTGCTCCGGTTATCTATTGTTCCAATGTTGGTGCAACTTGGCTCTGTTCCAATCCTATCTTCCATTCACGCATGAAGCATGTTGCGATTGGTTATCATTTTATTCGAAATCAAGTACAAAGTGGAGCTTTACGTGTCACCCATGTATCCTCAGTTAGCTTATATCTTGACCAAGTCTCTTTTGTGCACCCGATTTCAACTTTTGACGAACAAGATTAGACTCTCCATAGGAGCTCCATCTTGAGGGGGCATATTGGGAAAGTTAATTTAGTAATTCCTTAATTAGCTATTTCTATTCAGGAATTACCTTATTAGAGAATTTAATTAATTTATTTATGTTGGAATTATTTAGTTTGTTTCCTATTTTTATTTGTGTAGAATTTAAATTTACAACAAATTTTATAAATTAGGTAATTAGCTAGATTTAGAATAATTGAGAAATATCTAACTTGAGAAACCCTTGTGGTTATCGAAAAGAGACATAAGACCATGGATAGTAGCAGAAGATCAGTGGATCGAGTTTTGGGGGTATATTATTTCTTACATTTATAAATGGTGGAAGTTGGGGAATAGTGGGCCCAAAAGACATGCAACGCAACATGCACAAAGTCCCGAAAGTTACGCCGAGCATTTAAAAAAATTTGAGAAATCTTTTCAATCTCCATAGTTATGTAATGAGCATTTTCAAAAAAGAAATTTAGAAATTCTGGGAAAGCCAATGTAGTTTCCGATGCCTTGAGCAAGATGTATTTTCAATCTCTATAGCTATATTTTTGACGTAGGATCGGTATTTGTTGGAGGACTTGGAAAGCTTTGGCATTGAGATGGTAGTTCCTGCTTTTGCTATATATATGTGGGGGTTGCAGATACACTCAGAGTTGATGGACAGGATCAAGACAGCCTAGTATGAGGATGTATCTCTGAGGAGCATCAGAGCTCAAGTGAGAGCAGGATTGAAGGATGATTTCACCATTGCTGAGGATGGTTCTTTATGGCATGGTGCTAGATTGTGTGTGCCTAGTAGGGAGCTGCATGAGGAGGTGTTACAGGAAGAGCATTTCTTTCGGTATTCCATACATCCAGGTGCCAACAAGATGTATCGGGATATGCGAGATAGTATGTGGTGGTATGACATGAAGAGAAAAGTGGCATAGTTTGTATCCAGATGCTTAGTGTGCCAGCAGGTAAAAGCCGAGAGGCAGAGGCCAGGCGGTTTACTTCAGCCATTAACCATTTCAGAGTGAAAGTGGGAGCATATTACTATAGATTTTGTGTTCAGACTTCCACGTTCTCCAAGAAAGAAAAACGTGATTTGGGTCATCGTTGACAGGTTGACCAAATCGGCCCACTTTTTGCCTTTCAAGGTGGGTTTGTCTACGGAGAAGCTGGCAGAGATGTATATGAGATAGATCGTCATAACACATGGGGTTCCTGTCAGCATAGTCTTAGATCAGAATAGTTATTTTATTTCTTATTTCTGGAGGAGTTTGCAGGCGAGTTTGGGCACCCAGCTCAAGTTTAGTACCACATATCATCCCCAGACAGATGGGCATTCAGAGAGGACCATTCAGACTCTTGAGGATATGTTGCATACTAGTGTACTAGATTTTGGGGGATCTTGGGAGGACTATTTCTATTTGGTAAAGTTTTCTTACAACAACAGCTACCAAGCTAGTATAGAGATGTCACCATTTGAGGCTCTATACGGTCGGAGATGTCGTACTCACTTGTCATGGGATGATATTGAAGAGAAAGTTTTGCTAGGGCCAGAGATGGTTGTGGATGTAGTGGAGAAGGTTAAGCTGATCAGAGACAGACTTTGAGTGCTGCAGGACAGATAGTAGCATTGGACCGATAGCCACCGAAGACCTTTGAAGTTTGAGGTATAGTTTTAGATTTTTATTTTGTGCTTAATATTGGTTGTTTGTTACAGATTTAGTTTTTAAGGTTGTATTTTGTTCTAGTTTGGTGGTCTGGTATTTCTGAGAATTTCTCCGATACGAGACACGATTTGCTTTGCTGGAGGCGGAAAGCTTAGTTCGTGATTCATCGGACCTTTCTATATTCTTGAAAGAGTTGGTACAGTTAATTATAGACTAGACTTGCCACCTGCATTAGAGAAATTGCACAACATATTTCACGTATCATAGTTGAGCCAGTACGTAGCGGATCCTAGTCATGTGTTGGATCACTCAGAGATAACGGTGGGCCCTACTCTTAGTTATCCATATCAGCCAGTTGAGATTTTGGATCCGATAGAGAAGGTGCTGAGGAACCAGACTATTTTTTTGGTACACGTCGCATTGAGGCATCACTCTCCGAGAGAGTCTACCTGGGAGAGAGAGGATGAAATGCGAGAGCGTTACCCATATTTGTTTGTGCCTTGAGGTATATTCTTTTCTTTTCTGTTCTGTTCTGTTCTGTTTTATTTTCTGGGGGTAGTTTCATATTTGAATTTTGAGGACAAAATTATTTTAAGGGGGTAGACTTGTCACTACCAAATTTTCTAGAAAAAGATATTTTGGTCATTTAATAATTAATTAAATATTATGAATATTGTATATTTATTTATTATTAGATGTTAGTTTATTATTTTGGAATTGTGTTAGTGGACCTAAATAATTTAGATTTGATCCATGGACAAATATTTAATCATAGTTAGAATTGAACCCAATTATAAGCCATTTATTAGGAGGATAAGTGGTCCCACTAGGCTAGAATATTTTCTCCTTAATTATTTCTTAATGAGAGGCTCCAAGAGGTATTTTAGACTTTACATAGTAGCTTAGAGAGGGGGCTAAGTGGTCGGCCATGTATTAAAGGGAGGAAAAGTTTCTCTCTCTTCATTTTTATTTCAAATCTAGATCTAGAATTTTTCTTCCAAATTTCTTTATTCCTACATCAAATTTGACCCAAATTTTTTTTATAATTTCTTTTCTAATCATCATTGGAGGCTAGTAGAACAAGGATCTATAAGGAGAAAGCAAGGATCTACAAGGAGAAGCAAGGATCTATAAGTTGAAGGCTCTTTTTACCAAATTTGAAAGTTTTATTTGAAATCCACCTCCTCTTTTTACCCAATTTGGAAGTTTTATTTGAAATCCATCTCCCAATAGGTATAATTCAGTTTTCTCCTTTAATTAGACTCTAAATTTATATTTTAATCATTAGGAACTATCCCATATGCTAAGGCTACCAATAGGAATTAAAATTAGGTTCATAGGAGGGCTATGAAGAAAGTTATATGATATTTTATGCCAATTTTGGCAGAATTCCGAGATTGACACATCTTGTGTTTGTCAATTGGTCAACTATACCAAATTAATATGTGTTTTATTGTGTGTGGCTAGTGTCGTATCCACAATTGGATAGGTATAGGCCGTATCCCAATAATTTGGAGATACGGGTTAATATGGGGATTTTTTTCGATACGGGGGTTTGAGCTTGTCATATTTTGACACGGACACGTAGATGTGTAATTAGCTCTTCATATTGTTCATAATTATTATTTTAGACTTGCTCATATCTTTTGGTGGATGTTTGGTAGCATGGTAGACACGTATCACAAGCGTATCATAGATCTAGTGTGATACGGATGTGATACACTCCACATGTTTGGTTCCTTATATTTTAATATAATTATTTATAGCTATTAGAGTATTATAATTGTATGTTTATATATGTATATGTATGGTGATTGGTAGTTTAATATATATATATATATATATATATATATATATATATATATATAAAATTAGTGTGTATCTCTAGTGCTATATTGATATGTATATATATATATATATATATATATATATATATATATATATATATATATATATATATATATATATATATATATATATATATGTATTGATATGTGTATCTCTAAGTGTTACACCCAAATTTTTTAGAATATATATATATATATATATATATATATATATATATATTGTGAACACCCGAATTTTTTAGAATTTAATATAAATTTTGAGATTTTTCTGTAATTTTTAAATAATTATAATAAATGTTCTTCTGGATTAAATAATTTTGTGAATAAAATTAAATATTAAAATATTATGAAAATAATATTTTTGAGTATAAAATAAATAATTAAACAGTGTAATTTTTATGGAATTTATTTTACCCAAAAACTATTTTTAAATACCTAAAACAATATTTTTTTAAATAAAACAAAATGAACCGGATTAAACCAACCTGAACCGAACCGGACCAGCCCAACCATAGCGGGTCGGATTCGGATCTGAACCCGTTAACACGTACCCACTAAGACCCGACCGTTAGGTAATTGCTATAATAACCCATCATCTCCCTAGACTCTTCGTCTCCCCTCTCCGCCGTTCACCGGCCGCTGCCCCGATCCAACTTCCTGCCGTTTTGCCGCCGCCACCCGCCAAGACCCTTCGCCTCCCGCAATCGTCGACCGACCATATCCCCGACCGACCACCTTCCTGCAACCGCCGCCCTCGTCCCCTATAAAAGCCTCTTCTCCGGCCACCCCAACACCCCCAACGCCATCGCAGCCACCTTCTTCCTCCGTTGAGCTTCCTTCCTCCACCGACGACTTCGCCGCCTCTCTGTCCTGAGCTTCTCGGGCCCACCAATGCCAATCCCCGAGCTGCTATCATTTACCACCACTATGTCTCCTCCGTCGAGACGACCCGAGCCAGTCCGGTGACTCACCACGAGCACCCTCAACCCCTAGCCCCGCCTCCGTCACGTCTCCAGCCGTCGTATCCTCCGCTAGCCCGACCCTCCAGTCAACGAGCTCCACCGGCAACCTCCCCGAGCAGCCGCCGCAGTCGAGCACAGCAGCCATACCCGCCGTCGACGAGCGCAGCGCCGCCTCCGACCGGCCGAGATCCACCGCGTCGTCTACGTACGCGTAGAACAATCGATTTCGACCCCTGTTCAGGTGAGAATTTCTCTCTCCTTGTTGTGTCGATATTCGAACCGTTTATTGTAACACGTTCCCTATGTGACTCTCTCGAACCCCGTATAATAAGTTCATGGTATCATGTGCTGTGTCGGTCGCAAACCGCGACACAAAAACAGGAAAAAAACCCCTATTTATTTAAATTCAGAAAATTGTCCCAAACTCCCTAGTTCACGACCGTTTTACGTGCAACCTGTTATTAATTTCTAAAATATACTTAAACAGTTAATTAGATAATATAACCAAGTTTTAAAACCCTATTTTAGTTTAATTTATGCTGCTGTAGATTATAATTTATTCAAAGGTAAAATTGACCAAAAAACTTGGTTATTCAAAACCCTAAATTTTTTTGAACTGGGTGGACCCCGCTAAATGAGGTGACTTGGTCGTGTGCAAATTTTACCGAAAGGTGTGCACCGTCAATACGAACGTGTGAGATTTTATGAAAGTTGATTTGGATGTGCGTGCACACCAAAATCAACGCGTATCCGTCGACAACGTTCGTATCGATCCTATTCTAAAACTTATTGTAACTTCGTGTGTGCTCGTTGTTTCGAAACAAAACTTATACCATCAGACTCGTAGCGATACGCTGGTCCTGAGACCCAAGTTTGGTTCGATTCTGAGAACGTTGACAAAATCCTGTATCGTGGGACCCACAACTCCATTTGAATGGCGATTTTGTGACGGTTCATCGAAATCCAGTTCTGAACATTCTTTTGGGTTCGTATCATCATTTTGGACTGGTAGACCCTAAGTTTGATGAATTTGGAGGACTTTGTCTCTGGCACATTTTTCGGTGTGAAGTGGGCCACACGTGGACCCCACTTTGACCAGAAACTGTCAAGTTTGCCCCTGTGTCCAAATTGGACATATGGATAGGTAATCCTAGCTATTTCATATCTTCTGAGCATGCTGTCATGGTTATTTCAGCATTCGGAGGAGTACTCGAAGATCCCGCTGATACCGGAGCGACTGATGGAATTCAAACCCCAGACAAGTATACCTTGCCATACTTGCAGTACTTGCTTTATATTATTTTCTTGATCTATTTATATGATGTATCTGTTCAACCTAGGACCGTGTGACATTGCTTAGCGTCCGAATAAGATTCGAATGTCGACGCCGTACGCGGAGTCGTATAACGTCACTAGAGATTGATATCGTGACCCTATACATTTTCGTGCTTGTATTATCAAGTACGTCATACCATAGGACACTTGACACTATTCATGAGACATAATCTTTCTGATATATTCATGGTGATTCTGTATATCGTGACATAGACTTTATACATATGCATAGCTATCATTATGACTCGTTGAATTAGTTAGAGGTCATAATCTTGCGTGTTATGGAATTGAGACGTCGTGGACATTAGACGTGTAATTACATTGGGTGGGGAGAGATACACAAGCTACAGTCTAATTTTATATATTATTACGGTGCCGTAGCCACGCAGAGCTAGGCCCTGCATGATATAACTGTTACCGCCTCCCCGACATAGAGCTTGTAGTGGTCTCAGCCTAAGTCTAGTGATGCTCTCATTTTGTATATCACATAGCTGGTTAGATAGTTTGCCCTATTGATACATTTTATATACTGTATTTATTTGGCTTAAGTTATTCTTGTACCTTGCTATGTCCCCTGAGGACCTGGATCCGGATTATGTCCCCAAGTATAGCAGAGGAGATTTACCCTGACGTATACGGTACAAGAGCAGATATTGGAGCAGTACCATCATCAGAGGACGAGGTGATGCCAGAAGATTTCTCCTGAGTATTTGCTTTATATACTCAGGCATTTCTGTTCTTGATACTCTATTTCATGTCTCGTAGAATAATGTATTAAACTCATTATCGGGTTGTTCCCAAAGATATTTATTGAGACTTATTAATTATTATTTCATCTTGATGATTCTGATATTGATTGTATTTATCTTCTGTGGATGAGATTAGTATCGTAGGATCTTTATTATTGTTTTACAGCTTAAGTACACTCTAATGGGTCCATTAAATTGGGTTTGCCCTTTGGAGGGTGCTGCTGGCCATTGCCACGTGTCTAGTCCCTCGGTATTTTGGGACTAGGACGTGACATATATATATATATATATATATATATATATATATATATATGTGTGTGTGTGTGTGTGTGTGTGTGTGTGTATACATATATATATATATATATATATATATATATATATATATATATATATATATATATATATATATATATATAGATGTGTGTTGTATCTAGTATTATATATATATATATATATATATATATATATATATATATATATATATATATATATATGTATATATATATATATATATATAGTGTATAGATGTGTCTGTGTGTATAGATTTGTATAGTGTGTCGTGAAGAAGGGTGAGTCGAACTGCACAACAATAGCAAGCAAAGCAGTAGAAGCAAGGAGCAGTAGCAGCAACTGCAAACTGCAGCAGCTAGCTAGCCGCATGCTACAAGCAAGCATAGAGCAGGAACAACTACAGCTGTAGCAGTAGCAACATGTAGTGCAGCAGCAACAACATGCAGCAACAGCATGAGCAACAACAACAAATTAGCAAGCCTGCAACAGCAGCTAGAGCTTAAGCATCAGCAGCAAGAGGAGCATGGGCAGCAGCAACAACAACAAGGTAAGTTTGTGGTTAGTTAGTTTTATAAATATTTTAGCTAGTTAGCTTGATGTATAGTTTATTAGTTAGCCTATTAATAGTTAGTTAGTTACTTGTTAGTAGTTATATATATATATATATATATATATATATATATATATATATATATATATATATATATATATATATATATATATATGTACATTTTGTTATCTAGTAGTTAGATATATATACTAGTGATTAATATTAGTAATATGTATGTATATATATCTCTAGTTAGTGATATGTATGTATGTATATATGTATATATATATATTGGTATGTTAGTAGGTAGCTAGTAGTATTGTATTAGTTAATGCATGTTAGTTATAATTTAGAGTTTTAGGTAGTTAGTTATATATTAGAATTCACATTACCTTGTGATACCAATGTAATGTCAAGGTATTGATAGATACTCAAGGTATTGGGTTTGAGTATCAAGATGGGTGAGTTGTGGTGTAAAACTGCATTGGTTCAAAGCCAAGGTATCCACTTAGCATTAGTTTTGTTAGAAATATTATATATTATTGATGGTATATACGTATTATAATATTTTTCTTATATAATTAATTGTGTATCTTAGGATACGGTATCTTATTGGTTTTCTAGTATCTTAACATAGCTAGTGTGGCCTAGTTATATAGTGTAGGACCCAATATCCTAGATATAGGCTCATACAACCTAGAAATAGCTAGTTTGACCAAGTTTGACTAGTTTGACCTAGAGTTGACCTAGTTTGACTATTTTGACTTAGAAATGAATTTTTGACCTAGAAGTAGACTAGTTTAACTTATCTGTGTTCCAAAACCTTATATTGATATAATATTTCGTATTTATGTCTTCGATGTACCGTACCGGACATCTTTGATACTGTTTACCAGATTTTAGGCGAGTACATTCTCTGATAGTTTTTTATTTATGACATCCTCAATGTCTCTTATATCTAGTATAGATATCCTTAATTTTTTTGACACGATGGTTACACGGATTGGTATATCCGGATCTCGTCATGAGATATTATTCCTTGGTATGTATAGTGTATCATGTGCAAGCCTTGTTTTCTTGTTCTTCTTGTACATGTACAGATACTGATTCTTGGGGAGACTTGCTACCTTTCCAGAGAGTCCCGTGTCATGACATACCATGATTGGATCCACTATACCAGTCGAGGGCGGGGAGTATGTAGTGTAGATATGTGATCATACCTATCTTGTATCATATCTTGTTCATTGAATAGTGTTAATCATGCACCGCACGCATGATTAACCAGGCCATAATTCTTGTGTCAAGTTCCCAAGCTGATCAGATGTTAAAGCTGGTACTCACTCACTTAGTCATTAGTATTTTTTGTTCATTTCCATATTACTCATTCTTGTATTTATTTTTATTATTTTCTTTATTGCATATATCTTGTATCTGTATATTGCATCTTGTATATTCATATCTATTTACTGTTACGTAGTTTATATTATTTATTAGAACTGCTGTTAGAGATGTACTTTGCTCCTTTCCTGACTGGATATATTTTTTCCAGATGACACTGATGAGTGATACTCCACTCACTACATGCCTCAAGACGGGGTAGGCTCAGAGCCAGAGACCGTGTCTCAGGGGGTTCTCATCCTGACTGAGACAGACGACCCATGACTTGTACCTTAGTAGTTAGTTTTCTTTTGTACTGGATTTGTCTCCAGTATTATTATTAGTATTTCTTGACTTATTGGTTATTATTTTGGTCTTATGAGTTGTATTTGTGATTCTTCTATTCTTTTATCATATTCATGTTTTGTTCCATCTATAGATCTGTGATTGAGTATATTCTTATTATATTGGTGGTATTATTATGTCTTGATTATTAGATAGATAGTTTACCCAAAAAATATTCTACCACTGATACTGCGGCGTAGGCTGGACGTTGTTCACTACTTGCATCCCTACACCGGGTGCAGGTCGTGATAATATATTATCATACATATAGCTCGTGTGGTATTGTAGTCCGTGGTTACTATCTAATCATACACTTCCCATATGGTTGAGCGAGCTTCCTTTTATTTAGTATAGACAGTGCTAAGCCCAAGCCGATCACATGTCACAACTAGTATTTCAAAACACCAAGATTATTGCGTTACCCTCTATGACATTTCATATATACTGATACCTGATATGTTTCTCCAAGTTAATCATTTATCAGTTTTTCTTGAATGATATTATTTTAGTATTTTTTTGATATTACTTGCTACTGCCGTGACTTGATCTTAGTTATATTCTCATCACTATTTCTTTACTATTACTGTTTCGTAGCTTCTATCATATAAATGGAACTGCTGTTAGAAATGTGCTTCGCTCTAATCCTAACTAGATAACATTTTTAAGTATGGATTTAGAGGATTGGTGTTCGACTTATTATGGACCATAGGAGGGAGTAGCAGCAGCCTTGGATCTTGTAGTTCATGAGTGATTGCCAGGAAATCTAGACAGAGTCACTAGTTACCTTAGCTATCTCTATTTAGTATTTTGGTACCGGATCAGTCTTCGACATTTACTCAGACATTGGGATGTTATTATTTGATACTAAACTTGATGTTGTGTTGATTAGACTTATCTAGGCTTGTGTTTGGATCTCTTTTCTTATTACCATGTCGTACAATTTATTTTCCTTATAGATTCTTTTGATTGAGTATTGTCATTATATTATATTTTTATTTTATCCTCCATATAGAATTGAGATATCATTGACAGGTTAAGTTTATGTTATTGTGTGGGATTAATAGTTAGTTATTATTGAACTAGACAACGTTTTACTGTCGATGCTGTGACGCAGGATGGACGTACCACGTACTCGTGCCCCAATCATCCGAATGCGGGTCGTGACAACCGAGCCAATACTTACAGTTCATTCCGGGAGTGCATTGTCAGATCCTTCTAAATATAGAACAATTGTTGGTAGTCTCCAATACTTGTGCCTCACTCGCCTTGATATTGCTTATGTTGTTAATAAATTATCTCAATTCATGCATCGACCTACTTCTGATCATTGGTCTTGTCTTGCACTGTTGTCAAGCATTTGCTTTACTATCTTTCTGGTACCGCTAATCATGGTCTTGTCTTGCACTGTCATCCATCTATATCTCTTCATGACTTTTCAAATGTTGATTAGGCGGGTAATAAGGATGACTATACCTCCACGAGTGACTATATTGTTTATCTAGGTCGCAATCCGATATCTTGGTCCTCTAAGAAATAACCCACAACTATACTCCTCAACTGAAGCTGAATATGGTTCTATTGCAGCTACAGCTGTCGAGTTACGTTAGATTTGTTCTCTTCTAACTAAGTCACTACCATATTTCAGAATAAGGATATTTTCTTCTTTTAATTTAATATGATAATATATTGCATAATATTTATATATTATTTATAGTGTGGTTATAGGGTTTGGGCTTGGTGTAGGTGGTGTGGGTGTGGGCCTGGTGTAGGTGTGGGATTAGGTTTAGGGTTTTGTATTTACACACATACATATATATAGGAGCGGGGGGGGGGGGGGGGGAGTTGTTATACGTGGGGGAAAGGATTTTAGGTGTTGTTATAGGGTTGGGCTTGGGTTAACAGGTAGGGTTAGGGTTTATTGGGTTTAGGTTTATGGTTTTTTTTTCTTTTTTTCTTTTTCTTTTCTTTTGTTTTATTCAATAATTAAATAGAGAAAATTTCCAAAAATAGTCAGGTTCTTGGAAAAAATTATAGAAATTTATATTTCCTCCAACAATAATCTACAACCAAATTTATATTAATTAAAAATATATTTACTAAATATTAATAAATATTAAAATAATTAAATAAATCTATTAATTCTATTTTTTACTTAATATTAAATTAGGAGCATGTAGGGTGTTCGAATAACGTAACTCGAGTTTCATGTGCGTAATAGGACTAGTTATGCTCATATAATGGATTTAGTTGGAAGAAATGGGTTGGGGTGGCGTGTTAAAATCGTATGCCACGACAAAAGGGTCAATTAATCATCATTTTCTCATAATTATGTCACGAAAGTTGTGCGACAATAAGTCATGGGATTACGAATTTGTGAGGGACGGTCATGGTAGGAGCCTAATTTGACTTGTCTAAGTGGAGCATGCTTGGTTGGTTAGAAGGAAAATGCTTGTATTGCACTCAAGATCTTAAAACCATGGTGGTTGGTTTCCAAAGTTCAATTAAATTATCAAATAAATATTTAAAATAAAAAATTAATTATTAATTACCGAACTAACCCTATGTGAAAATTAGGGTGCTTACAGGTATGTCCAGCCTACGCCGCAATATCGACAATAGAACATTGTCTAGGTCAATAATATTTACTATCAATCTCACACAATAATATATCATAACATGTCAATGATATCTCAACTCCATAAGGAGGACAAGATGAATATAAAGTAACAATAATAATCACAATAATCAATAAGGAAGAAAATGGCTCGATAGGATATAATAAAGGAAATCCCAAAGTAGCAAGTCTAGATAACTCTACAATACCAAACATCGAGTCTGAATATAATATAACATCTCAAAGTCTAAGTCGTTGCAGATAAATTAAGTACAATACACTATAATATAATACTACACAAAATAAAACTCAGTCTCTCAGAAATTCTGCAAGGTAGCACTCAAGTCCAGCTGAACAGTCTCCCCTATAGCACCTCGAACTCAACTCCAAAAAATGTTATCCAATCAGGATGGAACGAAGCACATAAACTAATAATAGTTCCATTTAATTGACAAATACTATAAAATATTAAAGTAATGGAAATACATTATGAGAAGCAATACTGAAAATTATAAGGAACAAGTAAGACATGTATCATATCAAAGACATGTAATAAACATTAAGTAAACAGGTATATGACAAGTATTATAAACCCCCCAAATCAAATTTTAGGTATAAATTAAGAGAAAATAACGCCAAAGTCAAGTCAAGTCAGATTTTTGGGATCAAATCCCAAAAATTATCAGAAGTAGGTCTAACTAGGAGTCAAATCCAGTAGTAAGTCTCATATCATAATATAGACTATATCTCACGATCACAACTCCGGTACCAGTTCATATACCGAGTTACCTAAAAGGGATAAAATAAGATTCTACCAGAAATCAAAATCGAAATAATCATAATACTAGAAACTATGCAATGAACAACTATAGTAAAATGAGTTGAGCTTATAAGCAACTACCAAAGCTCCAGAAAATAAAAATGCCAGGAAAGTAAAGGAAGTTTACGAAATCAATAAGGTATACTTGCCTAAAGAGAGCTCCCAGCCTAAATATTCTAATCCACCACCAAGAAGGGGTTCAGAAACCACACTCCAAGTCTCAAGACTAAGCTCCAAGCTTAAGAGAGAAATGGTGGTAAGAGAAGATAGAAAGAGAAAAGAGAAAAAGAAAGAAAATAAAATTCTATATATAGAAGAGGTGATTTAATTGTGACCGTTGGATCTGCATCATCAGCGATCCATGACTCGATCTAAATTAATCACGATCGCCTAAAACAAAACCAAAAAATCAATGGATAATAGAGTGCCTTAATACTATTCATCAAAATATCTCTCAAAAATATCTTTCAAAAATATATCAAAAATATCTCAAAAAATATCTATCGGACTATATACCGTCGGTATACTGTAGTATATCATCGGTATACCGGTCATGTAGTAAAGTTTTAATTTTTGAGAAAATTTTAAGATTTGACGAGATCCAATAAAATATAATAAATAGTATAAAAATACGTATCTGCATAAAATACGAATACTGTGAGACAAGTCTTACATTTTACCCGACCACCTCTTCCACCATCACACCTACACCACTACCACCTCGACCACACCACCACCACCAGCAACTACATTGCACCCTTCAGCCACCACTAGAGTACCACCACATTCAGCATCACCACCCGCACCACCTTTCCTTTCCGAGCTTCCTTTGCTGTCCAGAACGGAGCAACCCCCTTCCCCATTGGTAACATCTCTTCCTACTCCTTCATCTTCTTATACTTCTTCTTTTTTATTATTCCACTTACTATTCCATGATATTTGGATACCAAATTATATTTACTTGATTTCTTATTGTGTAACCCATAATAAATACTTGTAAAACCTTGTTAATACTCCAATATCCATTAAATTCTAGAATTTTAAATCCCATGTCTAGGGTTATTTATGTGTGAATCTATGAAATAGGATATTGGTTATATGTTCTAGAAAATAGTGGTGAGCTATGCTATAGTGGTTTACATGATTTGATTACATGTGCAAGTTTATACGAAATCTAGAGTAGATTGATACAATTTAACGAATAAAAAATGAATGTTATTGTTTAGTGTGTGAGTTCATGCCATGTTAGAATGTAAATTCAGATTCAAGTATTTTACATGTGTAGTATTGAGGTTGATTGTCGTACAAAATTGCTAGGTAATAATGGTTGAATGTTGGAAGATAAGAATGTGATCAATATGCGTATTAAAGGGGTGACCACTAATTTATGATTGATGCACTTATGTTTATGGTTACTTGGACGACATAAGTTGAGGATGAACAATATTACATAGTTAACCAAATCCATACGTGATGAATACTAGTATTTGAGGACGTTATGTGATTTGAGGATCATACTTGATACAATACTTTCCTAGTCAACTTTGGGCAACCTCCTAGTTAGTACCCTTAGTCGTGATTATGTAACTATGATAAATCTAGATTAAGTTCATAATGACATCTTCTTATTCAGATAGTTTTGAGCTAAATGACTAATTGGTTTTAATTATCTCTAGGTACTTTCGGATCCTCGGACTTGGATATTGGACTAATTTCTTAACATCAACAACAGGACTCAGGCAAGTGTACCTTGCCATACTGTATTTTAGTTTGAAGATATATTCTATATTATTTTTACCTTGTACATTGTGTTACGTCCTTGGACCGTAATCGATACTTTGTATCGGAGTCATATTCGGGTACAGACGTTCGTTCGTATCATCTAGTATTGATTATTAAAGATTTTTCTCGATACCCTAGATATACTTACTTTATTACATCGGAACCATATGACACATTCATACACCTTCATCTTGCAAGATTTTTTTGTATCCTGATATTGTCAGTGAGACTGGAACATGTGATGGTTCTAGATCACGAATTGGATTTCATCTACTTCGTGTAAGATTAGACTGTATAGTTAGAGGATCAAGTCAAGCGAGCTGCAGATGCGATACGATCGTATATCTGGAGTTACAAACCCGCATATAGATTTTTTTTCTTTTATGCAGATGCGACTATGTATGATCGTATAATTGTACGAGTACTATCCGCAGCTCATACGATCATATAGATCGTTAGAGGATCAGGTCATGCGATCTACTAGATGTTTGGGCTGCTGTTTCGGGAAGATGAACGCTCCTACTGGATAGACCTTTAAATTATATTATGTTGAAGGATAGAAGTATGATTGAGAGAATAATTTTGAGGTGAGTGATTACCTGAAGTAAGAATGGTTAGAATAGATGCCACTATTAGATTGACGGTTAGAACGGAATGAAAGTTGGAATATAAATATATGATTTTATCCTTGTAAGAAGACCCAAAATCGAGGGACAAACCCCATGCTACTTAAGTTAGATGGAGTTGGATAGAGGTATAATAGGGTTACTAAGAAGATATGGTAGATTACTTATTTATAATGATTGAAGTAATTTAAGGGAATAAATAGTTGGAATTTTAGAGTTATTACAGTTCTCCAATTGTAATGTGATTCTCTATATGAAAGACTATAGAAGGAAGGAATTGAGTAATGGGTTTCCTTTTTTAATAAGGTAATTGGATTGGATAAGTTGGATAGGTATTTTCAGAGGCAGTAAAATTTGTAACAATATATGACCTTCAAAAAAAAATTTGTCGGGATGGTAAGTTAGTCGACTATAATTATTATATAAAAGAGAAAAGATAATAGATAGATGAAAAAAATTAAGGAATATAAAAGAATACGTTAGGGTTTGATATATGATGTCAACTATGATCAAGGATTATGATAATGATTTCTTTTGGTGATGAAAGAGAATTACTAAAAGTAAGCAACCTAAGTAGAGAAATAATTTTAACGTTAACTAAAACGACTATATACTCATGAAGTAATAAGGAAAGTAGAATTAAGGAATTGAAAATACAAATTAGAAGATGGACAGGGGGAAAGAAATTGGAATAACAAAGTTTTGACGAATTAATAATAACTAATAGTAGAATATGTTTCATATTGAAATTTAACTAAAGATATTTCTCTTAGAGACAACTTGAGGAATGATACAATTGAACCTATTGTCACTGGAATAAAGAATGATAGATCTTGGATGATTATAGAAGGATTATATATTATGATAACAGAGGCGAAGATGGACCATAGTACAGAGAGGTATGCGATAAAATAAATAAGTTATATTTTGACTAGATAGGCATTCAAATCGAAGATAGGACTAGTATCGGGATGACCAATCCAAACCATGATTTAGGGATTGTCCGTTATAAATATATCATGTCAGGTGTATTTGATCTAAGTACCTATTTAACTTTTCCTCGACCCTTTTCTATTAAGATAGGTATAAAAAAATTTGGATGGGCTTGTAATTTTTTTTTTATACATAGTTGCTATGGGTAGAAGAGATAGATTATTGTCATCATACTGTAAAGAATATTTGAGATATAATTTGTAGGAGTATAACACAAATTTTAAGCATTGATTGTGATTTTTCTATCTTATAGGGGTAGTCATAAATAAGCGTTGGAGATTGGAGCTAGAGGTTTTACCTTGAATAGACTAGTAAACCATGGTTACGATAAATTATTAGTCGATGTCGGTTAGCTAGAAATCCTAAAGGATAGTATTTAGAACAATTATATTATGTTATGGTACATATTGTGTCACTACCATATTTTCTAGGAAAGGGTATTTTAGTCATTTTATAATTAATTAAATATTATACATGATGAATAATTATTTATTATATTATTTAATTATTGTTAGATGTTAGTTTATTATTTTTGACTTGTGTTAGTAAACCTAACTAGTTTAGTTTAGACTTATGGACCAACATTTATAATTTGTTAGAATTGAGCCCAATTAGAAGCCCATTGATTAGGAGGATGATTAATTTAATTAAAACTATTAGACTAGAACCTTCTCTCCTTAATTATTTTTTTATGAGAGGCCCCAAGGGATATAATAGACATTACATAGTAGCTTGAGAAAGAGGCAAGGAGGCCGACCTTTAAAAAGAGGGAGGAAAAGTTTCTCTCTCCTCTTTTTATTTCAAATCTAGATCTAGAATTTTTCTCAACCAAATTTCTTTATTCTCACATTATTTTCCTACCAAATTTTATCCTATTTCTTTCCCAAATCATCATTGGAGACTAGTGGAGCAAGGATCTAGAAGAAGAAAGCAAGGATCTACAAAGAGAAGCAAGGATCTACAAGTTGGAGGCCAATTTTATCACCTTTGGAGGTTGCATTGAAAATCTATATTCCAATATGTACAATTCAGTTTTTTCCTTAAAATAGGTTACAAATCTGATAATTAACCATGAAAAACCAACTCATATGCATAGGCTACCCATAGGAATTGGAATTGAGTTCATAGGAGGCCTATTGAGAAAATTATGGTACTTTTTGTGTCAATTTTAGTGGAATTCTGAGATTGACACTTGTTATGTTTATCAATGGTCCTATAGATCAACTTGGCATGTGTTTGTATGTTTGTTGATAGTGTCATATCCATAATTGGATAAGTGTAGGTCGTATCCCAATAAATTGGTGATACATATTAATTTGGAGATTTTTTCTCCGACACAGGGCTTTGTGCATGTCACATTTTGACACGGACACATAGATATGTGTTTGACTCTTCGTATTGTTCATAAATAGTATATTAGACTTGTTCGTGTTATTCAGGATATATTTGGTTGTGTGGTGGACTCATGTCACAAGCGTATCATAGATCTAGTATGATACGGGTGCGATGCACTCCATGTGTTTGTTGCATTTTATTTCCAGATCCAATTTCTATTATTCTTAGCTATTATAATAGATTTATTCATATCCATTTATATATATATATATATATATATATATATATATATATATATATATATATATATATATATATATATATATTATTATTATTATTATGTATACACATGTATTTATATGTGCTAGTGTATCATATATCTATATACCTATGTGTTATTATATATATTATAGTTATACCTCTATATATATAATAGCTATTTGAATAAGTTATGTTATATATATATACTTGTATGTTATATATATGTGTAAACGTGTATATGATGCTTTGTGTATATATGTATGGTATACTATATCTATAAGTACATATGTGCATATATATATGTATGTGTATGAGAATATATATTGGTATAGATGAGAGAGGGTATGCATATATATATATATATATATATATATATATATATATATATATATATATATATAGTTTGATATATATATATTGATGTATATATGTATGTGTATTATTGTGTGTATGTGTGCAATAGAGGGGAGGAGACCGACAACTTCCAACAGCAGCAGC
Organism: Iris macrosiphon; assembly: GCA_036927795.1. NCBI lineage: Eukaryota > Viridiplantae > Streptophyta > Magnoliopsida > Asparagales > Iridaceae > Iris > Iris macrosiphon. Next base: position 145,223,471 of record JAYESA010000005.1, on the reverse strand, counting down.
AGCAGCTTCCAACATCAATAGCAACAGCAGCAGCTTATAGAAGCAGCTGAAGTAGCAGCAGCAGTAGCTTATAGAAGTAGTGCAGCAGCAGCAGCAGCAGCAGCAGCAGCAGCAGCAGCAGCAGCAGCAGCAGTAGGAACTTCTAGCAGCAGCAACAGCTTATAGATGCACGGCAGTAGCTTGCAACAGCAGCAGCAGCAGCTTCCAACAGCAGAAGCAGTTTATAGAAGCAGCTGCATAGCAGCAGCAGCAGCTTCCTGCAGCAGCAGCACCAGCTTATAAAAGCAGCTGTAGTAGCAGCAGCAGGAATAGCAGCTTTCAGCAGTAGCAGCTTATAGAAATAGCTGCGATAGCAACAGCATTTTGAGAAGCAGTAACAGTGAGGGAAGATCAGTTGGTTAGTGTTAGGATGTAGCTAGATATTTAGTAAGTTATATATTGTTAGCTAATAGTTATTGTTAGTTAAATTAGCTAGTTAGTTAGTTAGTATCTATTTAGTTATACCTCTTATGGATATCTCTAAGTTATATATATATATATATATATATATATATATATATATATATATATATATATATGTCTATGTATTAGTTGTATTGGTAGTTATTATAGCATGAGAGTTAGTACTTAATTCATATGGGTAAATACTAGTAGTTGATATTAGAGTATACTAGAAATTATATTGGGATGTAAGTTATATACTAGATATCACTTTTACCTTAATATACCAAGTTAAGTGTCAAGGTATTGAGAATACACAAGGTATTTGGGTTTGGGTACCAAGATGAGTGTTTAGTGGTATGATACCGAGTTGGTTCAAAGCCAAGGTATCCATAGAGCATTTGGTAATTAGAATCAGTATATTTAATATTGTTTGAATATGCATATATGCTATTCTATATCTCTTGTTTGCGTATCCTGAGATACGGTATCTTAGTATCCTATATTTAGCTTGTATGACCGAGTTTTATAGTTTATGAACCCAACATCATAGAGATAGACTCATGCAACCTATAAATAGGTAGTTTGACAAAGTTTGACCGGTTTGACTTAAAGTTGACTTAGTTTGACTATTTTGACTTAGAAATAATTTTTAACCTAGATGTTGACTAATTTAACTTATTTACATTACAAAATCTTGTATTGATGTTGTATTCCCTATCTAGGTCTTCGAGACACCGTACCAGACATTTGTGATACTATTTACCAGACTTCACGTAAGTACATTCTCTGATAGTTTCTTATTTATGATATCCTCTATGTTCATCATATCTAGTGTAGATATCCATAATTTTTTGACACGATAGTTACACGGATTGGTATATTTGGATCTCGTCATGAGATGCTATTCCTTGGTATATGGTGTATCTTGTGCAAGCTTTATTTTATTTTTCTTTTTGTACATGTACAGACACTGATTCTCGGGAAGAGTGGCTATCTTCTTAGAGAATCCCGTGCCATAACGTACCATGGTTGGATCTACTATACCAGTTGGGATTGGGGAGTATGTAGTGTATATATGTAATCATACCCTCCTTGTATCAAGTCTTGTTCATTGAATAGTGTTAATCATACAACGCACGTATGATTAGCCAGGCCATATATCTTATATTAAGTTCCCAAGCCGATCACATATTTAAGCTGGTACTCACTCACTTAGTCAGTTAGAATTCTTGTTCATTGCCATATTGTTCATTTTTGTATTATTTTCAGTAGTTTCTTTATTGTATATCTCTTATATCTATTATTGTATCTTGTATATTCACATCTATTTACTGTTACATAGTTTATATCATCGATTAGAACTGCTGTTAGAGATATACTCTGCTCCATTCCTGACTGGATATATTTTTCCCAGATGATACTGAGGAGTGGTACCCTATACATTATGGGCCTAAGGATATTATGGGCTTAGAGTCAGAGACCCTGGCTCTGGAGGGACGCATCCCGACTGAGACAGATGACCCGGGACTTATAGCTTCTTAGTATTCTTTTGTATAAATTTGTCTATAGCTGATTTGTTTAGTATTTCTTCAGACCCATTGATATTATTATTTTAGACTCATCAGTGTATGAGACTATTCTATTCTTTTATCATATTTGTGCTTATTTCTATCTTAGATCTGTGATCGAATATATTGATATTGCTGGTGGCTCATTATATTTGTTAGATAGATTACCTAAACAATATTCTACTGCCGATTCTGTGGCGTAGGCTGGACGTTGTTTCCGACTTGCATCGCTACACCGGGTGTGGGTCGTGACACATTTTTAGTTGTGGTCCATACCGGTCTTCGAGGTCGCAATTAGTGCGATTCGTAGTGGTGCTCTAAATCTTGTTCTATTATGAGCCAATTTCAGAATATATAATATAGGCTATAGAATGAGAATACTCAATCATATCTAGAAAAAATTCTTTTGATTTATTTAACTATTCTTCCTTGATATTGATACTTGATCTTTTAACTGTCCTTCCTTGAGTGTCTTACATCATGGGCTATATTGATTCTTTCTTTCATTTTGTCTCAGGATGCCGCTTAAGACTAGATCGCAGCAGGGGAGAGCAGCTTCTGAGAGGTCTGCGACATCACGAGGGCTTTCACCAGTAACTTATCTAGTGATTGGAGTGTCAGCTGCTTTTGGAGGTACACCACCTACTCAGAGGACTGTGCCAGCTGTATCTGAGGGACTTCTACCTCGACCTTCCATGCCAGCAGATGTGACACAGATGTTCATATTATTTTGCAAAATATTAGAGGCGTAGAGGGCTCAGTCTGATGCACATCAGAGGCAGACAGACAGACATCTTACGACAGGGTATCAAGATTGCTTATCAGCTTGCTCATGCCATAGTAGAGAGAAGAGTTTGGTCCAACAGCAGGTTGCTCCTCAGGTTGCTCAGCTTCGGCCGGGCAACATTCAGGATTTTAAGAAGCTGGAGCCTAGGGTCTTCAAGGGGATGGTGTGAATCATCTATGCTGATGAATGGCTCGAGGATATTCAGCGTCTTATGAGGGTATCCCATCTTTCTGAAGATCTGAAGGTTGAAGCGGTAGGACTTCAACTGTTCGAAGTCGCCCGTACTTGGTTAAGGAATGAGTCAATTCTTGTTGATGTAGGACAGTCTTGGGAGATGTTCAAGGACCTTTTCAAGAAAAAGTTCTTCACTCGGGCAGATAGGTTGGACTTGGGGAGACAGTTTGAGAGCCTTATTCAGGGTAGCATGTCTGTGGAGGAATATGCTACGAAGTTCGGCAGGCTGAGCCAATTTGTAGAGTATTTGGTAAGAGAGACGAAGGTTCGGACTGTTCATTTTTGCGAGGGTCTAAACTGGGAAGTGAAGATCCTCATTACCCATCCTTTTATGAGACATACTCGAAGATACTTGCAGAGGCACGCAAGGTTGAGTGGGAGTTGGGTTTGAAGCCCAAGAGAGATTGTAATTCTTTTTTGGGGGCCAACAGAATTACAATATCTGTCAAACGTTCTCATTTCTAGTCCAGGCCTTTCCAGCAGCCGCAACAGCACCAGAATCCAGCTAGGGTACCATTTTACCAGACATCACAACAGTAGAGACAGTTACAGCAAGCTTTCTGCCACTATTACAAGAAGTTCGGCCACATCTGGGAAGTTTGTAAGAGGAGGTTGGGAGTTTATTTGTATTATGGTACCGAAGGGCATCAGTTGAGGGAGTGTCCTTCCAATCCTCGTAGTACAGTTTAGGGAACAGCTCCAGCTCCAAGGGCATAGGCGAGACCACTTGCAGTACAGCCGAGGGGACTGCCGCTTTTGACCCATTAGTAGCCTTTTGTCCAGCATCAACATCAGGGAGGTGCACGTCAGGGACGACCGTTTGCTATGACTGTCGAGGAGGACGAGCCCATCGGAGATGTCATCGCAGGTTCTGTTCTTCTTGATTCTATTCCAGCTTTAGCTTTATTTAATAGTGGTGCCTCCCATAGTTTTATATCTATTTTTTTTGCTCTGAAGCATGGTTTTGTAGCTGTGTCTTTTCTTAGGACTTGTAATATCATGACCGGAGGAGGCATTATCCTAGTTAAGGATATTTGCAAGGATCGAAGAGTTACTCTGGGAGGCAGGGAGTTAAGTGCGTGTCTACTTATAATGCCACTTTCGAGCTACGATATTATACTCGGGATGGATTGGTTAAGTAGGTACCATGATAATATAGATTGTAGAGGAGGTAGAGTTTTGTTTGGTCCACCAGGAGAGCCAGAGTTCGAGTTTGCTAGAGGAGCTACAGAGCAGGAAGAAGGCATTATTTGTGTAACTATAGTGAAAGACAAGGAGTTGACATATCTGTTGATAGCAGAATTCTTGGATGTATTTCTTGAGAAATTGCCAGTATTGCGGTGCCAAGTGCAAAACCAATTTCATAGCATGTCTATAGAGTAAACAACAACGAGCTGGTCGAGCTGAAGAAGCAGGTGGACGAATTGCAGGATTAGGGGTTTATCATATCGAATTCTTCACCGTGGGGAGCCCAGAATTGTTTGTGCCAAAGAAGGATGGATCAATGCGCATGTGCATTGATTACAGGGTATTGAATAATCTCACTATCAAGAAAAAATACCTTTTTCCATGGATTGATGACTTGTTCAATTAGTTGAGTGGTGCCAATATATTTTCTAAGATAAACTTCAGATCAGGCTACCACCAAGTGAAAGTGAAGCAAGGTGTTCTATCAATACCTTGACAAGGAGGAAATACCAAAGACTGCTTTTAGAACTCTGTATGATCAGTATGAGTTTATGGTGATGCCGTTTGGGTTGACTAATGCCTCGATGATATTTATGAATTTGATGAACAAGGTATTCCATCAGCACCTTGACAAGTTCATGGTGGTGTTCATCGACGACACACTCATATACTCAAAGATACCGGAGGAACACGAAAAGCATTCGTGGATTGTATTGGATGTGCTGAGGAAAGAGAAGCTGTATGTGAAGTTGTCCAAGTGTGAGTTCTTCCTGGATAAGGTAGAGATTTTGGGACAAGTTGTGACTGTTGATGGTATTTCAGTGGATCCAAAGAAGATCGCAGCAGTGGAGTCTTCGAGTATATGTGTGTGCAATTGATGGAAGGAACCCAATAGCTTGCAACAATAGTAACAGCTTATAGAAGCAGCTGCAGTAGTAGCAGCAGCTTACAACAGTAGCTTCCAGCAGCAGTAGCAGCAACAGCTTTTAGCAGCAGCAACAACAATTTATAAAAATAGCTGCAGTAGCAGCTGCTTTTCGAGAAGCAGTAACAGTAAGGGAGATCAGTTGGTTAGTCTTAGGATGTAGCTAGATATTTAGTAAGTTACATATTGTTAGCTAATAGTTATTGTTAGTTAAATTAGCTAGTTAGTTAGTTAGTATCTATTTAGTTATACCTCTTATGGATATCTCTAAGTTATATATATATGTCTATGTATTAGTTGTATTGGTAATTATTATAGCATACGAGTTAGTACTTAATTTATATGGGTAAATACTAGTAGTTGATATTAGAGTACACTAGAAATTATATTGGGACGTTAGTTATACACTAGATATCACTTTTACCTTGAGATACCAAGGTAAGTGTCAAGGTATTGAGGATACACAAGGTATTTGGATTTGGGTACCAAGATGAGTGTTTAGTGGTGCGATACCGAGTTGGTTCAAACCCAAGGTATCCTCATAGTATTTGGTAATTAGGATTAGTATATTTAATATTGTTCGAATATGCATATATGCTATTCTATATCTCTTGTTTACGTATCCTAAGATACGGTATCTTAGTATCCTAGATTTAGCTTGTATGACCTAGTTTCATAGTTTATGAATCCAACATCATAGAGATAAACTCATGCAACCTAGAAATTAGTATTTTTGACCAAGTTTGACCCTTTGACTTAGAGTTGACCTAGTTTGACTATTTTGACTTAAAAATAGTTTTTTGACCTAGATGTTGACTAGTTTAACTTATTTATATTCCAAAACCGTACCAGACATCTGTGATACTATTTACCAGACTTCAGGCGAGTACATTCTCTGATAGTTTCTCATTTATGATATCCTCTATGTTTATTGTATCTAGTATAGATATCTATAATTTTTTGACACGATGGTTACAAGATTGGTATATCCGGATCTCGTCATGAGATGTTATTCCTTGGTATATGGTGTATCTTGTGCAAGCCTTATTTTATTGTTCTTCTTGTACAGGTACCGATACTGATTCTCGAGAAGAGTCGTTATCTTCTTAGAGAATCCCGTGCCATAGCGTATCATGGTTGGATCCACTATACCAGTCGGGGTTGGAGAGTATGTAGTATAGATATGTGATCATACCCTCCTTGTATCAAGTCTTGTTCATTGAATAGTGTTAATTATATACCGCACGTATGATTAGCCTGGCCATATATCTTGTATCAAGTTCCTAAGCCGATCATATGTTAAAGCTGGTACTCACTCACTTAGTCATTTAGTATTCTTGTTCATTGCCATATTGTTCATTTTTGTATTATTTCAAGTATTTTCTTTATTGTATATCTCTTATATCTATTATTGCATCTTATATATTTACATCTATTTACTGTTACATAGTTTATATCATTGATTAGAACTGTTGTTAGAGATGTACTATGCTCCTTTCCTGAGTGGATATATTTTTTCAGATGACATTGAGGAGTGGTACCCTACAATAGACATACAAGTTAGCAGCAATTTATATAAACATATGAGTGTCATTTCCTGTTCGTCTATGCATTAAACAGTTAGGTATGCAAGAAGCCTAACTTAGCATGGTCCCTAACTACTTGATGACCCCCGAGTGTTGGATCCCCGAGATTAGCAACGGTGATTCAAGGTTCAGCTATTCAGAGCTAGGTAGAAACCATAGTGGTTAGATAGGGGATCTTGAGGGCTCGAGCAAGCCAGTAAAGGAGAGGCTTTACCTCAGTATGACAGTGCATTGTGTGTATTGTATGTTGGTTGCAGCAACATGCAAGAACTATACTGGCATTAGTTGGGTTGAAGTGTATCATTGTTAAGTTATTTATCAATTAGTAGTTATAGATATATTGATTAGTATATTAAGTTAGTGTTCAGTTAGTGTATTGATATGAGTTATGTCAATATCAGATAATGTATGTTCGCTTCAAGTCAAGATATTTTCTTGCCACTTGATATCGTTGTCGCAATGAGCGTTCCTTATAATGAATCCATAAATATTCTCAAAGATGCCGACAAATTTTTTCTGGATTATTTTATTGCTTGAGAGTTATGATTTCTAAAATCTAATTTCTAGACTTTTTTGATTGATGATGGCGAGGGATGAGGACTATTGCTGCTCTGGATATCAAAAAAACCTCCTTGAGTTTCGAGGATGAAACTTTTTCTCTGCGGGTAAGTATAGTGTCTCGTTCCATGTTGGTATTATGTACAAGAGACATCACTTTGCTGGCTTGACTGGAAGCCCTCTCAAATAATTTTTCTATTGAAACACAAGATGATTGATCTAGATGAGTGGACAAAACTTCATTCTCTAATTCTTGTACATCTTAATAATGAATCTGAGTTTTATAATGCTTGTTGCTAAGTAGATAATGTTCGTATGAGAACGATAGAATGAGAACCTATATTGCTTAACCAGAGAACTCGTAATGCTGGTCATTGAAAAGACCCTTGCTATTTTAAGTAAAAGAATAGAATATTGTATGCTAGATTACACTGACACGGTTATCGAACAAACCTTGCCCTGCTAATAAGAAAAGTAAAAGAATGTTTGAACATGTCAAAAGAGATAGAAGAACTATGTCATGCGTGCTTAATTAGAGATCATTTATATGTTTGCTTGGCATTAATGCAAAAGATAGAACTGTCTGAATAACTCGTAATATGCTAAAGATGATTGATATGAATAAGAAGAGACTAATAGTGGACCCTGAGGTATCGTCCTTGTGATCTAGCGGGGTGTGCTATTAGTAATGTAAAGAGAAGATTGAACCTATCGCTCAATTGATAAGAAAAAGAAATAAAAGTTTGTTTAATCATTGTTTGCTTGTATTATATAATTATATAATTGATGTTTCATGTCATGCATTAGTCGCAGATAACTTGTGCACAAGGTATTAGTCTCTCGAACGGTTCCTGGGCCTCTAAAAATTGGTCGGTCAGGAGGAGATTTTTAAGAGCACCCTAAGGTACGATCCTTCTGATCTAGTTGGGTATTATGTCTATTAGTAAAGAGCAGAACCATATGTCACAACTGCTAGTAATCGTGTGTGTTGGTGTAGAGTTGAACCTTGAGTCACCGCTGCTAATCCCGGGATCCAACACTCAGGGGCCATCATGTAGTTAGGACGTATAATAGGTTAGCCTTCTTGAATACCTAACTATTTGATGCAAAGACGAACAAAAAATGGCACTCATATGTTTATGTAAATTGCTGCTAACTTGTATGTCTTTTACAGGGATAACCATTCGACGAAGGATAAGAATCACTAAATAAGTCATGTATTAATTTTTTTATTATGCTTGAATTGTGTACTGTCCTTAGACTTGCATGTTTCACTTGATTATGCTGCTGCCCTTTTATACTGAATTGAATAAGTCCACTAGATGCATTTTGTCTTGAACTGAGAAGAATAGTCTACTAGAGAAAGCTTGTGTTCCTAAAGAGTTAGTAAATATAGTTTACGATACATGTTGTGCACTGCACGATAGAACCATGCCCCTATTGTATGCCTGAATGTATTGAATATGCAAACTATTTTCAAAGATATGTTCTCGAAAGAAGTAAACTGATTATGATCATGTACTACAAGAAATGAACCTAGGTATAAGTAGTAAGATCACTAGTTATGTAATATTTTATCACATGCTTAGTTAGTGTTGGTTTTATAGAGTGTTGCTTTTGTTCGTTTCTTTTATACTCACCAGTACTTTCCCTAAAGTGCTGACCCCCACCAGTTCTATTCGTAGGTACTGGATTGTCCGAAGAAGCGATAGCCGAGCCTCATCCACCAGTTCTATTCTTAGGTACTGGATTGACTCTGATCATGTAATATTTGGAACAACGTCATTGTAATTGAGAGAGAGAGCCTAAGTGATTTGTAATCTTGGCCAAGAGCTACTTATAACACTTCTTGAATATCAATAAAGTGCTTATTTTCTTATGTCATTGTGTTCTTTAATTTTATGCTATATTATGCCACTGCTTCTTACTCTGAATAGCTTATTTTGTCCTTGTTCAAGCCCTGGTCTTATGCAAGCGCAACTTAGGCTTGCACGGCATCACTCCCAAGTGAGGACGGTCAGTTTTGCAAGGCCCCAATTAAGGACGAATGTCCCTTGCGGGATCAGAGCGTGATACCTAGTTTTGACCTAGAAACCTAATTTTGAGCTAATTAAGATTATTTCTTTTTTTATCCCAAAATACTATTTTGAGATAGAAATTCATATATAGGTCTTCAGGCCTCGAATATGTACACTGTTTGGATCTATTGCTCAGAACCACATACGAGTACATTATCTGATATTTTTTTTACTTACTAGTCTTTATGTTACATGTATTTAGTATTGTTATACTTGATTCTTGACACGATGGTACACAGATTGTTATACATTGGCTCACCGTCATGAGATATTATTATTCATGATTACCGTGTCATTGTTCTTGATTACTCAATGATTACTATAATATCTTTGTGATTATTATAGATCGTCATTATCATGCTCATATTATAGATCGTGCATCATGATTTACGTGTTATAGCATGTAGTGATTTGGATCCACAATACTAGTCGGGACCGAAAAAAGTATTAGTTGGATATGTGATCATACCTATATCTTATGAGGTACTGTAGACCATGGTTACTAGCTAATTATATACTTCACGTATGGTTGAGTGAGCTCCCTTTTATTTAGTATAGTCCGTGCTAGGCCCAGGCCGATCATATATCACAACTAGTATTTCAAAATACCTAAATTATTGTATTACTCTGACATGCCATATACACTAATACCTGATATGTTTCTCCTAGTTATTCTTTTATCAGTTTTTCTTGAATGATATTATTTTAATATTTTTCTGACATTACTTGCTACTGCCGTGACTTGATCCTAGTTATATTCTTATTACTATTTTTTTACTATTACTGTTTTATAGCTTCTATTATGTAAATGGAACTACTATTAGAAATGTGCTTCGTTCTAATCCTGACTAGATAATATTTTAAGTATGGATTTAGAGGATTGGTGTCCGACTTATTATGGACCACATGAGGGAGTAGCAGCAGCCTTGGACCAGGTAGTTTATGAGTAATTTCCAGGAGATCTAGCCAGTGTCACTAGTTATCTTAGTTATCTCTATTTAGTATTTTGGTACCGGATCTATCTTTGACATTTACTCAGACATTGGGATTTTATTATTTGATACTAAACTTGATGTGTTGATTAGACTTATCTAGACTTGTGTTTGGATCTCATTTCTTATTACCATATCGTACCATTTATTTTCCTTATAGATTCTTTTGATTAAGTATTGTCATTATATTATATTTTTATCTTGTCCTCCATCTGGAATTGAGATATCATTGACAGGTTAAGTTTATATTATTGTGTGGAATTAATAGTTAGTTATTATTGACCTAGATAACGTTCTACCGTCGATGTTGCGACGCAGGATGGACATACCACGTACTCGTGCCCCAATTATCCGGGTGCGGGTCGTGACAACCGTTCCAACACTTACAGTTTATTCGGGAGTGCATTGTCATATCCTTCTAAATACAGATTAGTTGTAGGTAGTCTCTAATACTTGTGCCTCATTCGTCTTGATATTGCGTATGCTGTTAATAAATTATCTCAATTCATGCATCAACCTACTTCTGATCATTGGTCTTGTCTTGCACTATTGTTAAGCGTTTGCTTGATTATCTTTCTGGTACCGCTGATCATGGTCTTGTCTTGCACTGTCATCCATCTATATCTCTTCATGACTTTTTAAATGTTGATTAGGCGGGTAATAAGGATGACTATACCTCCACGAGTGACTATATTGTTTATCTAGGTCGCAATCCGATATCTTGGTCCTCTAAGAAATAACCCACAGCTACACTCCTCAACTGAAGCTGAATATGGTTCTATTGCTGCTACAGCTGTCGAGTTACTTTAGATTTGTTCTCTTCTAACTAAGTCACTACTATATTTCAGAATAAGGGTATTTTTGTCTTTTAATTTAATATGATAATACATTGCATAATATTTATATATTATTTACAGTGTTCCTTAAATGCCTGAGTTAGTGAACTAGACCTAGAAATCCACTAGATGAGCCCCTGACCAAATTATAGGACTATGGATATTAATTAGCATTTTTGGGATTTAATATAAAGGATTATATTTAGTTGCTGTAATTTTATTTGATTGTTGTACCTTACCGTTTCTTCATTATTGGGAGCGCTACACTAGCTTTTGTCTTTTAATAAATTTTACACCCTTGTCCTAGACGTGCCAGTCTCCTACTTTGATCCTTGTGTAACTAATAAATATGCCCTATTGTGCTTCATTTTAGCCGCACAATATTCGTCGTAAATGATTATATTTAATTCTAAATAAATCCAACTTTACATCTTTGGGCATTCCAATCGGAATTGGAGACACAATCTCGACCCTTTTTAAGCAACCCAAATTATGATAATATTCTATTATGAGTCTTCTATATTCATGACACTTGTATCCTACCTAATTTTAATCCTATGTACTTCCAATTAATTTTAGAACACCATTTACATTAATTTTAATTAAATTGGTGTAAGGACCCAATTTGACCCAAAATTAGATCTAACACCAAACGAAACCCCCACTCACACCCTCAAGACTCATACTAAATACCACACGCCCTTTTTAGCCACTACATCACACCAAATATGGTATTTTCTCTCATTTAATCCAAAAACCCTACTTTGTGCAATTTTCCAGTTGTTGCGGACCTTTATGCAAAAGTGCATTGAGGTGTCCACATCCCATTGGACACAATACATGAAGAAGAACCATTTTCTTCTTTGACCGGTCATGTGAATTTTCTTTATGATCTTGGAGTGTGCAACACTCAACATACTTCTCCCTCATCAGATCCTAGCTATCCATTTTCAAACAAAACCATCCTAGCCCTTTAAATATCTACATGTAGAAAGCCAAATCCAAATCCCAAGGAGTGGTTGATTGGCCCAACTTCCTAGGTTAACCTCAATCCCTCTTTTCAATATATATATATATATATATATATATATATATATATATATATATATATATATATATATATATATATTATATTTTCCTTATATTTTTATCCCCATCAATTTAACCTAGCCGACTTCTTCACTATCTCCTCTCCCTGTACATGCCTCCACCCTCATCCTTGTTCGCCTGAACAGTACAGCTGACCACCGGATCCACCGCAAGCCACCTGTCAGCCCTTCCTCCAGTTCACCCAACCGCAGGAGCCGATCCCCCCTGAACCGCCAGCACCACCGACTCCGTTCACCATCTTCTCCATCACCCTCATCCATAGATCCTGACCCGCTTGACATCACCGGACCCGACTCGTCTGAGATCCCACCGCAGCCATCCATCATCCCGACCTCGCCGACCGCCTACTCCGAGCAACACCCGCCTGAATGACCCCTTCCCTCGACGAACAACAACACCTCGATGACTCAACGAACAGCAGCAACTCGATGACTCAAAGAACTCGACTCCGCTAAACCGACGAGACAGCAGTTGTCTGAACGCCAGAGCAGACCTCGCCGGAGACAACACCTCCTCGTCGACTTCCCTCGACGACAGGACTTGCCGGATCCCCCTCGACCCGTACATGACCCCGTCTTCCCACACGACTCGACGTCGAATACTCCTTCGTGTACGTGCACGCCGTGGCCAAGGTGTGACGTATTTCTCTTATGATTTTGTTCGCGTGTGAATTATGTTTGGATGTTAGTATGTCGTGTTGTGATAAGTTCATTAGATATTCATTGTGAGAACATGCAATAAACCCAAACTCGTATGCGTATACGTACGCGTATGTGTATAGTATTCAATTTAGTATATATATATATATATTGTGTAGGAATTAATTGCTAATACTAGTTATGACTATATATGTATACATATACTGTATGCCCCTAGTGTTAATTTTGGATATCCCGTATTTTATTGACCATGTGAACCTGAATATTGTGAGTTGTTAGCCTTATGTACACTGACGTACTAGCGAGACATATGTTAGTATTTGATTGTCTGATTATGTACCATATTTGAGGACGTGATACCCAAGCATCTAGATGCACACTTGACCCTGTTAGATGACAAGTAGCACCCATAGCGTAGTCTCTGAGTTCAGTATACTTATGATTGTGTGTATGTTAGTGTATCGACTGATGCACTATTATTATTAAATAATGTCTATAGGACTGTTGGATTATTCAGACAAGACTTTGGAAACAGGATATTAGTATTTCCAGCAGAGGACCACAGGCGAGTACATTCTCTGACAGTTTTCATTATGTTGATTATCTCTATGATTCTAGTTGTTTAGTGTACATGATTCTGATACTATGTATACACGAGTTAGCATCATCGAGACCGATCACGAGGAGACGTGATTGAAATCCATCGTGCTAGCTGGGGATGGAGAGATATTAGTATATTATGTGATCATACCCAACTTTACATGAATCATAGCTCACCCACACCTCACGTCGGTGCAGCCGGACCATTACATGCCTAATCGCCTGTTACATGTGATTAGCCTGAATATTGTTCGCATCATAGCTATCTGGATGGTTAGCTTGACCTTACATGAATCATAGCTAATCATATATAACAAGCCTGATCAGTCCTAAGCCGATCACATGATATGCTAACGTTTTACTTTCTTAGCTAGATAGTCTATACATGTATCTCTAGTTTATTGATCTAGCATTTCTCTATGTTCTAGTTACTGTTCAAGCATTTACTATATTCCAGTTTATTGTTCTAGTATGCACTTGTATTCTGTTTATTGCTAGTTGTACCATTGATGATGACATATTCTCCAGTATTTCTTATTTCCAGTATTTTATTATTTTAGTATTATTTATTGCCAATATTTATATCCATCTTGTATTTTTTTACACTGTATCATAGTTTTTGTAAATATATGTGGAACTGCTATTAGTGCTTGTACTTCGCTCCAATCCTGACTGGATATTTTTTCCAGAGGATCTTGAGAATTTTTGTCCTACACATTATGGACCAGGTATAGACGCAGACTACACACCAGAGATATTAGAGGAGTCTATTTCATTAGAGTAGACACTACCAGCAGCTGTTTAGAGAACATTTATCTTATGCATTTGAGACTTAATTTGTGGTTTATTTTAGTTGTGTTGAGACTTATGTGGAGTTTAATTTGAGACTTGTGGAGACTTTCTTTTTATGTTGGACAGCTAGGCCGTAGTTTATCTCAATTTTGAGACATTGTGTTTGATTATGTCATTACTTCTTATCTTTTATCATGTCATTAATATTCTTATAGTTATTATGATTGAATATACATTATGATATATTGAGAGATGTTTTATCCTCCGTACGGAGCTGATATCATTGACAGGTTATGAGTTATGATAGTATTATAGAGACCTAGACATCGTTCTACCGTCGATGCTGCGGCGTAGGCTGGACGTACCCACGACTCATTCCCAAATTCAGGGTGCGGGTCATTGTCACTACCCAATTCTAGAAAATGGGATTTCTTTTTTTTTAATTGATAAATTATGTATTGGTCATAGATAATTGTATTTATTTTTAATTAGTGGTTGTATTTATTTTTATTCGTTGTTTTAGAATTTTTATTTTAATTAGTTAATTGGAGTATTTTGGATTAGTTAGAATGGTTTAAGGAAACCCTAAACCCAAATCCTATTTTAGCATGATTAATTGGGAGGGTATTTTAGTCATTGTGTGATGTTGTAAACCCTAACCCTTACATTCCCTACTTGGCGAACCCCCCTCCCTTCCTTTTCATTCTTCTTCTCCATTTTCACTCTCCATTCTCTTTCTTCTTTCCTTCTTCCAATTTCTTCTCCCAAATTCCAAGTGAGTTCTTCACTTCCTTTTCTTCCTTCATTTACTTCTTCCATAAATGCAAACTCTAACCCTTCACTTTCTCCTAACCTAGGTGTATAGAGCCTAGACTTGGTATAGAGGCTTGGCTTGGAGGCTTAAGGGTGGTAATTTCTAGGATTTTGGAGACTTTAGCCTTGGGATTGCAACTCCCAAGAGGTAAACCCTAACTTTTCTCTTAGTGATTACTCTAATATAGTATAATTAGTAGTTTAAAACCTTCCTAGACCTTAGAGCTACCCATGGGAGAAAGTTAGAGCTTGTTTGGTTGTGTTTGGAGACTTGACATTAAGTTTTGTGTCAATTTTGGGTGAAATCGGAGATTGGCCCAATTTTAGGTGATGTCCTAGGTTAGACGGACCTAGGTAGACGTGCTTGGGTGTCTTGAGGATAAGTACGTGTCCCCGTTCGGACACGTGAGATCGTATCGTAGAGTTTTGGGCGTTTCTGGCGATTTGAAAGTTTTTTATCGCCGTGGGTTCCACATGCATATGAAATTTTGCCACGGACCTAGAATTAGAGAGTTAGCATTTTTTGGAGGTTCTAAAGATCGATTAGAACTCGTGGATAAATTTTAGGTCGATTTCGAGTAGGTTTGGTGTGCGTTTCACGAGGTATCGCAAACTGCACACCAAGTGTTTGTCGAAATGACTAAATGACCATTTTGACTTAGTTTCTAGGTTTCGGGCTTATGTGCGGGTTGTTTTAGCTACGAAGAGTGTGTATTAGAGTTTTTAAGTTATATTTTATATATATATATATATATATATATATATATATATATATATATATAGGTATATATATGTATAGGGGTGGTTGTGCGTGTCTTGTTGTGGTATATATATATATATATATATATATATATATATATATATATATATATAAGTGTGTTTATATATATGTGAGTGTTCATATATATATATATATGTGTGTGTGTTTATATATATATGTGTGTGTGTGTGTGTATATATATGTGTAAGTGTGTATATATATATATGTATGTGTGTGTATGCATTTATATATATATATGTGTGTGTGTGTGTGTGTGTGTGTGTGTGTGTGTGTGTGTAGTGTGTAGTGTGTGTCAAGGGAGAGTGAGATAGAGGGATAGATAGATGGAGAGAGTGAGAGAGATGAGGAGCTGCAGCAGCAGCAAAGGGCATCAGCAGCAGCAGCAGCATGGCAGAAGCAGCAGTATCATTTTGTAGTAGCAGCAGCAGCAGTTAGCTAGTGGCAGCAGTAGCAGTAGGAGTAGCAGCAGCAGAGTTTAGACAGGGGGAGATTAGATATATAAATAGGTATATATATATATAGATAGAGATATATATAAGTATATGAGATGGGTAAATAGATATATATATATATATATGTATGCATGGATATATATATATATATATATATATATATATATATATATATATATATATATATATATATATATATATATATATGTATATAGATATATATGTATGTATATAGATAGATATATATATTTATCTAGATAGATAGCTAGATATATACATATAGGTATAGCTAGCTAGTTAGTTAGTCAGTTAAGATGGGTAGGTGAAGTATCTCGATACCTTGAGATATCAAGATATCTCAATACCTTGAGATACTCGAGTTATTGGGTATCAGGGCGAGGTATTGGGCGTTTGCCTAGGATTCAGATTAGAGTTGGGTTTATATGTATAGGTGTATATATATATACGTGTTAGTATATACATTAGTGGGTTTATGCGGGGTGTATAGTGTAGGTTGAGGTATCAGTTACCGAGGGTATCCCAGTATCTCAAGGAGGCGAGTTTGAGGGTTTACTAGCTTAATGAGCTAGTTTTGATCTAGAATTTTAGGGGCACCCTAGTTTGACCTAGAGTTGACCGTAATTGCCCCGGTTGACCGCCAAAGTCAACGTTTGACCTAGTTTCGGCCTAAAGTTGACTTTTTAGACCGTGGGTTGACTTTTTGACCCAGATTTCACCGATTTGACCTAGAATAGCCCTAGAAGCTTATTTTTAGTTATTTTATATCAGTTTAACTCTTTAGAATCCCGTTTAACCTTGCTTTTCGCAATAGGTCTTTGCGACGCCAGTCCGGATCTCAATCCTCACCAGTTGCTCACAACGTCAGGCGAGTACCTACCTCTGATTGTTTTAATTTCATGATAGCGTATATATCACCTGTTGCAAAACTGTAATACTTGATTCTAACACATTATTTTATGAGCTGGTACTAGTTGGATCCCGTCATGAGATGTTATCCCCTTACCGTGTTCAGCGGGTACTCTATCACGTGTATTTCATCATGTGCTTCGGGTATTGATTCTCATATGCTATAATGTGCTTCGTGTGCTCTCGTCTTCATGTGCGCTAGTTATTTATCATGTACGTAGCGTGTCGTGGTTAGATCCAAGAGTATTAGTGGGGGAGAGAAGTAGAAGTTGGTTATGTGATCAAATCCAAACCGTATTCATGTGTATGTCGGTTATGTAAATCACGTATAATGGAGTTATCGTAGATTAAATCATGTGTAACCTAAGTCGATCACATAACAAACTTGTGCTTAAGGCACTTAGCTAGTATTCATATTTTCTCACATGCAGTTACTTCTCTACTACTTGTATTATTCTCCAGTTTTATATTGTAATAACAGTATCAGTTTTACCATGTATTTATTTTCCTGTGCATCTTGTATTCTTTTTTATTGCTAGTCATATACACCCTACCATGTATTTGGAGTTGCTTTCAGAGTTATGTACTTTGCTCCAATCCTGACTGGATTTTTTTTCTAGAGGATCCTAAGAATTTTTGCCCGACCTACTACGGGCCAGGTGTCGACGAGTGTTGCGACCCTGAGATTGAGGAGGAGCCCGTCCCAGTTGAGGAGACGCCGCTAGCGCCCTAGTATAGATAGGTGGGTTTCACTGTATTGTTCCCAGTTGGTTTTTGGATGACTGTATTATTATTATTATTATTTTGCTGCTGTGAGATATTGTAGACTCTTAGACTTAGACTGTATATTTTAGATTTGTACTTGCTCTCTTTGGTTCTTTGGTTCTTTGTTGATATCTTATCGTTCTTTTACTCTTCTCTTGGTTATTGTGATTGAGTTTATATATATTGTGTTGTTGCCCTCCTTTTGGAGAGGTTATTTTGACAAGTTATTATGAGATATATATAGTTGTGACCTAGAACGGACCTAGACAACGTTCTACCGCCGACTCTGCAGTGTAGGCTGGACGTACCCATGACTCATGTCCAATTTTTTGGGTGCAGGTCATGACAGTCGTGATACATTTTTAGTAGTGGCCCATTCAGGTCTAGCTTCGCAAGTTGTACGATATCGTTGTAGTATGATAACTTAGTTGTACTACTACGAGGCTGCTTCAGGAAATAGGATTTAGGATGAGAGTATACTCAATCACAATAAAAAAATTTCTGATCTTACAATGCTATTCGAAATAATTGCTTCCTTCAGAATTTTACCGTCCTTCCATGATGATATCGTATCTATTACCTTAATTAATTCTTTTCGATCTATCTTCAGGATATCGCCGAAAACTAGGTCTTTGAGATTAGGAGCAGCAGCTTCAGAGAGGTCTGCCACCTCTCGACCTGACGAATAGACATATGGAGTTCTTCCTATATCTCTTGTTCATGTGGCAATATCTGTGACTTTTGGGGTTCCTCCTCCTCCACTTGTTCAGAGGATTTCCCCAGCTGTGACAGACAACCTTCCACTACCACCGACACCGATCCCCGGAGGTATGCCCACTGATGGGGCACAAATATTTGCACTGATCCAAGGCATATTAGAAGCTCAGAGAGTGATAGCAGAAGCTCAGCGTGTTCAAGCTGAGGCTCAGAGGGTGCAAGCAGAGGTGTACCAGGCACAGACAGAGCTGATGAGAGAGAGCATAGAGAATGCTCATCAGGTGGCTCTCCAGGCTGTGGAGAGAGTAGCACGACAACCTCAGCATCCTGGCCAGCAGCACCAGAGGTCAGGTACTATAGTAGACTTCAAGAGGATGATGCCTTGAGAGTTCAAAGGCACCGAAGGGATACTCTACGCTGACAAGTGGCTAGAGGACATAGAGAGAAACTTGTGTTTGGCACAGATTTATGAGATTCTTCAGATCGAGGCCACTGGCAGTCAGATTTTTGACATCGCACTGACATGGTATTGTACAGAGCCGAGACTCACTGACGGAGGAATTACTTAGGAAGACTTCAAGGAACTCTTCAAGGAAAATTTCTTTCTTGACGTAGCTTTGGAAGCATTGGAAAGTCAGTTCCATGACTTGGTCCAAGGAAGCATGTCAGTCGACGAATACGCTGTAAAGTTTTGTTATTTGAGTCGATTCTCACCATTGATGATTCAAGACCTAGGAGACAGAGCCCAAAAATTCAGAAAGGGATTGAATAAAGAGATCAAGTCTCGTACTTTGGGATGACGCACTGTTACATTTGAGGATATTCTGATGGATGCCCAGATTGCTGAAGATGACTTGGACCTCAGGCCTAAGAGAGGATGCGACACTTCTGGAAGAACAAGTGGTAACAGAGGATAGGCCAAGCGCCCATAACTTTCAGCAACAACAGAGACCGTACCAGCAGCAGCATCAGCAGCACCAGACACCAGTTCGAGGATACATCCAGCAGCAGCCACAGAGACATAATCAGCCCGTTGCCCAGTGTGCGTATTACGGGAAGATAGGACATACTAGAGGCAATTATAGGAAGATATTGGATACATGCTTGTCTTATGGATCATCAGCACATCATCTTAGGGACTGTCCATCTATTCAGACTCGTCAGGGTGGAACAACCGCTCAGAGAGGACCAGCCAGAGTACCTACTGTACCGGGAGGCCAGCAGAGGGGACCTCCACTTCCACCACAGTAGCAGAGGTTTACTCAGAACCAGCCGCAACAGAGAGGAGCACCATAGGGACACACATACGCCATGATGATTGAGAAGGCCGAGCCAGCTGGAGACATAATTTTAGGTTCAGTTTCTCTCGATTCTATTCTAGCACTTACATTATTTGATTCTAGTGCTTCCCAAAGTTTTATATCTGTATCTTATGCTCTTAAGCACCATTTATAAATGGAACCATAAATAGGACTTGCAAGATCACGACTGGAGGAGGTATTATCCTAGTTCATGATTATTGCAAGGAGCGGAGAGTATCATTGGGAGGCCGAGAGTTGAGCGTAAGTTTACTCATCATGCCACTTCCGGGATATAATATTATGCTTGGAATGGACTGGTTGAGTAGGCATCATGCTATTATAGATTATCACGGAGGCAGAGTAATATTTTGACCACCAGGAGAACCAGAGTTCGAGGTCGCCAGAGGAGCCACGAAGCAGAGTAGAGGCACTTTTTATGGAGCCAGGAAGGAAGAAGAGGAGTTACAACATCCTCTAATAGCAGAGTTCCTGGATGTATTTCCAGAGGAGTTGCCAGACTTGCAGCCAGACATAGATATTGAATTCTCTATAGACTTGGTTCCAGGAGCAGAGCCTATTTCACAACACATCTATAGAGTCAACAACAGCGAGCGGGCAGAACTGAAGAAGCAAGTTAAGGAGCTGTAGGACAAAGGTTTTATTAGATCCAGTTCATCGCCATGGGGAGCTCCGATATTATTCGTACCGAAGAAGGACGGCATAATACGCATGTGTATCGATTATAGAGCTCTGAACAACCTCCCTATCAACAAAAAATATTCGCTGCCGAGGATAGATAATCTTTTCGATCAATTGAGCAGAGCGAAGGTATTTTCAAAGATAGACTTGAGGTCAGCCTATCACCAGTGAAGGTGAAGAAGGAAGACATACCGAAGACAGCTTTTTGGACCAGATATGGCCAGTTTGAATTCATGGTAATGCCGTTTGGTTTAAACAATGCACCAACAGTATTCATGAAATTGATGAACAAGGTATTCCACCAGTACCTTGACAACTTTGTAGTAGTGTTCATCGATGACATTCTAGTGTATTCGAAGACCCCATAAGAGTACGAAGAGCACCTGAGGGTACGGAAAGCTTTCAAAGTGTGAGTTCTTCCTTGACAAGGTTGAATTTCTTGGACATATGATAACGGGTGACAAAATTTCAGTTAACCCAAAGAAGATAGAGGTAGTGGAGTCATGGGCTACCCCCAGTTCGGTAGCTGAGATCAGGAATTTTCTTGGACTAGCAGGATACTATAAGAGGTTTGTACAAGACTTCTCCAAGATTGCAGAACCAATGACTAGGCTGACGAAGAAAGATGTAGATTTTGCTTGGACAGAGGAATGTCAGGCCGCGTTTGATAAGCAGAAGAAGATATTGACAACAACTCCAGTTTTGAGGTTGCCGCCAGGGACAGGTAATTTTACTATCTACAGTTATGCTTCAGGAAAATGTTTGGGTTGCGTTCTTTCGCAGCACAGAAAAGTAATTACCTATGCTTCAAGATAATTACGCCCTCATAAAAAGAACTATCCCACCCACGATTTGGAGTTAGCAGTAGTTATCTTCGCTGTAAAGCTATAGAAACACTATCTGTACAGAGAGCGTGTAGAAATCTTCATGGACCACAAGAACTTGAAGTATGTATTTATACAAAAAGAGTTGAATATGAGGCAGAGAAGGTGGTTAGAGTTGATGAAAGACTCCGATATCTCATTACAGTACCACCCAGGAAAGGCCAACGTAGTTGCCGATGCCTTTAGCAGGTATCTGATGGCTATGTACTTGACTACAGATAGATATTTATTAGCCAGTCTTGAGATCTTAAGAATTAAAGTGCTAGTTCTAAGTGTTGAGATTCAGATGTAGGAATTACAGATACAATCAGAGCTAATGGACAAAATTAGAGGGGCACAGTATGATGATGAGACTATGAGGAGTATCAGGGCACAAGTTTGGACAGGATTGACAGATGACTTCACTATTGCGAATGATGGATCTTTACGACATGACACGAGGATGTGTATGCCAAGTGGAGAGCTACGCAAAGAGGTTTTGCAGAAGGCACATCACTCTCAGTACTCGATGCATCCTGATGCCAACAAGATGTATCGAGATTTGAGAGAGCACGTATGGTGGTATGGTATGAAGAGCGAGGTATCATGCTTTGTATCCTGATGTTTAGTGTGCAAGCAAGTAAAGGAAGATCGACAGAGGCTAGGTGGATTGCTTCAACCTTTGCCCATTCCAGAATGGAAATGGAAGCACGTAATTATGGACTTTGTTTCAGGGCTTCCACATTCTGCAGGAGGAAAGGACGCAATTTGGGTCATCGTGGATAGGTTGACCAAATTAGCCCACTTCTTACCATTCAAAGTAGATACATCGACAGAGAAGCTAACAGAGATGTACGTGCAACAAATTATTAGATTACATAGGGTTCCTGTAAGTATCGTCTCAGATCGGGATAGTCGTTTCACTTTCTATTTCTGGAGGAGTCTGTAGGCTACCTTGGGCACTCAGCTCAAGTTTAGTTCCGCGTATCACCCTTAGACAGACGGGGAGTCTGAAAGGACTATTCAAACTCTTGAAGATATGCTACGCACTTGCTTTTTGGATCTCGGAGGTTCTTGGGAGGATCATCAACACCTGGTAGAGTTTGCTTACAATAACTACCAGGCCAGCATTGAGATATCACCATTCGAGGCTTTATATGGACGAAGGTGTCATACACCATTATCTTGGGATGATGTCGGAGAAAGAGCATTGTTAGGACCAGAAATGGTCGTGGATGCAGCAAAAAAAGTAAAACTCATCAGAGACAGACTGCGAGTGGCGCAGGACAGACAGCGACATTGGACCGATAGCCACCGTAGACCCCTAGAGTTTTAGGTATAGATTTTATTATTTTGGTTTGTGATTATTTTGTTTTAGATTGCGTGTTAAGACTGTTTGTTTTAGGTTGGTGATTTGGTGTTCCTACGAATTTTTTGACACGGGACACGATTCATTTTGGTAGAGGCAGAAAGTTTAGTCCACGTTATATCAGACTTTTCGGTATTCTTGCAAGGGTCGGTGCAGTGGCCTATAGACTGGACTCGTCGCCTGCTTTAGATGGAGTACATAATATGTTCTATGTGTCGCAGCTGAGACGGTACGTGGCAGATCCTAGTCATGTACTAGATCACTCAGAGATCGAGGTTGGACCAACTCTCTGTTATCCCGAATAGCCTGTGGAGATCTTGGATCGTAGAGAGAAGGTATTATGGAACTAGACTATTCCTTTGGTTCGTATTGCATGGAGACATCACTCTTTAGGCGAGTCAACCTGGGAAAGAGAGGACGAAATGCGCGAGCAGTATCCGTATCTCTTCGAGACTTGAGGTATAATTCTTTGTTTGATTGTTTGTTCTTGTGCCAGTTTATTTCAATTTTGAGGACAAATTTTTTTAAGAAGGGTAGACTTGTCATTACCATATTTCAAAATAGGAGTATTTTCATCTTTAATTTAATGTAATAATATATTGCTTAATATTTATATATTATTTATAGTATTCCTTAAATGCATGAGTTAGTGAACTGGACCTAGAAACCCACTAGATGAGCCCCTGAGCAAATTATAGGACTATGGAAATTAATTAGTATTTTTTGATTTAATATAAAGGATTATATTTAATTGCTGTGATTTTATTTGATTGTTGTACCTTACCGTTGCTTCGGTATTGGGAGCACTACACTAGCTTTTGTCTTCCAACAAATTTTACACTCTTGTCCTAGACGTGCAATCTTCTACTTTGATCCATATATAACTTGTAAATATGCCCTATTGTGCTTCATTTTAGCCGCAAATATTCGTCACAAACAATTATATTTAATTCCAAATAAATCCAACTTTACATCTTTATGCATTTCAATCGGAATTGGAGACACAATCTTGACCCTTTTTGAGCAACCCAAATTATGATAATATTCTATTTTGAGTCTTCTATATTCATGACACTTATGTCCCACCTAATTTTAATTCTATGTACTTCTAATTAATTTTAGAACACCATTTACATTAATTTTAATTAAATTGGTGTAAGGACCCAACTTGACCCAAAACTAGATCAATACCAAACCAAACTCCCACTCACACCCTCAAGACTCATACTAAATACCATACACCCTTTTTAGCTACTACATCACATCAAATATGGTATTTTCCCTTATTTGATCTAAAAACCCTACTTTATACAATTTTCCAATTATTGGGAACCTTTAGGCAAAAGTTTAATGAGGTGTCTACACCACATTGGACACAACACATGAAGAAGCACCAGTTTCTTCATTGATCGGTCATGTTAATTTTCTCCATGATCTTGGAGTGTGCACTCAACATACTTCCCCCTCATCAGATCCTAGCCATCCATTTTCAAACAAAACCATCCTAGCCCTTTAAATATCTACGTGTAGAAAGCCAAACCCAAATCCCAAGGAGTGGTTGACCGGCCCAACTTCCTAGGTCAACCTCAAACCCTCTTTTCTATATATATATATATATATATATATATATATATATATATATATATATATATATATATATATATATATTATCTTTTACTTATATTTTTATCCCCATCAATTTAACCTAGCCGACTTCTTCACCATCTCCCTCTCCTTGTACATGCCTCTACCCTCATCCTTGTTCGCCTAAACAGCACAGTCGACCGCCGGATCTACCATAACCCGCCTGTCAGCCCTTCCTCCAGTCCATCCGACCGCCAGAGTCGATCCCCATTGAACCGCCAGCACCACCGACTCCATTCACCATCTCCTCTATCACCCTCATCCCTGGATCCTGACCTGCCTGACATCACCGGACCCGACTTGCCTGAGATCTTGCCACGGCCATCCATCATCCCGACCTCGCTGGAGACAGCACCTCCTCGAGAACCACCCCCGCCTGAACGACCCCTTTCCTCGACGAACAGCAGCACCTCGACGACTTAACGAACAGCAGCACCTCGACGACTCAATGAACCCGACCCTGCTGAACCGACAGGACAGCAGCCGTCTAAACCCCGTAGCATGTCGGAGCAGACCTCGCTGGAGACAGCATCTCCTTATTGACTTCCCTCGATGACAGGACTCACCAGATTCCCCTCGACCCGTACACGACCCCGTCTTCCCTCACGACTCGACGTCGAATACTCCCTCGTGCATGTGCACGCCGAGGCCAAGGTGCGATGTGTTTCCCTTGTGATTTTGTTCCCGTATGAATGATGTTTGGATGTTAGCGTGTCGTATTGTGATAAGTTCATTAGATATTCATTGCAAGACCATGCAATAAACCCAAACTCGTATACGTATGCGTACGCATAAGTGTATAGTATTCAATTTAGTGTGTATATATATATATATATTGTAGGAATTAAATGCTAATACTAGTTATGACTATATATGTATATATATACTGTATGCCCCTAGTGTTAATTATGGATATCCTATATTGACCATGTGACCCTGAATATTGTGAGTTGACTGCCTTATGTACACTGACGTACTGGCGAGACATAGGTTAGTGTTTCACTGTCTAATTATGCACCGCATTTGAGGATGTGGCACTCGTGCATCTAGACGCACACTTGACCCTGTTAGATGACAAGTAGCACCCTTATCGTAGTCTCTGAGTTCAGTGTACTTATGATTGTGTGTATGTTAGTGTATCGACTGATACAATATTATCATTAAATAATGTCTATAGGACTGTTGGATTATTTAGATAAGACCTCGGAAATAGGACATTGGTATTTCCAGCAGAGGACCACAGACGAGTACATTCTCTGACAGTTTTTATTATGTTGATTATCTCTATGATTCTAGTTGTTTAGTGTATATGATGCTGACACTATGTATACATGAGTTATCATCATCGAGATCGATCATGAGGAGTCATAATTGGAATCTATCGTGCTAGCTGGGGACGGGGAGATATTAGTATATTATGTGATCATATCCAACTCTACATGAATCATAGCTTACCCATACCTCATGTCGGTGCAGCCTGACCATTACATACCTCATAGCCTGTTACATGTGATTAGCTTGACTATTGCTCGAATCATAGCTATCCGAATGGTTAGCCTGACCTTACATGAATTATAGCTAATCATATGTAACAAGCCTGATTAGTCTCAAGCCAATCACATAATATGCTGATTTTTCACATACTTAGCTAGATAGTCTATACATGAATCTCTAGTTTATTTATCTAGGATTTCTCTATGTTCTAGTTACTGTTCTAGCATTCACTATATTCCAGTTCATTGTTCTAGCATGCACTTGTATTCTGTTCATTGCTAGTTGTATCATTGATGATAACATATGCTCCAGTATTTCTCATTTCCAATATTTCATTATTCCAATATTATTTATTGCCAGTATTTATATCCATCTTGTATTTTTTATACTGTATCATAGTTTTTGTTAATATATGTGGAACTGCTGTTAGTGCTTCTACTTCGCTCCAATCTTGACTAGATATTTTTTTCTAAAGGATCTTGAGGATTTTTGTCCTACACATTATGGACCAGGTATAGACGCAGACAACACACCAGAGATATTAGAGGAGTCTATTCCATTAGAGGAGACACTACCTGCAGCTATTTAGACATCATTTATTTTATGCATTTGAGACTTATTTTGAGGTTTATTTTAGTCATGTTGAGACTTATATGGAGTTTAATTTGAGACTTGTGGAGACTTTCTTTTTAAGTTGGACAGCTAGACTGTAGTTTATCTCGATTTTGAGACATTGTGTTTGACTATGTCATTACTTTTTATCTTTTATCGTGTTATTTTTATTCTTATAGTTATTGTGATTGAGTATACATTATGAGCTATTGAGAGATGTTTTTTCCTCCGTATGAAGTTGATATCATTGACAAGTTGTGAGTTATGATAGTATTATTGAGACCTAGACATTATTCTACCGTCGATGCTGCAGCCTAGGCCAGACGTACCCACGACTCATGCCCAAATTCCGAGTGCAGGTCATAAAAAACTAAGCTTGGCGTTTGTATTCCTGCTGCTCCGGTTATCTATTATTCCAATGTTGGTGCAACTTGGCTCTATTCCAAT
The DNA here is from genome assembly GCA_036927795.1 of Iris macrosiphon. Lineage (NCBI taxonomy): Eukaryota > Viridiplantae > Streptophyta > Magnoliopsida > Asparagales > Iridaceae > Iris > Iris macrosiphon. The sequence goes on along the minus strand of JAYESA010000005.1, from coordinate 145,196,230 downwards.
CCTATCTTCCATTCACGCATGAAGCATGTTGCGATTGGTTATCATTTTATTCAGAATCAAGTACAAAGTGGAGCTTTACGTGTCACCCATGTATCCTCAGTTAGCTTATATCTTGACCAAGTCTCTTTCGTGCACCCGATTTCAACTTTTGACGAGCAAGATTAGACTCTCCACAGGAGATCCATCTTAAGGGGGCATATTGGGGAAGTTAATTTAGTAATTCCTTAATTAGCTATTTCCATTCTGGAATTACCATATTAGAGAAATTAATTAATTTATTTATATTGGAATTATTTAGTTTGTTTCCTATTTTTATTTGTGTAGAATTTAAATTTACAACAAATTTTATAAATTAGGTAATTAGCTAGATTTAGAATAATTGAGAAATATCGAACTCGAGAAACCCTTGTGGTTACCGGAAAGAGACATAAGACCATGGATAGTGGCAGAAGATCAGTGGATCGAGTTACGGGGGTATATTATTTCTTACATTTATAAATGGTGGAAGTTGGGGAACAGTGGGCCCAAAAGACATGCAACACAGTGTGCACAAAGTCTCGAAAGTTACGCCGAGCATTTAAAAAAAAATTTGAGAAATATTTTCAATCTCCATAGTTATGTAATGAGCATTTTCAAAAAAAAAATTATAAATTCTGGGAAAGCCAATGTAGTTTCCGATGCCTTGAGCAAGATGTATTTTCAATCTCCATAGCTATATTTTTGACGTAGGATCGGTATTTGTTGGAGGACTTGGAGAGCTTGGGCATTGAGATGGTAGTTCCTGCTTTTGCTATGTATATGTGGGGGTTGCTGATACACTCAGAGTTGATGGACAGGATCAAGATAGCCCAGTATGAGGATGTATCTCTGAGGAGTATCAGAGCTCAAGTGAGAGCAGGATTGGAGGATGATTTCACCATTGCTAAGGATGGTTCTTTATGGCATGGTGCTAGATTGTGTGTGCCTAGTAGGGAGCTGCATGAGGAGGTGTTACAGGAAGAGCATTTCTTTCGGTATTTCATACATCCAGGTGCTAACATGATGTATCGAGATATGCGAGATAGTGTGTGGTGGTATGGCATGAAGAGGAAAGTGGCATAGTTTGTATCCAGATGCTTAATGTGCCAGCAGGTAAAAGCCGAGAGGTAGAGGCCAGGCGGTTTACTTCAGCCATTAACCATTTCAGAGTAAAAGTGGGAGCATATTATTATTATAGATTTTGTGTTCGAACTTCCACGTTCTCTAAGAGAGAAAAACGTGATTTGGGTCATCGTTGACAGGTTGACCAAATCGGCCCACTTTTTGCCTTTCAAGGTGGGTTTGTCTATGGAGAAGCTGGAAGAGATATACATGAGACAGATCGTCATAACACATGGGGTTCCCGTCAGCATAGTCTCAGATCAGAATAGTCATTTTATTTCTCATTTCTGGAGGAGTTTGCAGGCGAGTTTGGGCACCCAGCTCAAGTTCAGTACTACATATCATCCCCAGACAGATGGGCAGTAAGAGAGGACCATTCAGACTCTTGAGGATATTTTGCATACCAGTGTACTAGATTTTAGGGGATCTTGGGAGGACCATCTCTATTTGGTTAAGTTTTCTTACAACAACAACAACTAGCAAGCTAGTATAGAGATGTCACCATTTGAGGCTCTATACGGTCGGAGATGTCGTACTCACTTGTCATGGGACGATATTAGAGAGAAAGTTTTGCTAGGGCCAGAGATGGTTGTGGATGTAGTGGAGAAGGTTAAGCTGATCAGAGACAGACTTTGAGTGCTGCAGGACAGATAGTAGCATTGGGCCGATAGCCACCGAAGACCTTTGGAGTTTGAGGTATAGTTTTAGATTTTTGTTTTATGCTTAATATTGGTTGTTTGTTAAAGATTAAATTTTTAAGGTTGTATTTTGTTCTAGTTTGGTGGTCTGGTATTTCTGAGGATTTCTCCGATACGAGACACGATTCGCTTCGCTGGAGGCGAAAAGCTTAGTTCGTGATTCATCGGACCTTTCCATATTCTTGAAAGAGTTGGTGCAGTTGATTATAGACTAGACTTGCCACCTGCATTAGAGAAATTACACAACATATTTCACGTATCGTTGTTGAGAAAGTACGTAGCGGATCCTAGTCACGTGTTGGATCACTCAGAGATAGAGGTGGGCCCTACTCTTAGTTATCCAGATCAGCCAGTTGAGATTCTAGATCCGATAGAGAAGGTGCTGAGGAACCAGATTATTCTCTTGGTACACGTCGCATGGAGGCATCACTCTTCGGGAGAGTCTACCTGGGAGAGAGAGGATAAAATGCGAGAGCGTTACCCATATTTGTTTGTCCCTTGAGGTATGTTCTTTTCTTTTCTGTTCTGTTCTGTTCTGTTTTATTTTCTGGGGGTAGTTTTTTATTTGAATTTTGAGGACGAAATTATTTTAAGGGGGTAGACTTGTCACTACCATATTTTTTAAAAAAAGATATTTTTGTCATTTAATAATTAATTAAATATTTGATTGTATATTTATTTATTGTTAGATGTTAGTTTATTATTTTGGAATTGTGTTAGTGGACCTAAATAATTTAGATTAGATCCATGGACAAACATTTAATCATAGTTAGAATTGAACCCAATTATAAGCCATTCATTAGGAGGATAATTAATTTAAACCCACTAGGCTAGAACCTTCTCTCCTTAATTATTTCTTCATGAGAGGCTCCAAGAGGTATTTTAGACTTTACATAGTAGCTTAGAGAGGGGGCTAAGTGGTCGGCCATGTATTAAAGGGAGGAAAAGTTTCTCTCTCTTCATTTTTATTTTAAATCTAGATCTAGAATTTTTTCTTCCAAATTTCTTTATTCCTACATCAAATTTGACCCAAATTTTTTTTACAATTTCTTTTCTAATCATCATTGGAGGCTAGTAGAACAAGGATCTATAAGGAGAAAGCTAGGATCTATAAGGAGAAGCAAGGATCTATAAGTTGAAGGCTCTTTTTACCAAATTTGAAAGTTTTATTTGAAATCCACCTCCTCTTTTTACCCAATTTGGATGTTTTATTTGTAATCAATCTCCCAATAGGTATAATTCAGTTTTCTCCTTTAATTAGACTCTAAATTTATATTTTAATCATTAGGAACTACCCCATATGCTAAGGCTACCAATAGGAATTAAAATTAGGTTCATAGGAGGGCTATGAAGAAAGTTATATGATATTTTATGTCAATTTTGGAAGAATTCCAAGATTGACACATCTTGTGTTTGTCAATTGGTCAATTAGACCAAATTAATATATTTTTTATTGTGTGTGGCTAGTTTCGTATCCACAATTGGATAGGTATAGGCCGTATCCCAATAATTTAGAGATACGGGTTAATTTGGGGATTTTTTTTCGTTACGGGGGTTTGAGCTTGTCATATTTTAACACGGACACGTAGATGTGTAATTAGCTCTTCATATTATTCATAATTATTATTTTAGACTTGCTCATATCCTTTGGTAGACGTTTGGTGGCATGGTAGACACGTATCACAAGCGTATCATAGATCTAGTGTGATACGGGTGTGAGACACTCCATGTGTTTGGTTTCTTATATTTTAATATAATTATTTATAGCTATTAGAGTATTATAATTGTATGTTTATATATGTATATGTATGGTGATTGGTAGTTTAATATATATATATATATATATATATATATATATATATATATATATATATATATATATATATATATATATATATATATATAATTTGTGTGTATCTCTAGTGCTATATATATATATATATATATATATATATATATATATATATATATATATGTATTGATATGTGTATCTCTAAGTGTTATATATAAATGTATGTTTATATCTTTAGATATGTAACATATATGTATATATATATATATATATATATATATATATATATATATATATATATATATATATATATATATATATATATATATATTGTAAACACCCGAATTTTTTAAAATTTAAAATATTAATTTTGTGATTTTTCTGTAATTTTTAAATAATTATAATAAATGTTCTTCTGGATTAAATATTTTTGTGAATAAAATTAAATATTAAAATATTATGAAAATAATATTTTTGAGTATAAAATAAATAATTAGACAGTGTAATTTTTATGGAATTTATTGGACCCAAAAACTATTTTTAAATACCTAAAATAATATTTTTTTAAATAAACCAAAATGAACCGGATTAAACTGTAAAACCCCCTTCCTAGAAAAAAAATTCGTAAATACCCTTTTATTATTAATTATTAATTAAATTGTGGTAATCAGGTCCAAATAGGAGAAATAGATTTTTAATAATTTTTATGTTAGGTGTTCGGGCACTTAGAGGACTTGTGGGACCATCAGGAATTTTTCGGAATTTATTTCATGTAGGAGACCCCTTGAGCAGTTGCTAGCCTAACGATGTACAATACCCCATTATATAAATTTTCTTATGAGTATATATATATATATATATATATGTAAATACATATATATATATGTATATATATATATATATTATATTTAAAGAAAGGAAAAGAAAAGAAAAAGAAAGGAATTAAATAAGTATAATAATAATATTAACTAATAGTAATATAATAATAATAGTAATAACATAATAATATTAATAATAAGTAACTATGCACTTTAGCCATGCAAAAGTTGCTTTCAGCAACTTAGTCATGCTAAATCCCCTCCCTTCAGCGGATGGACGTGGACCCCTTGCTTCAGCGCCCAAGTCAGCGACCAATTCACCCTTCACCCGACCCTTTACTTCACCTTCACCCGCCTCCAATTAATCAACCCCCTCTCTATTCTAATATATATAATAATATATATATATAATAGCTCTCCAAAAACCCTAATCTAAATTCCAGACTTCCCCTTCCCATCTAGAGCCGTCACCGCAGCCAGAGAAGCCTCCCCAAGCCATCCAACCATCCCGTCGACGCTGACATCGCGAACTGCAGTCTCCCACTCAAGGCACCTTCGCTCCGGCGTGATTTTCCGTTGACTCGCTCGACCAAACGCTGTTCTATTTTCATAGGTATGATCTTCCCTCAACCCTCTTCAATATTTGTTTTATAGCCAACCTCGGAAAACGTGTGCCCCTAGGTGAAAAACAGCGTCCAAAGTGGACGGACAGACAGAATTCTGCAATCGCAGAATTCCAGAATGACCACCCATATTGTCGAGTTCGTATCTCCCACCACAGAGATCCGAATTCAGTGATTCTTTTTAATACCGGTAGATTACATGACCTAGTTTATTTTCTGTATAATAACTTTGTGCTATTAGTTGCTGTGGACTAAATTGTATTCGTCACAAAACTGCGCGCACCCATTTTTTCCGGTTTTCTAAAAGTTGGAGATCGGAGAGCGCCCCGCCAAATGGGACCGCCCTGCCGTGTGCCAAGTGTACCAAATGGTGCACGCAGCATAATCGGACATGTAAAAATTCGTGGGGACTGATTTGGAGGCGTGTGCGCGCCGGAATCAGGCCGTATCCGCGAACACATTCCGTGTCGCCACTTTTGTGGAACTCGCGAGTATTTTGTGCACGCTTGTCAAATTGCGACGAAACTTGCGCCACTGGACTCGTGGTAACACGCTGGTCCTGTGACCCAATTTTCACGCCTTTCTGAGACGGTTGACCAGATCGCCAATTGGCGGGCCCCATAGTTGACTTTTGGACCAAATTATGTTCGGCTCATCGAAATCCAAATTTGGACATACCGTTGGGATCGTATTGACATTTAGAGTTGTTTGACCCATAGTTTGTCCCATTTAGAGACTGTTACCCTCGGCACACTTTTCGGTGCAAAGTGGACCCACCTATGGAACCCGCTTTGGCCCAAAAATGACCTTTTTGCCCCTGTGACCAAATTGGACGTAAGGACAGGCATTTCCAGCTATTTGACATCTTCTGAGACTGTTGGTGATATTTATTACAGCTTTCGGAGTAGTACCTACCGGATCCACCGATACCAGGATGATAGTTGATATTCAAACATCAGGCAAGTGTACCTTGCCAAACTCTGCAGCTTAGTTATTTATTTTCCTTGCTTTATATATATTACTGTGCATGCTCAACCTAGGACCGTGTGACGTACTTAGCATCCGATTATCAGTCGGGTGCCGACACTGTACGCAGTGTTGGGTACGGTCATCTAGAGATGGACATTCGTGATACCTTATTTTCGTACTTGTCTTATCAAGTACCATATGACCCAGGACACTTGACACTATTCATGAGACAGAATTTTCCCGAGATATTCGTGGTGATTCTGTATAGGATACAGGACATGGACATTATACTCTTAGATACATTATGACTTGTTGTATTTAGCTATGATCGCGCTTGACATGGACATGAGACGTTATGGACATGATATGCGTGGTTACATTGGGTGGGGAGAGACACACAGGCTACAGGCTGATTATATATATATAAAACATAGTAAACACATAGTAAACACATAGTTATTGCTGCTACCGGCTCCCAGACACAGAGCTTGTAGTGGTCTCAGCCTGAGTATTCGTGCTGCTCTCACTTGCATTTCACTTAGATGGTTACATATTTACCCCATTATTTCATTTAGTTATTTATTTGTTGCACTGCTTATTTATTTATTTATTGGCATGAGCTTTCTTGTACCTTGCTATGTCCCCTGAGGACCTGGATCCGGATTTTGTCCCCAGATTTTGCAGACGAGGTTTATCCCGAGGTTTACGGGACCGGAGCAGGAGCTGATCCAGGAGTTGTACCTTCATCCGAGGACGAGGTCTTAGCTGAAGATTTCTCTTGAGCATCCATGTTCATGCTCAGTTTTTATTATTATTTCAGTCTTTTATTTTCTGGTCTGTGGAACCATTGTACTAGATATTTATCGGGTTGTTTTCCGAAGTACTTGTGAGACTTGCTGATGATTTACATTCCTTATTATTCTGTGGATCATATTTTTATATCTTGTATGGATGAGATTAGTTGTGCCATGATTGTCGTAGACTTGTTTTACAGCTTAAGTATGCCCTGATGGATCCTTTATATTGAGCTGGTCCATTGGTGCGTACTGCTGGCCATTGACACGCGTCCAGTCCCACGGTATTTTGGGACTGGGGCGTGACATGGTTTTTGTGGTGGCCCATGCAGGTCTACGACTAAATTGTTCGGTTTCAACTTAGGGACCGGACCAGCCTGCCCTAAGGATAGTATAAACTATAGGATCTCATCCATCATTTAACCATTTGTTGAACTCTATATCGAACTCGAAATTGGTTACTTGAACTGCATCCTGTATTGATTCCTCTGAGCGTTCTCATAGTTTATCTTTGATTTCAGAGCAATGGATTCCGGGAACAGAGATGACATCCCTTTGGATACACCACACGACGCTGTGGTTACTTATGGAGACGAAGTGACACCAGGGGATGGTGGACAAGCATCGCAGAGTGATCAAACCGGACAGCCTAATCCAAGGTTCCGGAGAGATGACATTCCACCACCACCTCAGTTCATTCCCCAGATGCCAGTATTCCCGCCAAGACAAGCCATGGACGGGCAACAAATGTTCCAGATGATGTATGCTATGATGCAAGCACAGCAACAGATTCAGCAAGAGGCCCATCGGCAGGAGGCCGAGTATCTGAGGACCAGCCTGGTATCCGCATTGGAGCAGGCTAATCCAGCAGCGAGGCGAACATTGACGGGATCTATCACCGACTTCCGTCATCTCAAGCCTCGCATATTTTCTGGTAAAGAAGGGCCAACGGAAGTTCATGAGTGGCTCACAAACCTTCAGCATCAGCTGGAAGCCGCTGAACTTCCAAGAGAGAAGTGGATGACTGCAGTCAGAATGCAGTTAACTGATAATGCGCACCACTGGTGGTTAGCAGAAGAAAGGAGACTTGGACTGGACAGAGTCACATGGGAAGAGTTCTCCAGACTCTTCCAAGAGATGTACATCCCGGCAGTTGCACGGTCAGAGCTCAGGGACAAGTTCAACCGCCTCATCCAGGGCAGCATGACAGTAGAAGAATACAATGCAGAATTTATTCGTCTAAGTCGCTTCGCCCCAACCTTGATCCCGACAAAAGAAGAAAAGGCTGAGAAGTTCTTCGACGGACTAAACTTGGAGCTGCAGAAACTAATTGGATCCGTTGCACCTACATCCTACTCAGACGTCCTTGCAGCAGCCCGACGCATGGAACACGTCACTAGGAGAGAGACCAGTCTGAAAAGGTCTTCCACATCAGCCAAAGTACCACAAGAAGAAGCTGCAAAGAGACCTCACCTACACCAGCCACCCAGAGCCTCTCCGCAGATATCACCCACATGTCAATACTGTGACAAGGTAGGCCATAATGAGAGGGACTGCAGACGCAAGTTAGGATTATGCTTGATCTGCGGAACCAACCAACACTTAGCCAAGGATTGTCCTCATCATCAAGAGAGAGCATAGACATTAAACAGACAAGCTCTACCAGCACCAGGAGGGTATCAACCAAGGCCACCCTTGGCTCCACGGGCAGCACTCTTCCAGCGAGCCCAACAGCCACAGCAGAGGAATCCACCGCAAGGACGCGGACAAGCTTTTGCTATGACTTTGGAGGACGCGCAGAATAATGGAGTACCTAATGCGCGTAAGTTTTTATAGTCTTCTGCTTTTAGATTTGCTTAGTTTTTGCATGTAGATTCGTGACCTAGCCTTAACCTAGTAATTAATTTGAACTTGCCAAAAATTTATAATCTAGAATGTTTTTATAATTAATAACTGTAGAGATTATAGAGTCTTTTGCTATTGTGCTTATTTTGTGTTGTTTTATGAACTTGAATATTTGGTACCTCCTTTCATCATCATCTAGCGTACTTATAATTGCTGTACTTGACTTATGCTGCTATTCTATAGCCTAGTTTTGCAAGCTTATTCTTTATCGAGCTTGTTCATGACATATGTATTAGTGGACTGGTACATTAATACAATTGTCTATTCAGAATCAGTGTATTACGGTCTGATCAACCTTAGTGCATTTTGGTTCGCTCTTCGCACGACTACTTCACGTGGATTGAGATATATAGTTGACTAGTATACTTGACCTCTAGATATGTCTGCGCATATCGTATCAGTTACATAACTGTACTAATACGAGCATGCGAACAAAGGATTACCAATAGGATTTCAATCCACAACAACTGGACAATTCCCATTCGAATTCGTCAAACGCCTTGATCCTGATACTTCTAATATATTACCTCACCCTTGAACTCTTTATTATTGATCTTCGTCTTCCCTTATTTCGGAAAGACGAAACCTCGTGCTTGGTATAAGTTTGGTTTATAGACAGTACTAGATATACCCCACAAGCCGGTCACATTATTGCTACCCTTTTATATATGATTAAGGATATATCATAGATGATATGTTGGTGTTAAAAACCTTGAGGATTCAACAACATAATTTGGGACATAGCTTTCTTGGATGTATAGCCTTAGATGATAGATGGGTAAAATATAAGTTGGGTAGAGACCGCAATGCTCACTTGAGAGAAATTCTTAGACTGTAATCAAGTGAGACTTGATAAAGAGAGCCCTACCCTAATTTAATTTCGAGGACAAAATTTTTATAAGTTGGGTAGAATGTAAAACCCCCTTCCTAGAAAAAAAATCGTAAATACCCTTTTATTATTAATTATTAATTAAATTGTGGTAATCAGGTCCAAATAGGAGAAATAGATTTTTAATAATTTTTATGTTAGGTGTTCGGGCACTTAGAGGACTTGTGGGACCATCAGGAATTTTTCGGAATTTATTCCATGTAGGAGACCCCTTGAGCAGTTGCTAGCCTAACGATGTACAATACCCCATTATATAAATTTTCTTATGAGTATATATATATATATATATATATGTAAATACATATATATATATGTATATATATATTATATTTAAAGAAAGGAAAAGAAAAGAAAAAGAAAGGAATTAAATAAGTATAATAATAATATTAACTAATAGTAATATAATAATAATAGTAATAACATAATAATATTAATAATAAGTAACTATGCACTTTAGCCATGCAAAAGTTGCTTTCAGCAACTTAGTCGTGCTAAATCCCCTCCCTTCAGCGGATGGACGTGGACCCCCTTGCTTCAGCGCCCAAGTCAGCGACCAATTCACCCTTCACCCGACCCTTAACTTCACCTTCACCCGCCTCCAATTAATCAACCCCCTCTCTATTCTAATATATATAATAATATATATATATAATAGCTCTCCAAAAACCCTAACCTAAATTCTAGACTTTCCCTTCCCATCTAGAGCCGTCACCGCAGCCAGAGAAGCCTCCCCAAGCCATCCAACCATCCCGTCGACGCCGACATCGCGAACTGCAGTCTCCCACTCGAGGCACCTTCGCTCCGGCGTGATTTCCTGTTGACTCGCTCGACCAAACGCTGTTCCATTTTTATAGGTATGATCTTCCCTGAACCCTCTCCAATATTTGTTTTATAGCCAACCTCGGAAAACGTGTGCCCCTAGGTGAAAAACAGCGTCCAAAGTGGACGGACAGACAGAATTCTGCAATCGCAGAATTCCAGAATGACCACCCATATTGTCGAGTTCGTATCTCCCACCACAGAGATCCGAATTCGGTGATTCTTTTTAATACCGGTAGATTATATGACCTAGTTTATTTTCTGTATAATAACTTTGTGCTATTAGTTGCTGTGGACTATATTGTATTCGTCACAAAACTGCGCGCACCCACTTTTTCCGATTTTTTAAAAGTTGGAGATCGGAGAGCGCCCCACCAAATGGGACCGCCCTACCGTGTGCCAAGTGTATCGAATGGTGCACGCAGCATAATCGGACACGTGAAAATTTGTGGAGACTGATTTGGACGCGTGTGCGCGCCGGAATCAGGCCGTATCCGCGAACACATTCCGTGTCGCCACTTTTGTGGAACTCTAGAGTATTTTGTGCACGCTTGTCAGATTGCGACGAAACTTACGCCACTGGACTCGTGGTAACACGCTGGTCCTGTGACCCAATTTTCACGCCTTTCTGAGACGGTTGACCAGATCGCCAATTGGAGGGCCCCACAGTTGACTTTTGGACCAAATTATGTTCGGCTCATCGGAATCCAAATTTGGACATACCGTTGGGATCGTATTAACATTTAGAGTTGTTTGATCCATAGTTTGTCCCATTTAGAGACTGTTACCCTCGGCACGCTTTTTGGTGCAAAGTCACCTATGGAACCCGCTTTGGCCCAAAAATGACCTTTTTGCCCCTGTGACCAAATTGGACGTAAGGACGGGCATTTCCAGCTATTTGACATCTTCTGAGACTGTTGGTGATATTTATTACAGCTTTCGGAGTAGTACCTACCGGATCCACCGATACCAGGACGACAGTTGATATTCAAACATCAGGCAAGTGTACCTTGCCAAACTCTGCAGCTTAGTTATTTATTTTCCTTGCTTTATATATATTACTGTGCATGCTCAACCTAGGACCGTGTGACGTACTTAGCGTCCGATTATTAGTCGGGTGCCGACACTGTACGCAGTGTTGGGTACGGTCATCTAGAGATGGACATTCGTGATACCTTATTTTCGTACTTGTCTTATCAAGTACCATATGACCCAGGACACTTGACACTATTCATGAGACAGGATTTTCCCGAGATATTCATGGTGATTCTGTATAGGATACAGGACATGGACATTATACTCTTAGATACATTATGACTTGTTGCATTTAGCTATGATCGCGCTTGACATGGACATGAGACGTTATGGACATGATATGCGTGGTTACATTGGGTGGGGAGAGACACACAGGCTACAGGCTGATTATATATATATAAAACATAGTAAACACATAGTTATTGCTGCTACCGGCTCCCAGACACAGAGCTTGTAGTGGTCTCAGCCTGAGTATTCGTGCTGCTCTCACTTGCATTTTACTTAGATGGTTACATATTTACCCCATTATTTTATTTAGTTATTTATTTGCTGCACTGCTTATTTATTTATTTATTGGCATGAGCTTTCTTGTACCTTGCTATGTCCCCTGAGGACCTGGATCCGGATTTTGTCCCCAGATTTTGCAGACGAGGTTTATCCCGAGGTTTACGGGACCGGAGCAGGAGCTGATCCAGGAGTTGTACCTTCATCCGAGGACGAGGTCTTAGCTGAAGATTTCTCTTGAGCATCCATGTTCATGCTCAGTTTTTATTATTATTTCAGTCTTTTATTTTCTGGTCTGTGGAACCATTGTACTAGATATTTATCGGGTTGTTTCCCGAAGTACTTGTGAGACTTGCTGATGATTTACATTCCTTATTATTCTGTGGATCATATTTTTATATCTTGTGTGGATGAGATTAGTTGTGCCATGATTGTCGTAGACTTGTTTTACAGCTTAAGTATGCCCTGATGGATCCTTTATATTGAGCTGGTCCATCGGTGCGTACTGCTGGCCATTGACACGCGTCCAGTCCCACGGTATTTTGGGACTGGGGCGTGACATAAACCAACCTTAACCGAACCGGACGAGCCCAACCATAGCGGGTCAGATTCGGATATGAACCCGTTAACACGTACCCGCTAAGACCCGACCCGTTAGGTAAGTGCTACAATAACCCATCATCTCCCTAGACTCTTCGCCTCCCCTCTCCGTCGTTTATCGGTCGCTGCGCCGCTCCGACTTCCTGCCGTTTCGCCGCCGCCACCCGCCAAGACCCCTCGCCTCCCGCAATCGTTGACCGACCATCTCTCCGACGACCACCTTCCTGCAACCGCCGCCCTTCTCCCCTATAAAACCCTCTTCTCCGGCCACCCCAACACCCCCAACGCCATCGCAGCCACCTTCTTCCTCCGCTGAGCTTCCTTCCTCTACCGACGACTTCACCGCCTCTCTGTCCTGAGCTTCTTCGGCCCACCGCTGCCAATCCCCGAGCTACCATCATTTACCACCACTACGTCTCCTCTGTCGAGACGACCCGAGCCAGTTCGGCGACTCACCACGAGCACCCTCGACCCAAGCCCCGCCTCCGTCACGTCTCCAGCTGTCGTATCCTCCGCTAGCCCGACTCTCCAGTCGACGAGCTCCACCGGCAACCTCCCCGAGCAGCCGCCGTAGTCGAGCACAGCACCCATACCCGCCGCCGACGAGGGCAGTGCCGCCTCCGACCGGCCGAGATCCGCCGCGTCGTCTACGTAAGCGTGGAACAATCGATTTCGACCCCTGTTCAGGTGAGAATTTCTCTCCCCTCGTTGTGTCGATGTTCGAACCGTTTGTTGTGACACGTTCCCTATGTGACTCTCTCGAACCCCGTATAATCAGTTCAGGGTATCATGTCCTGTGTCGGTCGTAAACCGTGATGCAAAAACAGGAAAAAAATCCCTATTTATTTAAATTCAAAAAATTATCTCGAACTCCCAAGTTCACGACCGTTTTACGTGCAACCTGCTATTAATTTATAAAATATACTTAAACAGTTAATTAGATAATATAACCAAGTTTTAAAATCATGTTTTAGTTTAATTTATGCTACTGTAGATTATAATTTATTCAAAGGTGAAATTGACCAAAAAATCTGGTTATACAAAACCCTAAATTTTTTTGAACTAGGTGCACCCCGCTAAATGAGGTGACTTGGTCGTGTGCAAATTTCACCGAAAGATGCGCACCGTCAATACGAACGTGTGAGATTTCATGGAAGTTGATTTGAATGTGCGTGCACACCAAAATTAACGCATATCCGTCGACAACGTCTATATCGGTCATATTCTAAAACTTATTGTAACTTCGTGTGTGCTTATTATTTCGAAACAAAACTTATGCCATCAGACTCATAGCGATACGCTGGTCCTGTGACCCAAGTTTGGTTCGATTCTGAGAACTTTGACAAAATCCCGTATCGTGGGCCCCACAACTCTACTTGAAGGGCAATTTTGTGACGGCTCATCGAAATCCAGTTCTGAGCATTCCTTTGGGTTCGTATCGTTATTTTTGACTTGTAGACACTAAGTTTGATGAATTTGGAGGACTTTGTCTCTGGCACATTTTTTGATGCAAAGTGGACCACACGTGGACCCCACTTTGACCAAAAACTGTCAAGTTTGCCCCTGTGTCCAAATTGGACATATGGATAGGCAATCCTAGTTATTTCATATCTTATGAGCATGCTGTCATGATTATTTCAGCATCCGGAGGAGTACTTGAAGATCCCGCTGATACCGGAGCAACTGTTGGAATTCAAACCCCAAACAAGTATACATTGCCATAATTGCAGTACTTGCTTTATATTATTTTCTTGCTCTATTTATATGATATATCTGTTTAACCTAGGACCGTGTGACATTGCTTAGCGTCCGAATAAGATTCGGATGTCGACGCCGTACGCGGAGTCGTGTAACGTCATTAGAGATTGATATCTTGACCCTATACATTTTCGTGCTTGCATTATCAAGTACGTCATACCATAGGACACTTGACACTATTCATGAGACAGAATCTTTCTGATATATTCATGGTAATTCTGTATAGGTTACAGGATTCTTGACATAGACTTTATACATATGCATAGCTATCATTATGACTCGTTGTATTAGTTAGAGGTCATAATCTTGCGTGTTATGGACATGAGACGTCGTAGACATGAGACATGTGATAACATTGGGTGGGGAGAGACACACAAGCTACAGTCTAATTTTATATATTATTACGGTGCCGTAGCCACGCAGAGCTAGGCCCTGCATGATATAACCGTTACCGGCTCCCCGACATAGAGCTTGTAGTGGTCTCAGCCTAAGTCTAGTGATGCTCTCATTTTGTATATCACATAGCTGGTTAGATAGTTTGTCCTATTGATACATTTTATATACTGCATTTATTTGGCTTGAGTTATTCTTGTACCTTGTTATGTCCCCTGAGGACCTTGATCCGGATTATGTCCCCAGGTATAGCAGAGGAGATTTACCCAGAGGTATACGGTACAGGAGCAGATATTGGAGCAGTACCATCACCAGAGGACGAGGTGATGCCAGAAGATTTCTCCTGAGTATTTGCTTTATATACTCAGGCATTTCTGTTCTTGATACTCTATTTCATGTCTCGTGGAATAATGTATTAAACTCATTATCGGGTTGTTCCCAAAGATATTTATTGAGGCTTATTGATTATTATTTTATCTTGATGATTCTGATATTGATTGTATTTATCTTCTGTGGATGAGATTAGTATCGTAGACCTTTATTGTTGTTTTACAGCTTAAGTACACTCTAATGGGTCCATTAAATTGGGTTTGCCCTTTGGAGGTTGCTGCTGGCCATTGCCATGTGTCTAGTCCCTCGGTATTTTGGGACATGACATATATATATATATATATATATATATATATATATATATATATATAGAGAGAGAGAGAGAGAGAGAGAGTGGTATATATGTATGTGTGTACGTTTACATATCTATATGTATGTATGTATGTATGTATATATATAGAGATATATTTGTATCCCTAGTGTTATGTGTATATATATATATATATATATATATATATATATATATATATATATATATATATATATATATATATATGTGTGTGTGTGTGTGTGTGTGTGTGTGTGTGTATGCATAAATATATAGATGTGTGTTGTATCTAGTATTATATATATATATATATATATATATATATATATATATATATATATATATATATATATATATATATATAGTGTATAGATGTGTCTGTGTGTATAGATTTGTGTAGTGTGCAGTGAAGAAGGGTTAGTCGAACTGCACAGCAATAGCAAGCAAAGCAGTAGAAGCAAGGAGCAGTAGCAGCAACTGCAAACTGCAGCAACTAGCTAGCCGCATGCTACAAGCAAGCATAGAGCAGCAACAACTATAGCTGTAGCAGTAGCAACATGTAGTGCAGCAGCAACAGCATGCAGCAATAGCATGAGCAGCAGCAACAAATCAGCAAGCCTGCAGCAGCAGCTAGAGCTTAAGCATCAGCAACAAGAGGAGCATAGGCAGCAGCAACAACAACAAGGTAAGTTTGTGGTTAGTTAGTTTTATAAATATTTTAGCTAGTTAGCTTGATGTATAGTTTATTAGTTAGCCTATTAATAGTTAGATAGTTACTTGTTAGTAGTTATATATATATGAACATTTTGTTATCTAGTAGTTAGATATATATACTAGTGATTAATATTAGTGATATGTATGTATATATATCTCTAGTTAGTGATATGTATGTATGTATGTATATACGTATATATGTATTGGTATGTTAGAAGGTAGCTAGTAGTATTGTATTAGTTAATGCATGTTAGTTATAATTTAGAGTTTTAGGTAGTTAATTATATATTGGAATTCAAATTACCTTGTGATACCACTGTAATGTCAAGGTATTGATGGATACTCAAGGTATTGGGTTTGAGTATCAAGATGGGTGAGTTGTGGTATAAAACTGCATTGGTTCAAAGCCAAGGTATCCACTTAGCATTAGTTTTGTTAGAAATATTATATATTATTGATGCTATATACATATTATAATATTTTTCTTATATAATTAATTGTGTATCTTAGGATACGGTATCTTATTGGTTTTCTAGTATCTTAACATAGCTAGTGTGGCCTAGTTACATAGTGTATGGACCCAATATCCTAGATATAGGCTCATACAACCTAGAAATAGCTAGTTTGACCAAGTTTGACTAGTTTCACCTAGAGTTGACCTAATTTGACTATTTTGACTTATAAATGAATTTTTGACCTAGAAGTAGACTAGTTTAACTTATTTGTGTTCCAAAACCTTGTATTGATATAATATTCCGTATTTAGGTCTTCGATGTACCGTACCGGACATCTTTGATACTGTTTACCGGATTTCAGGCGAGTACATTCTCTGATAGTTTTTTATTTATAATATCCTCAATGTCTCTTATATCTAGTGTAGATATCCTTGATTTTTTTGACACGATGGTTATACAGATTGGTATATCCGGATCTCGTCATGAGATATTATTCCTTGGTATATATAGTGTATCGTGTGCAAGCCTTGTTTTCTTGTTCTTCTTGTACATGTACAAACACTGATTCTTGGGGAGACTTGCTATCTTCCCAGAGAGTCCCGTGTCATGACATACCATGGTTGGATCCACTATACCAGTTGAGGGCGGGAAGTATGTAGTGTAGATATGTGATCATACCCATCTTGTATCATATCTTGTTCATTGAATAGTGTTAATTATACACCGCACGCATGATTAACCAGGCCATAATTCTTGTGTCAAGTTCCCAAGCCGATCAGATGTTAAAGCTGGTACTCACTCACTTAGTCATTAGTATTTTTTGTACATTTCCATAATACTCATTCTTGTATTTATTTTTATTATTTTATTTATTGCATATATCTTGTATCTGTATATTGCATCTTGTATATTCATATCTATTTACTGTTACGTAGTTTATATTATTTATTAGAACTGCTGTTAGAGATGTACTTTGCTCCTTTCCTGATTGGATATATTTTTTTCAGATGACACTGAGGAGTGGTACCCCACTCACTACAGGCCTCAGGACGGGGTAGGCTCAGAGCCAGAGACCGTGTCTCAGGGGGTTCTCATCCTGACTGAGACAGACGACCCATGACTTGTACCTTAGTAGTTAGTTTTCTTTTGTTCTGGATTTGTCTCCAACATTGTTATTAGTATTTCTTGACTTATTTGATATTATTTTGGTCTTGTGAGTTATATTTGTGATTCTTCTATTCTTTTATCATATTCATGGTTTGTTCCATCTATAGATCTGTGATTGAGTATATTCTTATTATATTGGTGGCATTATTATGTCTTGATTATTAGATAGATAGACCGTGTCTCAGGGGGTTCTCATCCTGACTGAGACAGACGACCCATGACTTGTACCTTAGTAGTTAGTTTTCTTTTGTTCTGGATTTGTCTCCAACATTGTTATTAGTATTTCTTGACTTATTTGATATTATTTTGGTCTTGTGAGTTATATTTGTGATTCTTCTATTCTTTTATCATATTCATGGTTTGTTCCATCTATAGATCTGTGATTGAGTATATTCTTATTATATTGGTGGCATTATTATGTCTTGATTATTAGATAGATAGTTTACCCAAAAAATATTCTACCACCGATACTGCGGCGTAGGCTGGACGTTGTTCACTACTTGCATCCCTACACCGGGTGCAGGTCGTGATAATATGTTATCATACATATAGATCGTGTGGTACTGTAGTCCGTAGTTACTAGCTAATCATACACTTCCCGTATGGTTGAGCGAGCTTCCTTTTATTTAGTATAGTCAGTGCTAAGCCCAAGCCGATCACATGTCACAACTAGTATTTTAAAACACCAAGATATTGCGTTGCCCTCTATGACATTTCATATATACTGATACCTGATATGTTTCTCCTAGTTATTCATTTATCAGTTTTTCTTGAATGATATTATTTTAGTATTTTTTTGATATTACTTGCTACTGCCGTGACTTGATCTTAGTTATATTCTCATCACTATTTCTTTACTATTACTGTTTCATAGCTTCTATCATATAAATGGAATTGATGTTAGAAATGTGCTTCACTCTAATCCTAACTAGATAACATTTTTAAGTATGGATTTAGAGGATTGGTGTCCGACTTATTATGGACCATAGGAGGGAGTAGCAGCAGCCTTGGATCTTGTAGTTCATGAGTGATTGCCAAGAAATCTAGATAGAGTCACTAGTTACCTTAGCTATCTCTATTTAGTATTTTGGTACCGGATCTGTCTCCGACATTTACTCAGACATTGGGATATTATAATTTGATACTAAACTTGATGTTGTGTTGATTAGACTTATCTAGGCTTGTGTTTGGATCTCTTTTCTTATTACCATATCGTACCATTTATTTTCCATATAGATTCTTTTGATTGAGTATTGTCATTATATTATATTTTTATCTTATCCTCCATATGGAATTGAGATATCATTGACTGGTTAAGTTTATGTTATTGTGTGGGATTAATAGTTAGTTATTATTAAACTAGACAACGTTCTACTGTCGATGCTGTGACGCAGGATGGACGTACCACGTACTCGTGCCCCAATCATCTGAATGCGGGTCGTGACAACCGAGCCAATACTTACAGTTCATTCCGGGAGTACATTGTCAGATCCTTCTAAATACAGAACAATTGTTGGTAGTCTCCAATACTTGTGCCTCACTCGCATTAATATTGCATATGTTGTTAATAAATTATCTCAATTCATGCATCGACCTACTTCTGATATTTGGAATGTTGTCAAGTGTTTGCTTCACTATCTTTCTGATACTGCTGATCATGGTCTTGTCTTGCATTGTCATCCATCTATCTCTCTTCATGCCTTTTCAGATGTTGATTGGGCAGGAAATAAGGATGACTACACCTCCACGAGTGACTATATTGTTTATCTAGGTTGCAACCCGATATCTTGGTCCTCTAAGAAACAACGCACAACTACGCTCCTCAACTGAAGCGGAATATCGTTCTATTGTTGCTATAGCTGCTGAGTTACGTTAGATTTGTTCTCTTCCAAATAAGTTTGGCATTTGTATTCCTGATGCTCTGGTTATCTATTGTTCCAATATTGGTGCAACTTAGCTCTGTTCCAATCCTGTCTTCCATTCACACAAGAAGCATGTTGCGATTGGTTATCATTTTATTCGGAATCAAGTACAAAGTGGAGGTTTATGTGCCACCCATGTATCCTCAATTAGCTTATATCTTGACCAAGTCTCTTTCACGCACTCGATTTCAACTTTTGAAGAGCAAGATTAGACCCTCCACAGGAGCTCCATCTTGATGGGGCATATAGGAGAAGTTAATTTAGTAATTCCTTAATTGGATATTTCCATTATAGAATAACCTTATTAGAGAAATTAATTTTTTTTTTGGAATTATTTAGTTTGTTTCCTATTTTGATTTGTGTAGAATTTAAATTTGCAACAAATTTTATAAATTAGGTAATTAGGTAGATTTAAAATAATTAAGAAATGCCGAACTCGAGAAATCCTTGTGGTTACCGGAAAGAGACATAAGATCAGTGGATCGAGTTACGGGGGTGTATTATTCCTTACATTTATAAATGGTGGGAGTTGGGGGATAGTGGGCCCAAAAGACATGCAATGCAGCGTGCACATGGTCCCGAAAGTTACGCCGGACATTTAAAAAAAAAATTGAGAAATCTTTTCAATCTCCAAAGATTATGTAATGAGCATTATCAAAAAAAAAAAAAAAAATAGAAATCTTCTCAATCTCCATAGATTAGATAATTAACTAGATTTAGAATATTTGAAAAATCTTCTCAAACTCATCTTGTAAGTGTATATATAGTCAATCTTTATTTAATAAAATTAAGCAATTATTTTCCAATATCAATAACTATATATCTGCAACTAATTTGGCTCCAAGAAATAATTTATAAAACACGCCACTAAAATTTAGGCCCAAGGCAATTCTATTTCTTGTTGGGGTAGTCATTAGTTTGACTATTTGGGCCAAGCCCACAAGGGGCAGATGTAACCGAAGAATTTTTGTAAATTTTGGCTATTAAATTTGGATTTTCTTACAAAAATTGAAAAGAAGTAAACATTATAATCATATATTAATCAGGAACAAAATTAGACAAAGTAAACAGTTTTCTTTCTTCAAACTGAATACATAAAACTTGAAGTCACAGACAAAATCAAGTCCCAGCACCTCAACTGGTTATAGAGTTGAATGCAGTTGGACTCGGTGAGTTTGGAGAGCACGTCCATGAAGAAACACTTGTATCCCTCCATGTCAAACCCCAGCCGCTCCGCTTCAACGACCTGGCGAGCAAGAAGTTCGACGAGCTCGTATCTGTCACCGCGCGAAGACGACGGCGACGACATGGACAAGATCACCCTCTCCATTGTGTCCCAGAGGCATCGCTGCATCGCAAACGCTACGCTCTTCTTCATCTTCTTCTTTCGGTTCGGCTTGGACCGCTCGTTGCGTGGGACATCTCCGCCATTGGTACTGTTGGAGGAGTAGCAGCAGCTCCAGATCATTATGATTACAAGCATACAGGCTTTGGTTAAATGAAGTGTTGGTTAGGTTTTTTTTTGTGATATATATAATTTTGGTGAAGCCAAATTAGGAGAACTGTAGAGGTCGGTGGAGCATATAAAATCTAATTTAATTAATATGTTGCTTTTAGGAAACACATGTGCCTTTCCTATGGCATTGCCTTTAAATTTGGATAGTAGAATATTTTAGGAAACTCACGCGCCTTTAATAATTACTTTAATTCATATGATATTTCCTTAACAGCTGCTACCAAATGCATTCACAATGGAACAAAATCTAAGGTTTCCAAAATCAGTAACATGGTATATACACATTGACCAATCACCAAAAATACAAACTTAAACATAGATGCTGGACCATTTTTGACACTTTAAGAACTTTGTTCAAATACAAAAAATAACCTTTATTAATTAGTATACAAAATATTCTAATCATAGTCATAATTGAAGTTGAATACTTTTATAATGGCTTAAAATTACATAAAAAGAACTTAACCATAATTTTTTTAATTATATTTAATGATCTAGAAATTGATTTTATTCTTATTTCTTATTTTATTCTAATCTATTCTTATGCAATATCTTGTATTCATGTTTGTGAAATTTGAGATTAAATCATTTTCTACTTTCTGATTGTTGAGTTTGAATTCTTCCATTTCCGAAGTCCAACGAAAATAGAAAATTATTTAAAAAAGATTGGAAGAAAAATTATCCATTTCTTAAAAACAAATATTCAAACAATCAAAACTAGAGATATTCAGAAAATAACGATCAAAACAATCAAATAAATCCTAAAAATATATAAAAAAATTCTACAAAATATATCTAGTGTTTTTAAACCTAAACAAAAAGTTTGGTGGTAAATTAATTTCATACGGACCCAAAATAAATTCTGAAAGGCCGTTAATAAAAAAGTTTTCTAGGTTTTAATTATCCAAATTTTTTTAAAAATTCTCCAAAATTCTAAAATGACATAAAAAAATTCTAAAACTATATGTGAGCCTCTAAGAGATATAATTAGAATATTGTTACATATTTTTTGATATTGTGACCTGCTTGTAACATGTGTTTATGTGAAACTCTCACAATTTCTAAGTAAATTTTCAATTATTATAATTACTAAAAAAATAAGAATAAAAAATTGTATTCTACCAAACTTATAAAAATTTTGTCATCGAAATTAAAACTAAAGCACGATACGAGAATAAGAGGTTGCCATGCGATAGAAAAGAATTACGAAAATCGTACCTTAAATATGAAAGGGTGAGACGAAAATAATGCATTAAATTTCTAAGGGTCGGTTTTGTTTGCTTTAAATGAGGTATTTTCGCCATCACTTGAAGTGCTTGCAAATGGAGTCGGGGTTGAGAAGAAATTCGAAAAATGAATGATTAAGACAATACGAAGAGATGTTGATAATCTAGAGGATAGAATATCACTACATGGATATACAAACAATCTGCAAAATCCCATGGTCTGAGAGGGTGTCTCTATATTCTAGAAATCGTTCATGCTCACTACTACCTTCATCTCCACTTGTTGAAATCATTAAAATTTAAATTCCCAAAATTTAAATCTAAATCAAATCTTTGCAAGCTTCCAATTTTAAATTAAATTTCTATACCCAAAATTTGAATTGATGATTCAACTCCCAAATTTCAACATTTAAATCAAATCCTCAAATTATAATTTTTTCCCCAATCTATCAAAATTTAAAATTTAAAATTTAACCCTCAAGACATTCTTTTCCTCAAAGCCAAATCTTTCCCCTCAAGTCATTTTTCCCTCACATTATCTTAAACAAATCATAATTATTCTTCTGAAAATTTTTGAAATCAAAAGCACTTAAATCTTCTAATTTTTTTACCTGCTTACCTTTTAACCACCTTTTAAAAGTTTCACCTTCAATATATAAAAAAAATCAGTATAATTTGAATTTGACAATACAACTTCTACCCAACTTAGAATTTACCAATCTTTCACATAAGACTATATCTTTAAGGTAAACTTTCTCAAATCAATCAATAGTGTTCATCAATCCTCGAAAAGTTTAACATAGATTATATCCCATATAATACATCCTTAATCACAAAAGATAACTATATAATAATGTAATTGGCCTATAGGGTTGTCACGACATGCACCCAGATGATCGGACACGAGTATGTGGTACGTCCAGCCTACGCCGCAGCATCGACAATAGAACGTTGTCTAGGTCAATAATATTTACTATCAATCTCACACAATAATATATTATAACCTGTCAATGATATCTCAACTCCATAAGGAGGACAAGATAAATATAAAGTAACAATACTAATCACAATAATCAATAAGGAAGAAAATGGCTCGGTAGGATATAATAAAAGAAATCCCAAAGTCACAAGTCTAGATAACCCTACAACACCAAACATCGAGTTTGAATATAATATAACATCTCAAAGTCTAGGTCGTTGCAGACAAATCGAGTACAATTCACTATAATATAATATTATGCTAAATAAAACTCACTCTCTCAGGAATTCTGCAAGGTAGCACTCAAGTCCAGCTGAACAGTCTCTACTATGGCACCTCCGACTCAACTCCTAAAAATATATCCAATCAGGATGGAACGAAGCACATAAACTAACAACAGTTCTATTTAATTGACAAATACTATAAAACAATAAAGTAATGGAAATACATTATGAGAAGCAATACTAAAAATCATAAGGAACAAGTAAGACATGTATCATATCACAAACATGTAATAAACAGTAAGTAAACTGGTATATGACAATTATTATAAACCCCCCGAATCAAATTTTAGGTATAAATGGTTTAGTACAAGTTTAGATTTAAATAAAATTAGAAAATTAGAGTTAAATAAAAATATGTTCATATTTGTAACACTAGGTGAACCTTTCGATTGCTACAATATTTGGAACACAACACTAGAATTTACCTTCCAACAAATTTTGCACCCACACTACTAGAAAAAGCGGGATTAGCGACGTTTTTTAGCGACGTCAAAGAAAAACGTCGCTAATAAAATATAAATTAGCGACTCCATGTAAAAATATAGCTAGACGTCGCTAAATGGTGACATTTAGCGTCGTTTAGCGACTTTTATTTAGTTTTTAAAAGATTAGTCGCTATAAGTTCAATTAAGGTCGCTAAACGTCGCTAATATGTCTAATTTAGCGACTTTTAGCGACGTATTTAACGACGTTTATGTTAAAAATATTTAGCAATGTGTTTAGCGACGTTTGTGACGTCGCTAAATTTATTTTAGCGACATTTTTATTTGACGTTGCTAAACGTCGCTAAAATTTCGTTAATTAGGGCTCAATTTTATTTTCCCCCATCTGTCAATTTTTTTTAAAGGTTTGAAAAAGTTTCGATTTCCCCCACTCCCTCTTTGGCGACCAGTGTCTATAAAGCGGCTACTCTGGCATCCCCCTCCTCCTCCTCGAGCTCTAAGTAAACTCTAACTGACTCTTTCTCTCTCTCTCTCTCTCTCTCTCTCTCTCTCTCTCTCTCTCTGTGTCTCTCACAGGACACACATGTGACACTGACACAACACACACACTTGACAGAGACTGACACAAATATGACACATACACACACACGTGACACCAACCATAACCCAAAACTGATACGACCTGGGATCAGGACCTAGGGTTAGGGTTAGGGTTTTTGACCTGGGGTTAGGGTTAGGATTTGGGGGCCGGAGGTTCCTTGCACTGTGGACGTTGTGCTCCATGATTATGGCCGCCACGCTGGTGTTTCCCATCTTCTCGGCCGTGTCCAGCATCGTCTCTCCGGATTTGTTGATCGCTTTCGCGTCGGTCCCTTTGAGCTCCAGTAGCCTTTGTATGGTCTGCATAGTTGAGGACCAACTAAATAAGACATGTCATTCCTATAGCTGGCTCTTCTAGGTACTCTCTCTGTATAATCTTATCTTCTACCAATCTTCAACCTTGAAATAGTGATGTGGTTGCTTAAATACATGTCATTCCTATGGTTGGATAGGAATGTGCCTGGGTACATGCACGTTAACAGCTGGGGGGTGTTAGATATGTTCGTGCCAATTGTGTGTTCATCTCGATATTGAGCAAAGCTAGCTAGAAACAACATGAAAAGAGGAAGCGATAGACCTAGACCAAGACCTCCTCTTTATTTATTTATTTATTTCCCCTAGCCATATAATAGGCCCTTGCTTTAGGAAGATCTAGGAGTGGCAACATGTGGTGACATTAATTTCCTAAATGTGCATATTGCTTGTGTGGAGTGGGCAAACCATATGAACGAGGTTCGAACCACCAACCTTGCAAAACCTAGATTGATGCTCATTTACAAGTTTACTACTAGTCATCTAGTACATAATCCACAGTGTTCCAGAACGAAATAAAATATCTAGTCACAAATACTTCTAAATCAGTATACTCATGTAACATGAAGTATCCTTCTATGTAAAGAAGCTACGAATAATAAAAGATTAATTATGTAAACGATGTAAAGATGAAGATGTTCTCTCCAGGACGGACACAATTTGTGTTCGTTCGTATGTCTGAGATTGACGTGAGATGACCCTCTTTCAGTGTCATTAATCTTATTCTCTCTTCTGGATATCAATTGATCAGTTCATACAAAGTTGGATAAGAGAGACATTTTACGGATGCATACCTATCACCCGACCTATGTTTGTCAACAGAATATCTTTCCCTTCCCCTTCCCCGAGATTGAACAGTAATTCCCGTCGCTTGGTTATCTTACTATGTCAATGTACAATGTAATGTAACTTGTTCCTTCCTACATATCTGCAACACCACCATCTTGTGTTTTCAAACTTGTGAAAATAAACTTAGCTGGTAACCAATAACTTTTGGGATATTGGGATTCAGCTCATATTCACTAAAGATTACCTTTCGAGGAATCGAAAGTCCTGGAGGAGTTGATACACGGATACATGTGTACCATATCAGCAGCAAAAAAATTATTACAGCAAGTGATCGGTAGGATCCAGGATTATACTTTATGATCCGTAGGAAAACTAGTGATTCTGGATTTGAGAATGCTACAAAGGAGTTCCGTAGGAAAACTTTGAAGCCTACTTACCATATTCTTCTTGACGGTGATGAACAATTATAATCATATATATCCTACTTTGCTTCTTCTATGTGACATCAAATATAGATTACCTAGCCAACTAATTGTCAGCTTCTTCTTTAGAGAATCACACTGTATATAATAATTTATATGATACATATTATCATTTTGCAGAAGTATCTAGAAATAGATATAAATTACTATCTGCATCATCATTCGTGGATGTACAACCGTTATCCTGATGACATGTGCGGTGTACAGAATAAATTCATTGAGGGTGTACAGCAGTTCCTGCAGTTCCTGTAGTTCGACAAGGCTTTCCTCAGTACATGGACGATACCAAAATTAAGTGTCCGTATGTGAGATGTCGTACCAAAAAATATCATCCAGAAGTGGAAGTCACATATCATTTGTACTCGAAGGGCTTCACACCGAATTACTATCAGTGGACTGCACACGAAGAACTTGTGTCTCTAGCATCAGAGTCAGAGACTTATGTGGAGCCGTATATGGATGTCCACGAGCACGATGCTTACGATGATGGGTGGGTGAACATGGTTTATGATGAGGCGGGGCCTAGTTTCTATCCGGACAATTATGATGCGTCGGGACCTAGTTTCAATTCGAACAATTATGATGTAGCTGAGGAGGCACCGAATGCCGATGCTGCAAAGTTTATAGAGTTGCTGGAGAATGCAAGGACTACACTATATCCTGGTTGTGAGGATCATTCACCGTTAGAGGTGGTTACAAGATTATTGAGCATCAAGACCGATTTTAACATGTCGCAAGAATGCTATAATCGACTGATCGATTTGATTATAGAGATCTTGGCCGAGGGTGCAAAGTTGCCTAAAGACTTCTATCGATCTAAGAGGATGGTGAGATCGCTCTGGATGGGATATGAGAAAATTGATGCATATCGTAAC
This sequence comes from Iris macrosiphon, assembly GCA_036927795.1. Lineage (NCBI taxonomy): Eukaryota > Viridiplantae > Streptophyta > Magnoliopsida > Asparagales > Iridaceae > Iris > Iris macrosiphon. Next base: position 145,169,071 of record JAYESA010000005.1, on the reverse strand, counting down.
GGGTGCATGTTATACTACAAAGAAGATAAGGATGAAGATGCGTACAGATTCTGTGGTGTTGATCGCTAAAAGGCCACTGTTAGAGGAAAGTTTGTCGGTACAAGGAAGCCTACCGATTCGATGCACTACTTGCCTTTGACATCGCGGTTGCAGCGGTTGTTTATGGTTAAGGAGACTGCAGAAAATATGAGTTGGCACAAGAAAAAATAGATCAAAGGAGTATTGGATCATCCATCCGATGGAGAAACATGTAAGCACTTTGATCGAGAGTATCAAGATTTTGCTTCAGATTCGCGTAATGTCAGATTGGGGCTCTCCTCTGACGATTTTATCCCATTGGACTTTCGGGCTCCCAGTATTCATGTTGGCCTGTGATCGTCACTCCGTATAATATACCCCCTTGGATGTGCATGAAGACTCCATATATGTTCCTAACCGTTATTATCCCGGGTCCGAACAATCCGAAGAAGAATATCGATGTGTATTTACAGCCTTTGATAGATGAGTTGAATCAGCTGTGGAAAGTAGGTGCCAACACGTACAATGTTTCTAGAAAGCAGATTTTCAGATGAGGGCAGTACTTATGTGGACCATCAACGACTTTTTGGCCTATGGAATATTATCGGGATGGAGCACCCATGGTCGTATCTCATGTCTATATTGCATGGACTGTACTAAGGCTTTCCATTTGAAACACGGAGGCAAACCGTGCTTCTTCGATTATCATGGACAATTTTTGCCGAAGGATTATCCGTACCAGAGGAACATGAATGCTTTTCGTACGAGAGTTGTGAAGAAGGCCAATCCACCGCCAAGGTGGCCCGGATACACAATATAGGAAGAGGTAAAAGATTTACCAAGTGCTATCGAAGAGCCTGCTAAGGGGTACAAGTGTGACAGATTTGGTCGCACCCATAACTGGACGAAAATGAGTATATTCTGGGATATGCCATATTGGAGCACCAATCTGATCAGATATAACCTTGATGTCATGCATATCGAGAAGAATGTATTTGATAACATAATTAATACTGTGATAGAGGTAAAATAAAAGATGAAAGATAATTCGAAGGCCAGGTTGGACTTAGAAAAAATATATAGACGTCCTACATTGTATTTGATAGAGGAGGGGAATGGAAAGTTAAAGCAACCTAAGTCAGTTTTCTCACTGGAGAAAGAGGATAAAGGGAGACTTTGTAGGTAGATTCAGGGTCTAAAGTTTCCAGACGGGTACGTGTCAAACTTGAAAAGATACGTCGACCTCCAGGAGAACAAACTGGCGGGTATGAAGAGCCATGATTGTCACGTATTTATGGAGAGGTTAATTTCGATTATATTTCTGGAATTCTTACCGCAGGTCATTTGGGATCTATTGACAGAGCTTAGCATATTCTTCAGAGATCTTTGTTGTACTAAGTTACTCGTTGATCGTCTAGAAAAGCAAGATAAGGACATTACGGTAACACTATGTAAGCTCGAGAAGGTATTTTCTCCTGGATTCTTTGACTCTATGGAGCATTTGCCAATTTATCTTTCCTATGAGGCAAGTGTTGGTGGTCCTGTCGGTTATCGGTGGATGTACCCCTTCGAACGGCATCTGAATCACCTAAAGGGAAAGGTGAAAATAAGGCATGGGTTGAGGGCTCTATTTGTGAAGCTTATGTTCTCGAGAAAATTACAAACTTTTGGTCGACGTATTTCAAACTGTATATTGCTAATAATAGAATGAAAGCTCCGAGAAACGACGATGGATATCAGGAATCTAATGATGCAATACTAAAAGTATTCAATGCATCCGGAAAGACTTCGAGAAAAATAAAGAAGAGATATTTGAATGACGATGAGCTAAGGGCTGCTCAGTTGTATATATTACTCAATTACGACGAGGATAAAGTGGAGAAGCTAGAGGGGTAAGTAATTAATATGTCCATGTTCACATCATCTCAATATAATAGTATAAGGTACTATTATGCTACTAATCAACAGTTGCTTCATTATTTTTCAGCACATATAATGATGAGTTAAGGTCGGTTAGACCCTACATAACAGACGAAGAAGTAGAACAAGAAATAAGATGCCATTTTTATTCTTGGTTGAGCGCATATGTAAGATGCTTGGTAATTACTTTTTAATTCTGCACTTGCAAAACAACTTACTATCGCTACTTTGGTATTTAGGTCGATCGTCTAATAACACCCGAGACTGAATCTATTAGAACTCTAGCCAAGGGACCAATTACTGCTGTTAAAATATAGCCAAGTTTCTGTGTGAATGGGTTCAGGTTCAAGTCAACAAATTCTCCTATCAGAGACAGCTTTCTGGATCTTGATTCCACAAAAAATAGTTATTTGTGTATCAAATCTTCGAACTACAAAGACGTCGATCCAGGCAATAATTTTTTTGGCATCTTACGAGAGATTATGGAGTTGACATATAATTATGACACAAAACCTGCTAATATCATGCTATTCAAGTGTGAATGGTTCGATCTGATTCAAGATCATGGTTAAAAAATTGACAAGCATGGTCTTGTGGATATAAACTACAAGCGTAGATATCAAGGATACGAACCATTTGTCCTATCAAGTCAGGCTTAGCTTGTGTACTTCATAACTTATCCTAGACGGGAGATAGAGAGGTCGGATTGGTAGGCAATATGCAAGACTAAAGCTAGAAATACCTTTGACATTGACGAAATAGCTTATCAGGAGGACGATCTACCTCTTGTAAGTAATATTGTAGATGTGGACTCAACGAAAGTTACTCATTACACGAGTAATAATATAGAAGATGTAGAATTATTCGAAGAGGAAGAGGAAGACGAAGAGATGAAGTAGATGAAAGTGAAGACGAGGAGAAGGAAGAGGGAGAGGAGGACGAGGAAGGCGAACAAGATAAATTTTTTGAAGATGATTGAAAATAAAATATTTTGCTTGTAGAATGTAACTATATTTTGACTGTAGAATGTACTATTTTAACGAATATATATATTATATTTTGACTATAGAATGCTGTAAGATATGCATCATATTTTGACTGTAGAATGTACTATATATTTGTGTTTTTCTATATTCATCATATGTTGTTATCAGGTATGATAGGACGACGCAGAGGATTTGGCAGGTCCCGAGGTAGACAGAGTGCTCCTCCGGTACTGCCTACTGTTGGTTCCGGATCATCGTCGTCCAGTACTCCAGTATATCGATCACTCATATCTTCGACTGTTGGGACGAGTAGTTCCAGGTGTGATAGTACTCCCTCGTCCAGTGTCACGCCCCAGTCCCAAAAATATACGGAACTAGGCCACGTGGCATTGGCCAGCTGACACGTCACTAAGGGATTACCCAATTTAATGGACCCAAAGTGATGTGCTACGCTGTCCTAAAATACAACAAGTCTAAATACAGGTAAATCTATCTCATCCACAAGAATAACAGGGAAAGTGCTGAATATATAGATGCTATATCTGAAATGTCATATACAACCCAGATAAAGTCAGGTGAGAACAATCCCACTACAAAAAGTAAGCAGAAGCGAAATAAAATAAACTAGCACAACATCCTCAAAATATGTAGCTCCAACTCCTGTGTACTCAGGTAGACTCTGACGTCATCTCCTCTGACTCCATCTCAAGGGCATGTCCAGACTCCTGTCCAAGTCCAGGTACTGTGGGGTAGAGTGTCTCAGCTAAACCTGGCAGGGAACCAGGTCCTCAGAGGGACGTAACAAGATACAGGAAAACAACATGCCATGTATGTAAATACTGAATAAAAATTACTGAATAAAATAAATACAGGGTGCTAACCATCTAGGTGAAATACAATTTGAGACAACCTAGTACGTATGGGAAATGTGTGGCTAGACATATGCTGACGTAATTCACCAATCTCTAGTGACAGGCTAGTATATGCCACATATGCCCCCGTTCAAGGGCACTATACAATTTTCTATCTACGATGAGAATGGTCACAAGATTATATACATATATCATCCGTATCCCTCCGTCGAGTGCGGCACATGGTAAAGAGGTGGGTGTCCCATACGTATTTTAGTCGTTCTCCCCGCCCAATGTAACTAAAAGTCAAGTCGTACATTTCCTAAATTATTCTAATCCGTGATGCGGGTCACACGTATTGGTAGCAAATCAAATACGCAGCTCGCATCCCAATATGCATTGCAACCATGTTACGTGTTCCCGTGATAGGGTCTAGGAGAATATTAGGATACTCTCATAATTGTTGGTGAGTCCGTAATATTATTTTAAAGGTCAACATATCAACTGACTGTACCCAAGGCAGTCTCAGGTAATCATGATATATGAAATACAGAAACAAGAGCATATAACATTATTGAGAATTTAAATAGTACTTGGCAAGGTATACTTGCCTACTCCCTGATAGTGTTGATAACCTGATCTTGCAGTCAGGTTTAAGGTTGCTGGTGACAGGGAGTCACTGGCTGTGCTGAAGGTGGTTTCTGTTAAAATAGACAGGGTTCGTGAATAACAAGGCTGTAATAATAAGCATATATATATATATATATACTTATATACACATATATAATATATATATAATATATATATATATAATATAATATATATAGCAGTATATGAAGAACAGACCAATGCAGGTATATAGTAGCAGGGTATATCCACTGTCATAAATATTATAATATAATAATATTATCAGGGTGTATCCACTGATTATAATATAAATAATAAAATGAAATAACAGAACATAATTTAAATATATATATAAATGCTGTACTATTCAGCAAATATTATATTTAATAATATCAGGGTCTATATGTGACCACTGTTATATACAACATTTATAATAATAATAAATATATGAATTTAAAGACGGTGCAAGAATTTGAAATATACATATAAATATAAGCTGTATTATCCAGCAATAATATTTATTATTAATAATAATACATAGTATAAATATAACATATTAATAATATGTTATATTATATACATATAGATAATATATATATATATATATATATATATATATATATATATATATATATATATATATAATAGGTGCAGGAAATTAAGTGCAGAAATAAATAAATAAAAGAAAAAGAGTGCATAGTATACATATATACATTATAGTAGAAATTATATAACATATACAAATATGTTATATATATATGATATATATAGTATATATACTATATATATATATTATAATTATATATATATAAATATATATATATATAAGTAAGGAAAAACAGAAATAAAAATGCATATATATAATAATAATAAAATGCATAGCATATATAAACATATACTGTGTATATTTACAGTGAATATAATAATATATTATATATATATTACATAATATATATATATAGATATATATATTATATACAAATATATATAATATATATACATAGTTATATATACATAAGTTATATATATTATAAACATATATATATATATATATATATATATATATAGTTATATGTAAATACATAATATACATATATAAGTAGTATACCTATACATATATATATATTATAGTAATATATATATATACAGTATAGTATACTGTATTTATACAGTATATATTAATATATATTATCATATGTATATAAATATACATATATACATATATATATACATATATATATATACATATACATATAGATATTTATATAGATATACGTATAGGTATGTATACACGTATTTATAGGTTTAGAGTGTATACCTAACTGACAGGTGGGGTCCACGGTGGGTCGCCGACGGGAGGAAGGCGGCGGAGTCATCGGCGGCCGGCCGGAATAGCAACGGCAGTAGCAGTAGCTGCTAGCAGTAGCAGCAGCAGCAGCAGCTTGCGGTAGCTGCAGCGCCGCGTGCGGTGGCCGGGGCGGCGGTGCAGGCTGTCGGGGTGGTGGAGGAGGAGGTGGCGAACAGGTCCGGGGCGGTGGCGGAGGTCGGAGGCTATCGGAGAGGCGGTGGGGAGCGTCGGGGAGGTGGCTCGAGCAGTGGCCAGGGAGAGGCGGTGATGGCGCTGCGGGGGTGATGGCGGAGGCTGTGGTGGTCGTGGAGGGACGGGGCGGTGATGGTTGGAGAGAGGAAGTCACGGCGGAGCGGATGGGGGTGGTGGCGGAGGTCCACGGTGGCGGGTGGTGGCGGAGGAGGATGTCGGGTGGTCAGAGGCTGCTGTCGGGCAGGGAGGGGAGGGGGTCTGTGGTCGTTGCCGGAGGCGGAGGCGGAGGCCAGGGTGGGCGGCAGTTGGCCGGAGGGTGGCCTAGGGAGGGGCGAGTCGAGTGGGGGTGGTCCGGCGGTGGGCGGTGGCCGGAGCTGGCCGAGGGGAGCCTGGGAGTGAGAGAGAAGGGGAGGTGTTTAGGGTTTATATAGATTTTAGGATAATGGCAATTTCGTAAATATGTAGAACTTTGGGGGTATTTTGGTAATTTGTATTTTTGGGATATTTTCAGCAGATTTTTCTGTGGGTCCCATGCCACCTATTGTCTAGCCAATAGGGTAATGCCATCTAACATGCATTTTTGCATAAAAACCCTAACTTTTCACAATTTGCATAAAAGTCCAGAAATTGGGAATTTGCACAATTATGCAATTTGTCTGAAAAATCACCTGGTTCTAAAATTTACTAAAATTCACAGAATTGAGGAGAAAAGCTGGGGAGAAAATTTTGGACTGTGTGGGGTGAGTCTGGGCAGATGCAGGGTCTGATTTCTTTGGTGATACGGGTCACCGTATTTATTATTTAATAAATACTGCGCACGGTGTTCACTAATTATTTAAGGGCAGTTAGGGTCATAATTTTTCTACGGAGTCAATACGATAATTGTAATACAATTAGTGTAGAATATTATCGTATTTTTGGTTGGGCAAAACAGGTGCCTACTGGTCCTCAAATCTCTAGGGTACAGAGGTGGGTAAAGAGCAGAAAATTAAATAGGGATTAAATACGTACGTTTGTAACGATATTTGTGCAACTAAAACGAAGCACAAAACGAGGTTTCTGGGAGTTGCTAAAAATACAGAAAATGTAGTCTAGCAAGTCTAGGGCAGGGATGTGAAATTAGTTTAGGATTAACAGCTAGTGTGGTGCCCTAATTTATTGTGTAATAAACAGGTGCACAATCAATAGAATATATAATAAATAAATTTAAAAAAGTTGCACCATTTCTAATTAACTAAAAATAATATTAAAATACTAAAATCTGGTCGAGGGAGTTTACATCCAGCGTTCCTTCTGCTGACGGAACCATGGAGACAGATGAGCATGTCGAGGAGGTCGTGCCCATATTGTCCCAACATCAACAAGATCCTCCATGCGCACCTCCGGAGAAGACGAGGACAGAGATTTGGGCCGACGGTACAAAGTCAGTCAATTAGATGGTTTAGCATCATATATATCGTATATTTCTTTATTCATCATATATTAACTTTTTCGATAAAAATAATTATCTCTGTATAGATATCGTCCATCGTCGGTTCAGAGACGCCTGGGCCTATTTCTGAGGAACAACTATGGTGGCCCTTGGATCAACTACTCTGAAGCTCCAGAGGAGAGGAAGGCATTCTGGTTTGCGCACTTCCAGGTAAAAGTATATTAAATAAATCCTCTAGTTTATGCATATTATATAACTTATTAGTGATGCTCACTTACTAAATTATTTATTATAGCAAACATATTTCTATCCTCCGTACCGGACCAAGTTGATCGAGCGGTTGTTTCTTACCGTTGCCGCCAAGCTTATCCGAGATGCTCTGGATGACCAGAAGGCTCGTGATCGTACTGGAAAGCTGATACAAGGTTTGATAATGCCTGAGCAGTGGATTGCGATGAGGGCTAGATTCTACGATCCGAGCTACAAGAAAAGGTCTAAGAAGGCCAAGGCAGCTAGGCGAAATGCTGCCAAGTGGTGTGGTAGCTCAATTTCGATGACGGAACATTTTTGTCATTTGGTATATTTTTTATTTAAGATATATTATTTTAATATAAGTACGATAAAATGGTAGTAGCAAAAAATATTTAAATTTAGTACTAAATAATATATTTTTAACAGGTACAGAGGGGTGAGGATGCAAACATAGTCACCGTCTTCTTGGCCACCCATCGCAAGGACGAAAATCTCATTGATGAGAGGGCTTCGCAGACCTATGTAGGTATTACTTTACTTTGTGTTAATTTTAATATAACTTAGGCAATTATCGAGTTTCCAAACCTTTCTAGGCCGAGTATCTTAGGCTGCGCGAGAGGGCGATTGCTAGTGCACCTATAGCTGGAGAGGCTGGTACTTCCTCGCAGCCCGCTCCAGCTCCGTCGGTGGACGACCTATGGGTGACCGCAGTTGGTGGTCTCTAGAGTGGTACGTACTACGGTACGGGATCCTATGGCTCCCTGGTTGAGATGCAGTCATCTAGGACCTCCCCGACAACTGCACATTCCACACAGCCCTCGTAGTCGTCGGCTAGAGTCCAGGAAGCCGTTGACCATTAGATTACGTCTCTCCATGATGAGTTACTATGAAGGATGGAGGAGCAGCCCCAATCCCAGCCGCAGGCGGACGATCCGTCACTCATCGCACGATTCGATATGCTCGACCGCAGCATCACGAAGCTTCGAGATTTAACAAATAATCTTAGAGCCTCGACAGACCGCAACATTACGGAGCTGCAGGCATCACAGCTATCCATGGGCGAGAGGCTGACGATGATGCAAGATTCAATGGTTCATAGCAGTACGAGATTGTTATCTACCATGGATTCTTACAACCAGCGACTCACAGTCTTGGAGCGGATACGTCCTCCTGGTGCGCCTACATCGACACAGACTCCACCGACGTCACTACCTTCTCCATCGACATCGGTGTCGATTTCACGGGAGCAGTATGAGCTGTTCTTATCCTTCATGCACGCTGGTGGTCATCCTCCGGCAGATCCGCAGTAATATAGTTGGTGGATATTTGTATTATTTGTATTATTTAGGATGAGACTCATTGTATGGATATATATTTGCCGTATGGATATATATTTGTTGTATTCTTTACGATAATATTTGCTGGATGTTTTCTTTTCTTCAAATTTTATTATATTATTCATATTAAATATATGTTAATTTATCGGTGTTGAGTGTTCAACCCAAGGGAGTCGGCAAACCCATAAATTCAACGGAGGGGTGCTCTGGGTCTATTTGTACAGATTATGAATTAATAAACTGCAGGAATAATAGTTTGAAAATAATTCAGTATTTATTTTTATTATTATTTTACTGTAAAATTAGCGACGTTTTTAGCTACATTTAGCGAAGTTAATACACGTCGCTAAAAACGTCGCTAAAAATGTCACAAATTGCTGACATGGCAGTTTTGACAGGTCATTAAAGACGTCGCTGTAACGTAGCTAAGTAAGTAGCTAATTAGCGACGTTAAACGATTGATGAGCACGTCGGTAATCAGCGATGTTGCGTCGCTAAACGTCGCTAATTTAGCGACGCACTAACGTCGCTAAAAAATGTCGGTACAACGGCGTTTAGCGACGTTTTTTCTTTCAGCGACTAGCTGAGTTCTGACTTATTTAAAACGTCGCTAATTATGTCACTAAAAGTGATTAGCAACATTTTTTTAGCATTTAGCGACATTTTTTAACGTTGCTAATTTGACTTTTTCTTGTAGTGTCATGACTTGGATGAGCCAATCTCTGTGCAGGACATCTCTGCACTGACAAACCTACTCTCATATGCTCTATTTTAATCGTACAACATTCGTGACAAAATATTCAATTAAATCCTATGCCTTGTACCTATGCCCGTTGCAATCAATATTAGATAGACAACATCGACCAGTTCTCCCTAACTAATTAATTGACCAAAACAAATATTAAGCCTAAAATATCCATGACATTTGTGTCACATTTAAATAATTTTCTACACACTTCCAACTCAATGACAAATAACATGATACATGTTCTAGTCTTAAAGGAGACCCAACACCAACCTAACCTCAAACTAGTCCAAACAACCAACTCAAACTCCCACACCCACTCTTGTGGCTCATACAAAATACCACAGACCCTCTCCCATCCTATAAAATACCAAAAATCCACAAACACACATCAAGTCCTTATTTTCCCCTTTATTGTAAACATCCAGACAATTAGGGACCTAAGTGAAAAAGAAATGCAAGAAGCTAACCTCCTATTGGTGCAAACCAAATAGAAATAACCCATTGGACATGCTGTCCTATCCCCCTTTTCCTCTATTTCATAGTACTATTCACCCTTATCAACTTACATTAAGTCCTGGCCTTTTATTTAAACACCCATCCATCTCTACCACATATTCCCTTTATGGAAACACACACCCATACACCTAAAATACCCTACAACTGGCCCTAACTCCCTCGCTTTCTTTCTTTCTCTCCCTCTCCCTCTCCCTCTCTCTCTCTCTCTCTCCTCATTTACTTCCCTCATTATTTCCTCCATCTTTCCTCCCAAAAACCCTCCATTGAAAAACTGAACACCCCCCTCTTCTTCCATTAGATAACACTACTTCCTCCACCATTTAGCAAAACACTATCACCTCCATCGCCTCCCCTTGCTCAACCCTAACCCGAGCAACTATACCACCACCTCCTTCTTCACCTACAGTTGAACCACCACTATCACCACCATTCCTGTCTACCTTCTACACCACCACCACTAGCTACACTGCCACCCCGACTGCACAGCAACAGCACCCGGACCACTCCCATTCACATTCAACTGAACAACACCACCACTACTTCGACCACCCTCTCCTCCATTATTCCATTTTATGTCACACCCCAGAACTAGAATACTGGAGAGCGGCGGCAGACAACGGCAAGCTATGTATACTTAGATCACACTAGTACTCTGTATATATGGTGAAGTTGTAAGACATGGGAGGGGGTTACTACTACAACCATCAGTCAAGCCTAGGTCCAAAAAATCCTAGTGTCTCAATCACAAGCTCAGTACAATATAAAATATTAAGATGTAAGATCAGCTGACAAATAATATTAAAATAATCCAAACTATTTATACATAGATGATCATGATGGTAGTAAGCACAAAATTAATAAACTAGCCAGAGTCTAAGGGATACATGATCAACCCTAGGATATGCCGATCATGCTATTGCCCATAGGCTAGCAGTCAATCAAAAATATGAGCTAAATATGTGCTCGGTGGATAAATGCTAACAAAAGTAGAATGTACATCAGAGTGGGCAAGAAAGAAAACTCACTCAAGTGGTTTGGTGCTCCTAGTGGTCACCATCCCCAGGAAGGTTACGAAGATCCTCCGGTGCTGCTAATGGATCTGGTCATACAAAACTATTGGGGTCAGAACTCAAATAACAATTACCATAAAGAAACCCAACTAGGAACTTAAAGCAACAATATAGGCAATACAAATGACTGAAAGTAAATAGCTAGAAGAGTAAAAGAACTCAGGAGAATTAAGAAAAAAAAATATAGCATGCAAATATTTGCCATATCCTTTGCATCTGATATAGTAATATACCAAGTGCTAAAAAATAAAAAGTATAATCTCATGCATAAGCCTAGACTAACATCATCCATCAACCACGTCAAATCAATAAGTACGGCTTGATACTTTAACTAACTAGGGTTATCACAAGTCCAAAATACTAATAAAATGTAAGAGATAACTAGAATTCCTTCAGGACGCATGTACTACAGTCTGTCCGAGTCATCCAATCACAAAAACTAGCACCTGATACTCCTTAAGATACTCCACATGATACTCCATACGATCTTCTATATGACACTCCATATGATACTATACATGATATTCCTCATCCAACCGCGATGTGGCTCCGAGACTGCATGTAACCTAGGAAATTTTTTAGCCATAATATATGTGAATCTCTAGTTGTTAACCCTTAACATTTATAGGATTCTGGAAAAGGCATTTCCGGAATCCATCCTAGACATGAATGCAAGACTGGACACGATTTATTATTCACTGTAAAAATGACTCATGTAAGCCATGACAAATAACTGATAAACCATGTGAAGCCAAGTAAAGCCATGTGAAGCCGGGTCAAGCTATATGAAACCTAGTCAAGTCATATGAGATGAAGCCATGTAAAGTTGTGACAAGTCAAGTCGAGTTATCCTAGTGTAGCTGTACAAATCCATGTAAAACTGAGTAAAACCAAGTCAAGTCAACTCAACCATATATAGCAAGGTAAATCCAAGTCAAGTCAAGTCATCACGTGTCCAAGTAAAATAAAAAGAAAATAAGAAATTACTTCAAAAAAAACTAAGAAATATAAAAGAAAGGGCACTATCGGTATACCGTCGATACACTCCAGTACGCCATCGGTATACCGGTCCAAATATAAAAAAACACAGCAAGTTCTATGTTCAATTAAACCGTTATATCGGCTGTATATTATAGTATATCGTCGGTATACCGTTCCAAGTAGAAAAAATAGGTTCTGGAAAACTAGATCACATAAACTGGTATATCGTCGGTACATTATAGTATATCATTGGTATGCCGTCCAATACAAATATTCATGAAGTCGGTTAACAAGGTAGGCCAAGATCGGTATACTGTAGTATACCGTCAGTATGCCCGATAAATATCACAGTAGGTTTTAAGGATTTCAATTAGGTCAAAATTGGTATACTGTCGGTATACTGTAGTATACCATCGGTTTTCTAATTTTTAAGAGAAAATAAGGCCAAAGTCAAGTCAAGTCAGATTTTTGGGATCCAAATATAATCCCAAAAATTACCAGAACTAGGTCTAACCAGGAGTCAAATCTAGTGGTAAGTCTCATATCACAATATAGACTATATCTTATGGTCACAACTCCGGTACCGGTTTATATACCGAGTTACCTAAAAGGGATGAAATAAGATTCTACCAAAAATTAAAATCGAAACTATTACAATACTAGAAACCATGCAATGAACAATAATAGTAAAATGAGTTGAACTTATAAGCAACTACCAAAGCTCCAAAAAATAAAAATGCCAGAAAAGTAAAAAAAATTCACAAAATTAGCAAGGTGTACATGCCTAAAGAGAGCTCCCAGCCTAAATCTTCTAATCCACCACCAAGAAGGGGTTCAGAAACTACGCTCCAAGTCTCAAGACTAAGCTCCAAGCTTAAGAGAGAAAGGGTGGAAAGAGAAGATAGAAAGAGAAAAAAGAAAAAAGAAAAAAGAAAAAAGAAAAAGAAAGAAAATTAAATTCTATATATAGATAAGGTGATTTAATTATGACCGTTGGATCTGTCTCATCAGCGATCCATGACTCGATCTAAATCAATCGCGATCGCCCAAAACAAAACTAAGAAACCAATGGATAATAGAGTACCTCAATATTATTCATCAAAATATCCCTAAAAAATATCTCAAAAGTAAAACAAATATCTGTCGGACAGTATATTGTCGGTATATTGTAGTATATCATCGGTATACCGGTAAGGTAGTAAAGTTTTAATTTTTAAGAAAATTTTAAGATTTTACGAGATCCAGTAAAATATAATAAATAGTATAAAAATACGTATCCGCATAAAATACGAATACTGTGAGATGAGTCTCATATTTTACCCGCCCACCTCTTCTACCATCACACCCACACCACCACCACCTCGACCACAACACCACTACCTCGACCACACCACCACTACATTGCCCCCTTCAGCCACCACTAGACTACCACCACATTCAGCATCACCACCTGCACCACCTTTCCTTCCCAAGCTTCCTTTGTTATCCAGACCGGAGCAATCCCCTTCCTCATTGGTAACATCTCTTCCTACTCCTTCATCTTCTTATACTTCTTCTTCTTCATCATTCAACTTACTATTTCATGACATTTGGATACCAAATTGTATTTACTTGATTTTTTATTGTATAACCCATGAAAAATACTTGTAAAACCTTGTTAATACTCTAATGTCCATTAAATTCTAGAATTTTAAATCCCATGTATAGGGTTATTTATGTGTGAATCCATAAAATAAGATATTGGTTATATGTTCTAGAAAATAGTAGTGAGCTATGCTGTAGTGGTTTACATGATTTGATTACATGTGCAAGTTTATACGAAATCTGGAGTAGATTGATATGATTTGAAGAATAAAAAAATAAATTCCATTGTTTAGTGTGTGAGTTTATGCCATGTTAGAATATAAATTAAGATTCAAGTATTTTATATGTGTAGTATTGAGGTTTATAATCGTACAAAATTGCTAGGTAATAATGGTTGAATGTTGGAAGATGAGAATGTGATCAATATGCGTATTAAAGGGGTGACCACTAATTTATGATTGATGCACTTGTGTTTATGGTTATGTGGATGACATGAGTTAAGGATGAACAATATTACGTAGTTGACCATATCCATATGTGATAAATATTAGTATTTGAGGACATTATGCGATTTGAGGATCACATACTTGATACAATACTTTCCTAGTCAACTTTGGGCAACCTCCTAGTTAGTACCCTTAGTCATGATTATGTAACTATGACAAATCTAGATTAAGTTCATAATGATAACTTCTTATTTAGATAGTTTCGAGCTAAATGACCAATTTCTTTCAATTATCTATAGGTACTTTGGGATCCTTGGACTTGGACATTGGACCAATTCCTTAACATCAACAACAGGACTCAGGCAAGTGTACCTTGCCATACTGTATTTTAGTTTGCAGATATATTCTATATTATATTTACCTTGTACATTGTTTTACGCTGTTGAACCATAATCGATACTTAGCATCCGAGTCATATTCTGCTGTAGACGTTCGTTAGTATCGTCTAGTATCGATTATTAGAGATTTTTTTTGATACCCTAGATATACTTACTTTGTTACATCAGAACCTTATAACACATTCATACACCTTCAACTTGCCAGATTTTCTGTATCCTGATATTGTCAGTGAGAGCAAAACCTGTGATGGTTCTAGGATCGCGATTGGATTTCATCTACTTCGTGTAAGACCAGACTGTATCGTTAGAGGATCAAGTCAAGCGAGCTGCAGATGTGACTCGTATGATTGTATATCTGGAGTTACAAACCTACATACATATTTTTTTCTTTTATGCGGATGCAACTATGTACGATTGTATGATTAGTTAGTATGATTGTACGAGTAGTATTCGCAGCTCATACGATCGTATAGATAGTTAGAGGATCAGGTCAAGCGAGCTACTAGATGTTTGGGCTGCTGTTTCGGAAAGATGAATGCTCATACTGGATGGATCTTTAAATTATATTATGTTGAAGGATAGAAGTAGAATTAAGAGAATAATTTTGAGGTGAGTGATTACCTAAAGTAGGAATAGTTATAATAGATGCCACTATTAGATTGATGGTTAGAACGGAATGACAGTTGAATTATAAATATATGATTTTATCCTTATAGGAAGACCCAAAAATTGAGGGAAAAACCTATCCTACTTAAGTTAGATGGAGTTTGATAGAGGTATAATAGGGTTACTAAGAAGATATGGTAGATTACTTGTTCATAATGATTGAAGTGATTTAAGGGAATAAATAGTTAGAATTTTAGAGTTATTACTGTTCTCCAATTGTAATATGATTCTCCATATAAAAGACTATAGAAGGAAGAAATTGAGTAATGGGTTTCATTTTTCAATAAGGTAATTGGATTGGATAAGTTGGATAGATGTTTTCAGAGGTAGTAAAATTGGTAACTATATATGACCTTGAGAAAAAAAATTTGTCGAGATGGCAAGTTGGTCGACTATAATTATTATATAAAAGAGGAAAGATAATAGATAGATGAAAAAATTGAGTAATATAAAAGAATACGTTTGGATTGATATGTGATGTCAACTATGATCAAGGATTATGATAATGATTTCTTTTGGTGATGAAAGATAATTACTAGAAGTAAGCGACCTAACTAGAGTAATGATTATAACGTTAACTAAAACGACTGTATACTTATGAAGTAATAAGGAAAGTAGAATTAAGGAATTGAGGATTCAAATTAGAAGATGGATACGGGGAAAGAAATTGGAATAGCAATATTTTGACTAATTAATAATGACTAATAGTAGAATATATTTCATATTGAGATTTAACTAAAGATATTTCTATTAGAGACAACTTGAGGAATGATACAATTGAACCTATTATCACTGGTATAAAAAAGGATAGATCTTGGATGATTATAGAAGGATTATATATTATGATAATATAGGCGAAGATGGACCATAGTACAGAGAGGTATGCGGTAAAATAAATAAGTTGTATTTGGACTAGATAGGAATTAAAATTGATGATAGGACTAGTATCGGGATGACCAATCCTGACTATGATTTGAGGATTGTCCGTTATAAATATACCATATATGGTGTATTTGATTTAAGTACATATTTAATTTTGCCGCAACCCTTACCTATTAAGATAGGTATAAGAAAAGTTAGATGCGCTGGTAAATTTTTTTTTATACATAGTTGCTATGGGTAGAAGAGATAGATTATTGTCATCAAACTGTAAATAAGATTTGAGATATAATTTGTAGGAGTATAACACAGATCTTAAGCATCGATTGTAATTTTTCTATCTTATAGGGGTAGTCATAAATAAGCGTTGGAGATGGAAGCTAGAGGTCTTACCTTGAATAGACTAGTAAACCATGGTTATGATGAATTATTAGTCGATGTTGGTTAGCAAGAAATCCTAAAAGATTGTAATTAGAAAAATTATATTGTGTTATGGTACATATTATGGCTATAAAGAGAAAAGAATAAAAGAAGAGTATTATGCAAAATAATTGAAGTAGAGCGAGGATGGAGTTGAAAGAAATTTTGATTTGAAGAGAAAAGGAATTAAGAAGTGTCAAAGACTAAGGATTATCAATGATGACGTAATACTTTTTTGTAGAATGCATGACTTAAAAAAGTTGGATGGGTGAAAATTCAACCTTAAGGGTCGGGACTCAATGAAGTAATAAAAATGATAGCTCAAGGATAATATATTCCTGGAATAAATAACGAGAATATTAGGAAAATATATCTGATATATGGTTGCGATAATACAATAACAATTCGTAGTACCAGAGATTATTTTGAGGCTCATGATTATGATTATGTTAGAGGAGTTTCAGGAACCAAAACGATCAATAAATATTATGAGATAAGAAGAGAGATAAATTTTTGAGATTGAAAAATTAGAATAAAATGGAAGCATTATCCTTAATTACATTGATAAATGATATCTAGAGTTGAGTTATGATTTGTGGATAGAAAAATTTTAGAGGTATCGTTGAATGATAAACGGTGGCAAGGGCCAGAAATTAAAATGCCATGTTAAATTTTTAAGGATCATTGATGATTAGAGACCTTGATAAGTTACATTTCTATCAGTCTAGTATCATGTTGTTGCTAGCGGCGCTCGAAGCTAAAGCCATGTCACAAGAGCAAGTGAATTCGTTGTAGTTAAGATATAAGAATCGTAAGGGAATATATTATAGGTTATATCTTTGAGTTTTCTTAGTCATATTTCTTTGAATCAGCGGTTATTCCAGGAAACCAGGATATATTGAAATTATATTAGTATGAGTAAATGTACAACTTGTTCTGACTATTGATTATTCAAAATACAAGATTGTTCTAGTAATCCAAAGTTTTAATTCAACATCGACCATACCACTATCTTTTCATAATATGATTACTTGTAATATGTCGCAATTGTAGTCTTATGATTTTGTTGTAGTGACCTAACCTAGCTATGCAATTGAGTAGATTTTTATTCCTTCTCTAGTCATGCTATCTATTGGAAATCATACCCTTGATTTGAAACTCTACTTTTGTTTTAATGTCGATATTATTATAGGTTGCCATATCTCTCCTATTCATTTTTCCCTTGACCTGGTTACTACAACTAAATACTCTATATGTCCATTAAATCGTGACTTACCTTCGAATCGAATTCCATAAAGATAATTTGTGAGCTTTCGTTAATCTTTTATCATGAGCTACAAAATTTTTCTTTTCGTTATTTTCTTGATCTTGTACCATCAGTATCCATGTTATGCGATTGTATCCCTCTGTACAGTCTCATACTAGTTGCATCTGACCAAGTCATTTTCTATTGTCTTGTTGAAGACATGACCTATATAGGAGCAATATTGAATTAGTAATAGTTTTCTTATAGAGTTATTGACCAATGATACTATGTTAGTATCTAGGGGGCCTATGACTAAGTCCAGAAGTATCTAATATTTTGAATTTCCTTTAGTACTATATCTCTTTTAGAAACCTTGTAAATAGAGTCATGACTTGATTTTCCACTACCAACTTCTATAAGTTGGATAGTGTCCTGAGTTAAGTATACTCATGCTCTAGATTGTGACGTCAACTAAGACCTATTATTAAATGCATCTCTATTCTCTTGAGAAACCAAGGTGACCCGTCGTAACTAATACCCTTCTGTAGCAAACTCTCTTATTCTTATCTACCATGTTTATTTTAATTTTGGGGATAAAATTCTTATAAGGTGGTTAGGATATAAACCCCTAACCAAATTTTAGGTATAGATGGTTTAGTATAAATTTAAGGTTAATTAGAATTAGAAAATTAGGGTTGAATAAAAACATGTTCATATTTGAAATACTAGGTGCACATTTCCATTGCTACGATATTTGAAGCACAACACTAACCTTTACCTTCCAACAAAATTTTCACTCATGACCTGGATGAGCCAATCTCTATGCAGGATATCTCTATCACTGACAAACCTACTCTTTTTTTCTCTATTTTAATCCCATAATATTTATAACAAAATATTCAATTAAATCCTATGCCTTGTACATATGCCATTGCAATCGATATTGGATACACAACATCGACCCATTCTCCCTAACCAATTAATTGACCGTTACCAATATTAGGCCTACAATATCCATGACATTTGTGTCATATTTAAATAAATTTCTATATACTTCCAACTCAATGACAAACAACATGACACATGTTCTAGACTAAAAGGAGACCTAACACCAACCTAACCTCAAACTAATCCAAGCACCCAACTAAAACCCTTGTACCCACTCTTGTGGCTCATAGAAAATATCACACACCTTCCCCTATCCTACAAAATACCAAACACCCACAAAAACAAATCAAGTCCTTATTTTCCCCTCAAATGTAAACACCCAAAAAATTAGGGACCTAAGTGAAAAAGAAATGCAAGGTAGCAACCTCCTATTGGTGCAAACCAAATGGAGACAACCCATTTGGACATGCCTTGACCGATCCTATCCCCCTTTTCCTCCATTACATAGTACTATTCATCTTTATCAACTTACATTAAATCATAGCCTTCCATGTAAACTCCCATCCATCTCTACCACATATCCCCTTAATGGAAATACACACCCACACATCTAAAAACCCTACAGTCGGCCCTAACTCCATTTCTCTCTCCTTATTTACTTTCCTCATTATTTCTTTATATTTTCCTCCCAAAAATCCTCTACTAGAAAATTGAGCACCCCTTCTTCTTCCACCCGACATCACCACTTCCTCCACCATTCAGCCGAACACCATCACCTCCATATCCTCACCTTGCTCGACCCCAACCCGAGCAGCTATACTACCACCTCCTTATTCCCCTATCGTTTAACCAACACCATCATCACCATTCCCCTCCACCGTCAGCACCACTACAAGAAGCTATACTGTAACGACCCGCTCCGCAATAATGTGGATAGCCGACTCAAACGGCACAAGTGCGATGACCCGACCCACTTTTCTCAGAGAGAAGACTTTCTTGAGGTAAAAGATTTCAGACTTGGCCCTATAGGAGTTTAGACTTAGACTTTCAGAGGCTCTCTCTGTAAACCCCCTGATTTTTTAAAATTTTCAAAACTGAATTTTTCACAATTTTCTGGAATTTTCTGGGAATTTTCTGTAATTTAAAAATAGGGTTTTAATTATTCAATAATTTTTAAATGATAATAAATAATATTAAAATATTATGGAAATAATATTTTTGGGTGTAAAATGAAAAACTGGACTTAGGAAAAATTTTCTGAAATTTATTGGGCTCCGGACCTATTTTTAAATTACCAAAAACTAATTATTTATTATTTATTTATTTATTTATTTATTTATTATTATCTGATTATTATTATTATTATTATTATTATTATTATTGTTTAAATTATCCAGCCCAGCCCGGCCCATTACCCAGCCCGCGGCCCGCGAACCCGGCCCAGCCCCTACCGGGTCGGGTCAGATCCGCCAGACCCGACCCACCCGTGCCCGCAACCCGGCCCGCTCCTCTCTCCCTCACCCACGACCCAGCCCCCAGCCCGCGTTTCCCGTCGCCTCCGCCGTGTCCTCCGCCCGCTCCGGCCGCCCACGCCTCCACGCCGCCCACGTCCTCCGCCCGTCTCGGCCCTCCCCAGCCTCCTCTCTCCAAATATAAGCCCCTCTTCCTCCTCCTCCGATCACCCCCACCGCCCTAGCCATCCCCCGTCGCCACCACCGGCTCCCCCTCCCCGTCGATGCCCGGACTGGCCAGCCGCCCGCAGCGCCGCTGCCCAGCCTGCCGGACGCCGCCCCTCGACCTCCTCCCCTCTCAGACCCGACGCCTCCCTCGTCTCCCCCTCCGCTCGACAGCAGCAGCCGGCGCAGCTCCGCCCGGCCACGCGCCGCACGCCGCCTCCTCGCCATGCCGCGCCGCCCTCCGCCGCAGAGCCCCCGTCCCCCTCCACCTCAGTCCGGCCGCCCAGCGCCGTCCCTCGTCGGAAATCCCCAAACCCTAACCATAATTCTTGCCCTGTATCCGACACGTGTCGGACACGATTCTGACCCCAATTTTTGGGTCCCGTTCAGGTGCGTGTATCTTCTTGCTCGTAGCTCTGTTTTCGATTCCATAAATTGCGTTGCGAAGCCTGTATAACCCTCTCGGTGCCCGGATAAACCGTTCGGGGCATCGCGTCCTGTGGTGATCGCACACCGCGATCCAAAAATAGGAAAAATCAGACCCTGTTTCACCCCGGAACTGAGTACGTTCCGCCAAACGGGACGACTTGATCGCGTACGGTCTTCACAGATACGTGCGCGTCGTTGATACGGACGTGTGGGATTTTGCCGAAGTCGATTCAGATGTGCGTGCACACCGGGATCAACGCGTATCCGCGGACATCGCCCCGTATCCGTACTTTCTGGAATGCGCCCTAACTTTGTGTACACACGTCGGATCGAGACAAAACTTACGCCATCGGAATCATAGCAATACGCTGGTCCTGTGGGTCAAGTTTGGTTCGATTCTGAGAATATTGACGAAATC
This sequence comes from Iris macrosiphon, assembly GCA_036927795.1. Classification (NCBI taxonomy): domain Eukaryota; kingdom Viridiplantae; phylum Streptophyta; class Magnoliopsida; order Asparagales; family Iridaceae; genus Iris; species Iris macrosiphon. The sequence continues at coordinate 145,147,743 of JAYESA010000005.1, read as the reverse complement.
GCGTGTCGTGGGCCCCACAGGCCCCGCTCGACGGGCGATTTTGTGATCGGCTCATCGAAATCCAATTCTGGAAGTTCCGTTGATTTCGTATCACCGTTCCTGACTTGTTGACACTAAGTTTGGTGAATTTGGAGACCTTTGACCCGGACACATTTTTCGGTGCAAAGCGGGCCCACCTGTGGACCCCGTTCTGACCCGAAATTGCCGTTTTTGCCCTTGTCTCCAAATTGAACTCAAGAACAGACGTTTCTAGCTGATTGATATTTTCTGGATCTGATGGTGATATTTGTTTCAGCAATCGGAGTACCGTCTACAAATCCAACTGAAGTCAGAGCCGAAATCAGAACCAGAACCACAGGCAAGTGTACCTTGCCAATACTTGCAGCTTTGCTACCTATTTCTTGGACTTAGTGTCACGACCCGCACCCGGATATTCGGGCACGAGTGCGTGGGCACGTCCAGCCTACGCCGCAGAATCGGCGGTAGTACGCTGTCTAGGGCATGACCACAAGCAATAAATCTAGCTCATTCACAACAATTAAATAGGCAAGAAAATAGCAGGAAAGGAATGCTAAGATTTTATAACCAGAATATGAAAATCAGATCCAGAGTTTATTACAGAACCAAAGATTTATATCGGGGACAAACCCGATTACTAAGATGAAAGGAAATAACAACTAATGCTAACTACTCTGCAGGAGTAGTTTCCTGGGTGGGAACCGGCTCTGCAACTGTACCACCTGCTGGCTCATAGGGTCCATAATAGGTAGGGGCAAGGTTCTCATCATCGCCTAAACAACGGATCCAGTCAGGAAAGGAGCAAAGTACACAATGCACAACAAGATTTAAACTAAATATTTGTGACAATTAAACTGAGTATCATATTAAGAAAATAGCATAAAGGAAACATTAATCTTTCAGAGTCTAAATGCTATAAACAAGAATGTGAGAAAGCAGGGAATAAATGAGACAGAAAATGTAACTACCATAGTCAGCAAGAAATGTAACAAGACTAGAGACTAGCTGTGTGAACTGGTACTTGTTTTAGAATACGTAGTTGGCATGTAGGGGTTTATAAGGCTAATAGGGCCGTCATAGACGACTAGTACACAGTGAATACGGGAATAATCAAGTACAAGGCTGATGGTACAATCGCGTACTAACAGCTGGTACACAGTGAATACAGGGGGGAAGGGTAAACTACATGCCTCCTAGTATTCTCCCGCCCGACACGAAAAGGAAGACATGAAATATATTATTCAAGACATGAAATCCAGTGTTTCAACTCTACATATAATCATCAATGGTACTATATAAAGCAGGGAATCTATTTATCACAATATAAAGGTTAAACTTGAAGTGCAGGTACTTGCCTGATGTTTGGATCTGTTTAATGTTCTAGGGGAAGTTTCCACAGATGAGTCCAAAAGCTGAAATAGACATTACCATTATGCTCAGAAGATGTCAAATAGCTAGAAACGCCTGTCCTTGGGTCCAATTTGGAGACAAGGGCAAAAACGGCAGTTTCGGGTCAAAACGGGGTCCGCCGTTGGGCCCGCTTTGCACCGAAAAACGTGTCCGGGTCAAAAGTCTCCAAATTCACCAAACTTAGTGTCAACAGGTCAGGAACGCTGATACGAACCCAACGGAACTTCCAGATTTGGATTCCGATGAGCCGAACACAAAATCGCCCGTCGAGCGGGGCCTGTGGGGCCCACGACACGCGATTTCGTCAACGTTCTCAGAATCGAACCAAACTTGACCCACAGGACCAGCGTATCGCTACGAGTCCGATGGCGCAAGTTTCGTCTCGATCCGACGAGTGTACACGAAATTAGGGTGAATTGCCGAAAAGGCGGATACGGAGCGATGTCCGCGGATACGCATTGATTCTGGTGTGCACGCACACCCGAATCAGCTTCCGTGAAATCTCACACGTCCGTATCGATGCTGCGCACGTATCTGTGAAGACCGCACGCGACCAAGTCGTCCCGTTTGGCGGGGCGTACTCAGTTCCGGGGTGAATCAGGGTCTGGTTTTTTCCTGTTTTTGGATCGCGGTGTGCGATCACCACAGGACGCGGGGCCCCGAACAGTTTGTCCGGACACCGAGAGGGTCACACAGGCTTCACAACGCAATTTGCAGAATTGAAAACGGAGCTACGAGGCGAAAGTTACACATACCTGAAGGGGACCCGAAAACCGGGGCCAAAAATCGTGTCCGACACGACACAGGACACTGTGTCCTGTGTCGGACACAGCGATTTAGGGAATTAGGGTTCAGGGGAACCGACTCCGGCGGCTCGGGGCGGCGCTGAGGCGGCGCTGGGGCGGGGAGCGGCTGGCCGGAGCAGTGGCGCACGCGGCGGAGGCGAGACGGCGGCGGCGGAGCCGCTGCGGCGAGGCGACGGCTGGGGCTGGGCTGCTGCTGCTCGCGGCTGAGGGCTGCTGGCGAGGCGTCGTCGACGGCGGGCTGGCAGCTTCGTCGACGGCGGCGAGGCGGAGACGGTGGTGGCAGCGGCGAGGCGGCTCACGGCGGAGCGGGGTCGGGTAGGGAGCGGCTGACGGCGGGGGTTTTAGGCGGTGGGGGCTGCCGGGGAAGATTAATATAGGGGAGGGAGAAGGAGGAGAGAGGGGAGGTCGGCCGGCGGTTGCGGGGCCGTGCGGAGCGGGCGGCGGCCGTGAAGCGCGGCGGAGGAAACGGGCAGCGGCCGGGGGACGCGGGCTGGGACGACGGCTGGGGAGCGGGTCCGGGCGGCGGGCTCGCGGGTCGGGTCTGACCCGACCCGACCCGGCAACAGTTGGGCTGGGGGAATTGGGCTGCTGGGCCGGTCCACTGGGCCGGGCCGGCCCAAAAACAAATAATAATAATAATAATAATAATAATAATAATAATAATAATAAATTAAATAAATAGTTTTTAGGCATTTAAAAATAGGTCGGAGGCCCAATAAATTCCAGAAAAATTACCCTAAGTCCAATTTTCCATTTTACACCCAAAAATGTTATTTTCACAATATTTTAATATTATTTACTAACAATTAAAAATCATTTAATAAATAGAAACCCTGATTTTAATTACAGAAAATCCACAGAAAATTCCAAAAAATTGCGAAAAATCCCAATTTGAAATTCTTGCAAAATCTGGGGGTTTACAATCTACCCAACTTATAAGAATTTCGTCCTCGAAATTTAAAACTTAAGCCATACTCTGTTAAACCTTCACGTATATCAATCGCAATCTCATTGCGATAATAAAAATCCGAATCATGTCCACTGCAATCCCTTCATGACTAAGGTGACTACTTGTTCTAATCAAAATTCAACCTATGGTTATCACTCCTTACTTCCTCAAATTACCCACAGGCAGATTTTAGATTAAGTCCATATAGCATTTTCAAGATTTGCACCTGACTTTGCCTCTAATTATAATAAATTCCTCTAGAAGTGATTCAAGTCCAACAGTATTTCCATTCACTTTAAATTTCATTCACATCCTCGATAATCCAACTAGGTAGTCCAACCATCGAACTTTAAGTCAATCACCAAATTGAAAATAATTTAAATGTGGTTCACCAATGTTCAAGTCTGACTTATAATACCCTCTAAATTCAAATTGACGATTTTTCCCTCATTATTTCAAGATTTAAATCATGTACTTGAGGTATAACTATTGATATCAATTTATTAATCACCTTAGTTACTCCTCTAAATTTTCAAAATGAGAATGGCTTGAACCTCTTCCAATCTAATCTTCTCGGTCAAAATTTTAAAGAATTTATCTTGAGTTGACAATTGCACTGCTACCCAACTTAGAATTTACCCATACATCACAAAAGCTATATACCTTAAGAAAATACTCCTTAATATGTTTACTTATCTCATTCAATCCTCGAATTTCAATGCCGATCATATCACATATGATACGTCCCCAATTACGAAAGTTTAATCCTCAAGTATGTGATCGGCCTATGTGGCATATCTAGTACTATCTATGTACTAACTTATACCAGGCACGAGATTTCGTCTTTCCGAAATAAGGGAAAACGAAGATCAATAATAAAGAGTTCAAGGGCGAGGTGATAGAACAAAGGTATCGGGATCAAGGAGTTTAAAGAATTCAAGTGGGAATTGTCAAGCGATTTGTGGATTGAAATCCTATCTTGGAAATTCCTATTCACATGCTTGTATTAACACAGTTATGCTCAGACATGTCTAGGGCAGGTATACTAGTCAACTATATATCTCAATCCACGTAAAGTAGTGCGAAGGGCGAATCAAAATGTACTAAGGCTGATCAGACCGTAATACACTGATTCTGAATAGACAATCGTATTAGTGTGTCGACCCACTAATACATATGTCATAAACAAGCTCGATAAAGAGTAAGCTTGCAAAACTAGGCTATAGAATAGCAGCATAAGTCGAGTACATCAAAATTAAGTGCGCTAGATGATGATGAAAGGAAGGTACAAATTATTTTAAAACAACACAAAACAACCTACAATAAGCACAAAACAAAAGATTCTACAAACTCTACAGTTATCAGTTATAAAAGCATAGCAAGTTATTAGCAAGTTTAAAATTTACTAGGTTGGGGCTGAGGTCACGAACCAATAGGCGCGAGCTAAACAATAATAGAAAGGCAGCTAAAGGAAATCACTTACGCGCATTAGCTGCTCCAAGAGTCTGCGCGTTCTCCACGGTTATGCTGGTAGAGCATCTCGTGGTGATCTTGTAGGAACCTTGTCGCTTGCTGGTAGATCCTGCATCCAAAATAAACGATAAAGGCACACAGGAATCAAGGCAGGATGCAAGTCAATAAAATGATTCGAAGTCGATATGAATATCAAGAACGATTCAATCAAGTGGATGAGCTTTTCCTAAAATCCTCAATCTTATTGCAGGCCTGTTCGGTCCCTAAGTTGAAACCGAACAATTTAGTCGTTGACCTGCATGGGCCACCATAAAAATGTGTCACGACCCGCACCCGGATATTCGGGCACGAGTGCGTGGGCACGTCCAGCCTACGCCGCAGAATCGGCGGTAGTACGCTGTCTAGGGCATGACCACAAGCAATAAATCTAGCTCATTCACAACAATTAAATAGGCAAGAAAATAGCAGGAAAGGAATGCTAAGATTTTATAACCAGAATATGAAAATCAGATCCAGAGTTTATTACAGAACCAAAGATTTATATCGGGGACAAACCCGATTACTAAGATGAAAGGAAATAACAACTAATGCTAACTACTCTGCAGGAGTAGTTTCCTGGGTGGGAACCGGCTCTGCAACTGTACCACCTGCTGGCTCATAGGGTCCATAATAGGTAGGGGCAAGGTTCTCATCATCGCCTAAACAACGGATCCAGTCAGGAAAGGAGCAAAGTACACAATGCACAACAAGATTTAAACTAAATATTTGTGACAATTAAACTGAGTATCATATTAAGAAAATAGCATAAAGGAAACATTAATCTTTCAGAGTCTAAATGCTATAAACAAGAATGTGAGAAAGCAGGGAATAAATGAGACAGAAAATGTAACTACCATAGTCAGCAAGAAATGTAACAAGACTAGAGACTAGCTGTGTGAACTGGTACTTGTTTTAGAATACGTAGTTGGCATGTAGGGGTTTATAAGGCTAATAGGGCCGTCATAGACGACTAGTACACAGTGAATACGGGAATAATCAAGTACAAGGCTGATGGTACAATCGCGTACTAACAGCTGGTACACAGTGAATACAGGGGGGAAGGGTAAACTACATGCCTCCTAGTATTCTCCCGCCCGACACGAAAAGGAAGACATGAAATATATTATTCAAGACATGAAATCCAGTGTTTCAACTCTACATATAATCATCAATGGTACTATATAAAGCAGGGAATCTATTTATCACAATATAAAGGTTAAACTTGAAGTGCAGGTACTTGCCTGATGTTTGGATCTGTTTAATGTTCTAGGGAAAGTTTCCACAGATGAGTCCAAAAGCTGAAATAGACATTACCATTATGCTCAGAAGATGTCAAATAGCTAGAAACGCCTGTCCTTGGGTCCAATTTGGAGACAAGGGCAAAAACGGCAGTTTCGGGTCAAAACGGGGTCCGCCGTTGGGCCCGCTTTGCACCGAAAAACGTGTCCGGGTCAAAAGTCTCCAAATTCACCAAACTTAGTGTCAACAGGTCAGGAACGCTGATACGAACCCAACGGAACTTCCAGATTTGGATTCCGATGAGCCGAACACAAAATCGCCCGTCGAGCGGGGCCTGTGGGGCCCACGACACGCGATTTCGTCAACGTTCTCAGAATCGAACCAAACTTGACCCACAGGACCAGCGTATCGCTACGAGTCCGATGGCGCAAGTTTCGTCTCGATCCGACGAGTGTACACGAAATTAGGGTGAATTGCCGAAAAGGCGGATACGGAGCGATGTCCGCGGATACGCATTGATTCTGGTGTGCACGCACACCCGAATCAGCTTCCGTGAAATCTCACACGTCCGTATCGATGCTGCGCACGTATCTGTGAAGACCGCACGCGACCAAGTCGTCCCGTTTGGCGGGGCGTACTCAGTTCCGGGGTGAATCAGGGTCTGGTTTTTTCCTGTTTTTGGATCGCGGTGTGCGATCACCACAGGACGCGGGGCCCCGAACAGTTTGTCCGGACACCGAGAGGGTCACACAGGCTTCACAACGCAATTTGCAGAATTGAAAACGGAGCTACGAGGCGAAAGTTACACATACCTGAAGGGGACCCGAAAACCGGGGCCAAAAATCGTGTCCGACACGACACAGGACACTGTGTCCTGTGTCGGACACAGCGATTTAGGGAATTAGGGTTCAGGGGAACCGACTCCGGCGGCTCGGGGCGGCGCTGAGGCGGCGCTGGGGCGGGGAGCGGCTGGCCGGAGCAGTGGCGCACGCGGCGGAGGCGAGACGGCGGCGGCGGAGCCGCTGCGGCGAGGCGACGGCTGGGGCTGGGCTGCTGCTGCTCGCGGCTGAGGGCTGCTGGCGAGGCGTCGTCGACGGCGGGCTGGCAGCTTCGTCGACGGCGGCGAGGCGGAGACGGTGGTGGCAGCGGCGAGGCGGCTCACGGCGGAGCGGGGTCGGGTAGGGAGCGGCTGACGGCGGGGGTTTTAGGCGGTGGGGGCTGCCGGGGAAGATTAATATAGGGGAGGGAGAAGGAGGAGAGAGGGGAGGTCGGCCGGCGGTTGCGGGGCCGTGCGGAGCGGGCGGCGGCCGTGAAGCGCGGCGGAGGAAACGGGCAGCGGCCGGGGGACGCGGGCTGGGACGACGGCTGGGGAGCGGGTCCGGGCGGCGGGCTCGCGGGTCGGGTCTGACCCGACCCGACCCGGCAACAGTTGGGCTGGGGGAATTGGGCTGCTGGGCCGGTCCACTGGGCCGGGCCGGCCCAAAAACAAATAATAATAATAATAATAATAATAATAATAATAATAATAATAATAAATTAAATAAATAGTTTTTAGGCATTTAAAAATAGGTCGGAGGCCCAATAAATTCCAGAAAAATTACCCTAAGTCCAATTTTCCATTTTACACCAAAAAATGTTATTTTCCAAATATTTTAATATTATTTACTAACAATTAAAAATCATTTAATAAATAGAAACCCTGATTTTAATTACAGAAAATCCACAGAAAATTCCAAAAAATTGCGAAAAATCCCAATTTGAAATTCTTGCAAAATCTGGGGGTTTACACTTAGTTATACATCAGTGGGCAAGTAAAGCTTGCCAATTCTCAGATATTTCTGGTTATAATATTTTACTTGATTTCTTGTAGATTCATATGTAAACTTGTTCACTACTCAACCCAGGACACCTGACACTATTCATGTGACGGAATTGCCTGAGAAATACCTGGTGATTCCGTGTAGGATACATATTCATGTCATTTACAGTTTACAAGCATAGATTCTATCCTGACTCATTGTATTAGTTCAAACTTGCGTGACTTGTACCTGATATTTTCTGGAACTGTGACGTGAGATTACATGGGGTGGGGAGAGTATTATCATATCAAGGCTAAATATATTATAATATAAATACTATTATCTGGCGGTACCTTAGACTCTGATACAGAGCTTTGGTACCTTACGGGCCCTTCGAGAAAATACTGCTATGGTTTCTTCGACACTGATCCTGTAGTAGTCTCAGCCTGAGTATGACTAAAACTCTCACTTGCATATCACTTAGCTGGTTTACATATTTACCCTGCTGTTTCATTATTACTGCACTGCATATATTTTGGCTTATATTTTCTGTACCTTGTTATGTCCCCTGAGGACCTGGAATGGACGTCCCCAGGTATAGCTGAGGAGAACTACCCCGAGGTGTACGGTACAGGAGCACTCCTTGGAGCAGAACTTGGAACAGAGAACGAGATATTGGCCGAAGATTTCTCCTGAGCACCGGCTTCATCTACACAGTATTTCCATTTTTAGTATTTTATTTCCTGTCTATTTTTTCTCTGAATGTAACAGACAGAGTCTCGGATTGTTCCCGAGATAATCTTATTTGAGATTTGTTTAGTTATTCTATTGCATCATTTTTTGGCAATTAATTTGTATTTCTTCTGTGGATGAGATTAGAAATACCTGAGACTTGTAACATTTCACTGCTAGACTACAGCTTAAGCATGCCCTGATGGATCCATTAAATTAGATTGTCCATCGGTGCGTGCTGCTGGCCATTGCCGCGTGCTCAGTCCCTTGTCATTTTGGGACTGGGGCGTGACACTCTCAGAGTATCGCTCGACCGAGGCAAACCATCGCTAAGGTGGGTGACTACGATGAACATGTCTTTGCTTAGCCTGTACACCTAAAATATGGTTGATATGTGCTAGTCGCTAGACAAATCACCCTTGCATGCTAATAAAGAATTCACCATATCTAGCTAAGGGAATAATCCTATCTTGTATCTTATGCATAGAATGTGAAAGTAGATCGGTAGAGCGAAATGGTATGCTCGGTTTACAATTCTTATAATCTTACCTCATAGAGTTACTTTTGTTCCTTATATGTTCCTTCAAGTATATTGCTTCATATGTCTTGAAATACTCGTCACATAGATATTGCCTCAATATGGAAGCAAAATTAGATCATGGTTCACTTATATATGGCAGGAAGACTATCAAAATAGTCGTTTCAAGCCAAATAATATAAACATAAAAAGTCTTCGGGATCGTTGGGTCGTCAAGGCAACTCCCAAAATGGGAGCTGCAATAAGTAGTAAAACGGTAGCGTAAATAGTGCATAGAATGGAACACACCATATCATGAGATCTCTGAATGAGTAAAATATATTATCACTATGTCAAGTAGCTATATTCATTCAAGGTCTTAAAATATTATATATAATAAAAGCCTAGTGTTGATGGTCAATGGTCATGGATAACCTGTGCACAGGCTTATGGTTCCTGCGGACGGTACGTTGGTCGTACTGGGGCCGATCCGAATCGATCAGGAATATTCAGATAGTCATTTACTTCGGACGGAAAGGCGTGTAGCGGGACTTGCTACCTGCGTTGCATTCCATTCTCGTGCTGAGAGTATAACTTATCCATGGTGGCTCGTCAGGTCATAAGACTAAGTATGTATTATTAGTATATTTTATACATGGCGACAACCCGCGTATGGGCTGGTAGGCACTTATGGCAAATAACGGATGTACGGTGCACTATGCATGCATATCGTTAATTGGACCAAGTAATCGGAAGATTTGAAACATATTTGAGTAGTCTGAGTATAACGCATTGCTCAACCTAAGTCATAAAAGAATATAAGTACAGTAATTTGTGTATATCGTGCATCTGATCTAGAAACACGCTCGTGGCATACATGTGTTCTTTATGTGATCTGGGGATTTCTATATATATATATATCTATATTCGTGCTTGGTTTAACTTGGTTTTATACTTGGACAGGAAAGAACAAATGGTAAGTTGGTATGTATTGTCATGTTTCTTTTATATCGTACAGCACACTGTCACACGAGTTAGGCTTTGTATCTTATGCATAAAATTGATCCTAAGGCAAGACTAGAAAGATAACTTAATAGTAGTTGCACAAAACTAATATAACGCGTTGGATTTGTCTAACGGGCGAGAAGCCTCCCCACCAGTGCATTTATATACTGACCCACCAGATTGCTTGCAGGGTTCGGGAGAACCTCATTCGGTGCAGAATGTCCCCCTCGTATGCTCTAAGGCATAGAGTTTGCTCTGGAGCCTTGCAGTGTTGCGTCCGGAGCTGGAGCACATATACAGGACATAATATTGGAACATTGCCTATGTATCATCCCTAGTTGTAAGCCACTTAGCACGCCTTTATTATTGGAGAGAGAGAGAGCTTGAGCAACTTGTAATCTTGGCCTAGGGTCGCTTGTAACCTTATTCATTATCAATAAAGAGAGCTTGTTTATGTATTCATACTTGTATTTATTCTATGTTTTTGCTACATCGACTTAGTGAACTAGTTATCAACATCCGTTCTACTATTTGCCTCGTGCGGGCGCAACTCCAGGCTTGCACGGTATCACGTTCCATTGGAAACGATCGTCCTGTCGGAGCGCTAGCACGGTGATTCACGCCTAGCGGGGACGGACGATTTCAGCGGGAGATCGGGGCATGACATATTGGTATCAGAGAGTGGCATTACATCCTTGGACTTCTTATTGATTCTCTTAGTTTTAAAAGCTCGTTCATGGGTTATGTTACAGACGCTCTCTCTCAAAGATCCAATGTGATATTCCATACAATGAGTCTAAATAATTTTTGAAAGTGCATACGTATGATATGATTGCTTGTACGAAATTATTAAGCGATGGCCTTTGTGTCAACCTGTGTCATACTTCGTAGAAATAGACTCGTGGTAGAATCTGCAAGTTATATGTGAACCCAAATACCTATACGTGAATACTAAGCTGGTTAGTGTGCAAGATAGAATATCGTTCAGGACAAATATCTATGCACACAGCCTTTCGAGTAAGTTATTTTGAGTATCGTGCGCCAAGAACCTTGGTGCTAGTGAGTTGGAAGTGAGATTTGAGTATCGTTCGGATAAAATAAGTCAGACTTAGAATGGCAATCGATAAAGACATTATTGGAGTACTGCTAAGAAGAATAATAGGAATCGTGCTTGGATTTTGAGATATAGTTTATACGGTTATTCGTAGTGATAAGTTATGATTCAAAATATAGTTTGTATAGAGTACTATCGATAGAGGTGTATACGAGACTAAGATCGTTAAAGGCAACGAATAGGGACCATGCTGGAGTTCTAAGGAATGAATTGGATATACTAGTGAACAATGCAAACCTGATTCAGGAGTTAATAAGATAACTCAATTTCTGAGTGGTGTTTTCGATAGTCTCAGGATCGAGTAAGATAATTGAGAATAAAAATAAGCTATAAAGATTAATAGAGCATAGCTCGAACCCTGAGTGGTGTATTGGTCGGCTTAGAAAAATTTGAACAAATCATGGATTTTAGAGTATTAAACGAGTCTAGCAGCAAGCGACGAGATTGTGTAAAGTCAGAGTATAAATAATAATGCCTAGCAAGTAAGCGAATTACAAGAAATCGTGCGAGATTTGATTCGAACAAGTTAGAATGAATTGAACAAGGGATAAGGCTTACATCGGATAGGAATAAAGAGTACTTGGAATTAATATCAGAGTCGGGGAAAACTTAGTGGTTCGTACGATCTATTTTGAATTAAATCAAAAGAATTAAAATTTTAGTTGAGATGGAATAATCGGGGATGCGATCGGAGTTAGTGCAATTGGAATATGGCACGAACGAATGATAGTGCGCATAGAAAATTTGGATTTAAGTAGGATATCACTCGATAGAGTTCGATTTGAGTATAAATGCTATAGTTTTGGATTTAGAAAACTTTATATCATATCAATAGTTGGAAGATAGCATAAATTGATGCAAGTTAGCAAATTTGTGATTTGATGATTGAGAAAGGCGATAATGGACTTAATATTGGATTTGAACGAACGATCTTGAGTCAAGTTCGAAGGTAACACTCAAAATTAGACCTAGATAAGATCGATTATTCCGTGGGAGCGCTGGCATAATGATTTTATGTTCGACGGGGATGATCAAACTCGTAGTAACATATTCGAAGATTTTACAAACGAACTCGATAAAATAGAATGTATCGAAAGTGAATAGACTTGGGTTTGGAAATTAAACTTAGTTGTTTATGGAATGCTAGAAGTAGACTACAAAATAATCAAACGGTAACATTGAAGTTGGATGATTTTTCTAGACGAATTATGATCATGGCATGAACGGACATGACTTGGTGGATAAATATATATAACTTGGATGAAGCAAAGTAAAATAATAAGGTATCTCAATTATTTTGATGATAACCATATTATTCAACGTTCTTATCTTGTGCAAGTATAACTCTATGCTCGTACATGAGTCACTCCTGGATTAGGACGGTTATCCAACGGAAGCGTGGGCGTGGTGATCTCACATCCATCGGAGATGATTGAACTTGCGGGGGACCAGAGCATGGTAATTAAAGGATCATCTTGACTTGTGTTTTGTCACGCCCCAGTCCCAAAATACCGAGAGACTGGACACGTGGCAATGGCCAGCAGCACGCACCGATGGACAAACCCAATTTAATGGATTCATCAGGGCGTACTTAAGCTGTAATACAATAATATGGGTCTAGATATACTAATCTCATCCACAGAAATAAATACAACAATATCAGAATCATAAAGCAAGATCAATCTCAATAAAATATAAACTCGGGAAATAACCCGATAATGAGTCTAATACATCTGTCAAGATACAAGAATAAAGATAACCACAGCAAATACTGAGTATAAAACAGTATATACTCAGAAGATACCCTCGGTGATCACTCGTCTACTGAATTTGGTACTGCTCCAGTGCTTGCTCCTGATAATGCTCCTGCTAATGCTCCTGTCCTGTATACCTCGAGATAGATCTCGTCTGCTACTCCTAGGGACATAATCTGGATCCAGGTCCTTAGGGGACATAGCAAGGTACAGATAATACAAGCCAAAATAAATGCAGTACAGAAATAAATAAAATAATAAGGTAACTATATAACCAGCTAAGTGATATGCAAGTTGAGAGTTTTAGTCATACTCGGGCTGAGACTACTACAGGATCAGTGTCGGAGAAACCCATAGCAGTATTCTCTCGAAGGGCCAGTACGGTACCCCAGCTCTGTTGCCAGAGTCTAAGGCACTTCCCTTAAATTATTATATATATATAATCAGCCTTTTGTATGGTAAATCTCTCCCCACCCAATGTAATCACACGTTTCATGTCCATGACACGCAAGATCATAACTAATGCAACAAGTCAGGATAAAATCTAAGCATGTAACTATATATGTCATTAACCTGTATCCTATGCAGAATCACCATAAATATTTCAGGAAGATTGTGTCTCATGAATAGTGTCAAGTATCCTGGGTATAACGTACTTGATAAACAAGTACGAGAGTATAAAGGTCACGAATGTCCATCTCTATATGACGTTACACAACTCTGCGTACAGTGTTGGCACCTGACTATTAATCGGAAGCTAAGTAAGTCACACGGCCCTAGGTTTAAGCATGTACAATAGTTAATTTAAATCAAGTAAATAGGTAACAATACTGCAGGATTTTGGCAAGGTACACTTGCCTGGGGTTCCGGCTCCCATTTGTAGCTCTGGCAGCAGCGGGATTTGCAGGCAGTACTCCGGTTGCTGAAATAAACATCACTATCAGATTCAGAAAATATCAATCAGCTAGAAATGCCTGTCCTTGAGTCCAATTTGGAGACAAGGGCAAAAATGACAATTTCGGGTCAAAGCGGGGTCCACATGTGGCCCGCTTCGCACCGAAAAATGTGTCAGGGACAAAGTTCTCCAAATTCATCAAACTTAGTGTCAACAGTTCCAGAACGATGATACGAACCCAACGGAACTTCCATAATTAGATTTCGATGAGCCGATCACAAAACCGCCTGTCAAGTGGAGCCTTTGGGGCCCACGATACGCAATTTTGTCAACATTATTAGAATCGAACCAAACTTGGGTCACAGGACCAGCGTATTGCTACGAGTCCGATGGCATAAGTTTTGTTTCGATCCGACGTGTATACATAAAGTTATGACGCATTCCAGAACTGACAGATACGGGACAGTGTCCGCGGATATGCGTTGATTCCAGTGTGCACGCACATCCAAATCAACTTCTGCAAAATCCTGCATATCCGTATCAATGGCGCGCACTTTTCGGTGAAGACCGCACTCGACCAAGTCGTCCCGTTTGGCGGGACGGACTCAGTTTCGGGGTGAAACAGGGCATTATTTTTTCTATTTTTTAATCGCGGTTCACGATCGCCACAGGATGTAATGCACCGAGCGGGTTGCACGAGAACCGAGAGGGTCATACAGGATTCGCGATGCAACTAACAGAATCAAAAATGGGTCAACGAGCAGAGAGAACGGGTTACCTAAACAGGGCTCAAGAACTACGAATTCCCTTGTCCGAGTCGACACGACGCAGCGTGTCAGAGTCCTTCGCAACCTAGGGTTTAGGGTTTGGGCTGTTGTTGGCCGGAGGCGGCGGCTCGGGGCTGGCCGGAGGGAGGCCGGGGGAGCGGAGGCGGCCGAGGTCGGCGGCGGTGGCACGCCGGAGCGGGCGGGGGTCGGGCGGAGCCGGCCGGAGGTGCTGCGGCTGCTGCTAGGGCTTGCTGCTGGGTCGGGGCGGAGGAAGGAGGAGGCGGCGTCGCGGCGTGGCGGGGCGACGTCGTCGGCGGTGCTGGGCAGCGGGTGAGGGAGGCGGTGGCGCGGTGGGTGAGGGAGGCGTCGTCGGCGGGGGATTCGAGTGGCCGGAGAGGAAGGGGAAGGGGGTTTATAAGCTGCGGGCGGTGGAATGGGGCCGGGCAAGGCGGCGACGTGGCGGGGGAGGCGGAGCTCGCGGGGTCGTGGGCCGAGCGGAGCGGGCGGGGCGGCCGGGACGCGCGGGCGGCGAGGCGCGTGCCGAGCGGAGCGCGGGTCGTGGGAGAAGAGGAGAAGCGGGTTCGCGGGTCAGAGGCGGGTTGGGCAGACCCGGCCTGACCCGCTAGGGTCAGCGGTCGGTCCGGTCGGGTTCGGTTGGACCAGGTTCAGCCCGGTTCAGCCGGTTTGAAACCGGTTTAATTAATTAATTATTCTAAAAAAATAGTTTTTGGGCCTTTAAAAATGTTTTCGGGGTCCAGTAAATTCCAGAAAAATTACCCTAAGTCCAGTATTTTATTTTACACAATAAAATATTATTTTCATAATATTTTAATATATTTTAAAAATATTTAATTTTATTTAATGCCAAAATACCCTAGTTTTTAATTAGTAAAAATTCCCGAAAATTCCTAGAAAATTATGAAAAAATCCAGTTTTAAAAATCTTGAAAAATCAGGGGGTTTATATATTTTGACACGATAAGACGAGTTTTAGGATACAAATAAATCAAAATATTTTAAAGAGGAGTTAGTAAAGAACGTGAAGTAAGATATGCTGGATGGTTTCTTGAACAGATATGTAGATCGTGTTGGACGACTTAAAGTTTATTATTTATATCGATAATTTAGAATATAATCATGACTTGGTGGTTCAAGCTTAGAAAAAAATGGATATGTGGATTCTATCAAACGTAATGGAGGAGATCGACTATACAAATCGATGGATTTGACCTGCGACATGGATATATCATAGTTTTATTGAACGAACGTGTCATAGAAACAATTTTTCCAAACGAACCCGGATCCTATGCTAATGAACGTGTGGATTTGGATAGAATGATCGGTGCTCGATGTTTAAAAATTTGAGTAAAATAAGCTTGAGTAGAATATCCCGTATGAAAGAATAATAGTTTGACCTTAGGAATTTGGGGTGAGTATCGTGCAACGAATTTGCTCGATAAGAATCATGAACTTGTAATGTACCTATGACCTTGCGAGCTAACCTAGTAGTTTGGTAGATGACCCCATGCCGAGTGAAAGAACTGTGTAACCGACTTTAAAGCATTGCTTGAACAAGTTATAGAACTGGGGCAGCAAAACTTAGAGTTAGGCTTGGGTCGATAAATATACGCTATGTTTAAATGTGAACAAAATTGATAATAAGACTTGGATGCTAGTTGGTTGATCAGATAGATCATGCATAACGTTAGTGCAATATTTGGTTTGAGTAAGATTAGAAATAATTTGGGTTTTGATTGACCTTGTTGGAGGTATCGTTGTGATTCGTAAGACGAGAACCCTAAAGATTTTCGTGAATAGCTTATCCAAATTCACTATCACTAAGTTTGGTTGAATTTATACGTTTGAGGGACGCCTTGAACGTATGCACGAACCAAGACTCAGTGATATGTTGAACTTGAGTGCAAAAATTTCACTATTTCTAAGTTGGTTGATAAGTATATGTTAGAGGGACGCCTTGAATATGTACACGATCCAGACTCGCGATATGCTGATCTCGAATGCTAGTACAAGTGAATATGTTAGATTCGTATGGACAAGTATAATTAAATTAAATAAGTTTTCTTCAGCCCTAGATCATCATTTGTGATGGATTATAATAAACTCCTCGTTAAGCGATATATGTTTCGCGCTAAGTCGCAGTAAAGACCAAGTCAGAAGTTTGATTGAATGATAGAGTAATTCATTGAGGCAGACCCAACACATACGTGACACGGAATGAGAAGCAAGTAGGAAGTTGTGTTCGAATGGATCTAATAATACAAATTGATATGTTTGAGTTAGATTCGGTAGTGTGCGATAAAATAATTTGCACTCAGAAAGTCTCGAGGACGAGACTTATTTTGAGTGGTATATAATGTAATGACCTGCTCTACAATAATATGGATAGCCGACTCAAACGACACAAGTACGATGACTCGACCCACTTTATTCAGCGAGAAGACTTGCTTGAGGCAAAAAATTTTAGACTTGGCCCTTCAGAAGTTCAGACTTAGACTTTCAGAGGCTCGCTCGGAGTATCGCTCGGCCGAGATAAACCATCGCTAAGGTGGGTGGCTATGATGAACCTGTCTTTTCTTAGCACTGCCATTGACCCCAAATATTCTGTTTTAGAGCCATTATCGGGTCCAGATAGGGTACAGATAAGAGATGGTATCCTACCTGAGCTACTTTTAAGGACCAGATCAAAACCACATCTGACCCACTACTGTTAAATCCAATAGCGGAGCCAGGATCAAAATTTTGAAAAGATCGTGGTACAACATATTAAAAAAAATTGTCACGTTAATTGAACTTCAATAACAACAAATATACAAAATATGAAGAATTTTTTTTTAACATGAGATTCGAACTCATTTCTTTCAATTAAAAGTTAAAAGTGGCACCACTGGAGCTAACTTATTCTTTATCTCTACTAATATAAGATGGTTTGAAAACTGTTCGAAATTGAACCGTCTAAGTCGTTTGTAAATATTCCATTAATTATTTAAAAAAATTAACTAAACTACCTAATATAATTTACTTATAACTCAATATCTCTAAGTCAAGTGGCCTCCTTGAACTCTATATAAATTCGTTCCTAGTTAAACCTATAGGCAGAACCATCTCTCTCTCTCTCTCTCTCTCTCTCTCTCTTTCTATATATATATATATATATATATATATATATATATATTCCACTTCCAAACTTGAACTTCGGATTCTTCCATTGACCTACAGCCTTGATAATGCTCCAAGATCACAATTTGGGGCCACCAACTAACATAAGATTTCAAGGTACTCTCCTCTCCTCTCCTCTCCTCTCCTTTCCTTGGGTATAGGAACAGAACAATTAAGCTCATAATTGAGCTCCCGATGCCCTTTATTGAATCCAAGACCTTTGATGCCATGCACTCGAAGGCAGTAGTTGTGACAATGGATGGATGGATGGAGCCATTTCTATCAAATGCCACAGTCACACGCACCATATATATACATATTACACAAGGTTCATTTAGGACTATTAGTAGGACCCAACGGCACCATTCTCCTTCAATGCCCCACTCGCACTTTATACAACTGTCATTTTCCCTACAATTTCCTCCATGGCTAAACACAAAGGACACCTGACCTGACCCATCCTTGTAGGAATTTTTTCATGCAGAAAAAGTCCATCACTAATAGGTTCGTCGCCAAATTAGAGCACTCATGATTCACATTATTGGGGGCCAAATTTGAGTGGAAGCTACACTAAAAGGATAGTGTGTGGTGGTTGTGGTTATTAGCCCCTTAAAATATGGTTGATATGTGCTAGTCGCTAGACAAATCACCCTTGCATGCTAATAAATAATTCAACACATCTAGCTAAGGGAATAATCCTATCTTGTATCTTTTGCATAGAACATGGAAGTAGATCGGTTGAACGGAATGGTATGCTCGCTTTACAGTTCCTATAATCTTATCTCATAGCGCTGGTGCGATGATTAGCGCCTAGCAGGGACGGTCGATTCCTGCTGGAGAACGGGGCATGACATACACCACCACCCCGACTATACAACAACAACACCCACACCATTCCCCTTCAAATTCAGTCGATCAACAACACCACCACTTCGACCACCTTCTCCTTCATTGTTCCTTTTCACCCGACTACCTCTTCCACCATCATACCTGACCACCACCACCTCGACCACACCACCACCACCAGCAACTATATTGCCCCCTTCTTCCCCAACCGGACCACTACCACCATATTCAGCATCACCACCCGCACCACCTTCCCTTTCCGAGCTTCCCTTACTGTCTAGACTGGTGCAACCCCTTTCCCCATTGGTAACATATATTCCTAATCTTTCATCTTCTAATACTTCTTCTTCATCATCATTCATCTTTCTCTTTTATGACATTTGGATACCTAATTGTGTTTACTTTAATTCTTATGGTGTAACCCATGAAAAATACTTGTAAAACCTTGTTAATACTCCTATGTCTATTAAATTCTAGAATTTTAAATCCCATGTCTAGGGTTATTTATATGTGAATGCATGAAATAGGATATTGCTTATAAGTTCTAAAAAAATAGTGGTGATCTATGTTATCGTGGTTTTCATGATTTGATTATGTTTGCAAGTGTATACAGAATGTGGAGTAGATTGATATGATTTGAAGAATAAAAATAAAAGAACGTCATTGTTTAGTGTGTGAGTTCATGCCATGCTAGAATGTAAATTCATATTCGAGTAATTTATATGTGGAGTATTGAGGCTGGTAATCGTACAAAATTACTACGTAATAACGATTGAATATTGAAAGATGAGAATGTGTCAATATGCGTATTAAAGGGGTGACCAATAATTTATGATTGATGCACTTCTATTTATGTTTATGTGGATAACATGAGTTGAGGATGAACAATATTACGTAGTTGACCAAATCCACACTTGATGAATACAAGTTTTTAAGGATGTTATGCGACTTGATGATTGCATACTTGATACAATGCTTTCCTAGTCAACTTTAGGCAACATTCGAGTTAGTACCCTTAGTCGTGTGTACGTAACAATGACAAATCTAGATTAACTTCATAATGACATCTTCTCATTCAGATAGTTTTGAGCAAAATGATTAATTAGTTTTTATTATCTCTAAGTACTTTAGGATCCTCAGACTTGGACGTTGGACTAGTTCCTTAACATCAGCAATATGACTCAGGCAAGTATACCTTGCCATACTATATTTTAGTTTACAGATATATTCTATATTATTTTTACCTTATAAATTATGCTACGCCCTTGGACTATAATCGATACTTAGCGTCCGGGTCATATTCGGGTACAGACGTTTGTTAGTATCATTTAGTATCAATTCTTAGAGATATTCCTTGATACCCTGGATGTACTTACTTTGTTACATCGAAACCATAGGACACATTCATACACCTTCACCTTGCCAGATTTTTTGTATCCTGATATTGTCAGTAAGACTGGAATATGTAATAATTGTAGGATCGTGATTGAATTTTATCTACTTCGTGTATGACCAGACTGTATAGTTAGAGGATCAGGTCAAGCGAGCTACAGATATGACTCGTACGATCGTATGGGGAGGGAAAGACAGCTACTAGATGCTTAGGCTACTACCCCCACCATATATATATATATATATATATATATATATATATATATATATATATATATATATTGAGAGATCCCATATCTGGAGTTACAAGCGCCTTATATTTATTGTGTGTCTCTTTGCTCGTAGCTACGATTATATTTACCATATACCTTTGTGCTCGGATCTATGGATATGTAACCCGTGTGTCTCTGGGTTTGGAGCTATGAATTTATATTTTTGACAGCCCACGTGTCGAACATTATCCTCATGGTTGTGTGTCACTTAGGCGGTTATCCTAATTTACCCTTCTGGCGTATCACATGTTTTATACTGTTTTATTTTTAGCATATTATTTTGTAAATTATTACGTCCCTTTGAGGACCTGGTTCCCTGCCAGATTGTAGGGTCGATTGTTGTTGGGAGGCTGGAGCCGTTGATGAGTAACATACCGGTATGCAAGTATTATTATTAGATATTTGCATTACTTCTTTATTGTTGTTATTATTATCTTTTTATTTATTTTTTGCTTGTATAGTCCAGTATTTGTAGACTCAAATTATTTCTTTCATGTCAATTCAGACAAGTGTAGTATGGGATACGCACCATGATACATGTTATCCTTTTTTATTACATATTCTTATGGATTAAGACAAAGATATGTATACCATGTTATCTAGATAGTGACCCTCATATACAACTTATATGTATTGGAGTTGGACTCGTGTCCACTTAGTACATAGCTGGCTGTTACCAAATGGCCTAGTTCCGTATATTTTTGTACTGGGGTGTGACAACTATCATCAGGTATGAACTTGAAATAGAGTAATGAAGTAACTATCTAGATGTTTTAAAATACTAGTTCGTTATGTGATTGACTTGGGACAAGTGTCAGGTTCAACCATATATGATTGCCTATGCACAGGTGCATATATAGGGTCAGGCACAACCATATATGGGAAGCTATGCACAGGTATATAAGATCACGCTACACCTTACGTGAGGTGTTGGGTGAGCTATGCACAAGTTTTGGGGTATGATCAAATAACCAACTAATATCTCCCCATCCCCGACTAATACAATGGATCCAAATCATGACATCTCCTGACAGGTATCCAGCATACTAGTTCGTGTACCATCATGTCAGGATTCAAGTATCGCACTACTAATACATGTATCATAGTATCATCAAAATAAAGAAAACTTCCATAGAATGTACTCGCTTGAGATCATGAGCAAAGAAAACTAAACAGTGCTAGACTTGGAGTCCAAGTATCTTATATATGAAATATTATGTTAAAGGGTGATTTGAAATGATAAACATGTATAATTAAGTATATGTCAATATTCTAGGACAATTATAGGTCTATACTAGGTAATACTAGGTTAACTGTAGTTTCTAGGTCATAACTCATGAAGGGATACTAGGTATCAAAACTATATATATATATATATATATATATATATATATATATATATATAACCTTATATTATATATAATCTTAACTTGAACTTAGAATCATAGCTAAAGCTTTAACTATTATACATTATCTAGCCCAGTTTTCCAATACTTAGTGTCCTAGATATTACCTTGGACTTAACTTATCTCACACCAGTAGAGCTAACAATAATCTCACTAATTGACACTCTAAACTAAACAAATATCACTCTTCCTATAATACTGTACTCAATTAACTCAATACTCAATTGTGTCTGTACCCCACACTTGTGTATTACACACACACTCAAATACCTTAACAGTCTTGACCCCCTTACTAGACACTGCTGCATAAGCTACTATACTTATAACTTCATCTACAACTGATCTCCCTCACACTACCTGATCTCTACATAGGATTTGGGTTAACCCCGTGCACTGATGTAGTACCTCAGTCCTGGCCTGCACAAATATAGTGCTATACTACAACCCAACCAAATCCTCCTATCCCATTAAAATATGTCTCATACTACCCATATCTTCCCGTGTTCATATTGGACTGCAGGCTAAGGTATCAGAACTCCTCCATAAATCTCTGTCTAGACTCGATACTTGCATGAACTACACTCATGCCCATGGTGCATCTGCCATCTGATACCTTCACACAATGTTATAAATAATGCTATACTTGACTGAGATATTCTAATTCACACCTGAGACACCTACTTACTGCTACTGCTGCTCCTATAATATCCTTACGACTTGTACCCTCTGTTGCTACTATTACCTCTGTACTGATACAAGGTATCATAACTTCCTACATACCCTTCTCCTTTACTACGTACCCTCAGCTAACCTAATGCATTGATAAAACTCAATACCTCCATTACCCCCAATATAGTAACCCTATACCCCAACACCACTGTGCAGTGCACATATAACTCACCACAGAACCTGAGCACTACCTGACCCGACTATGCACACACCAATCTCCTCCACATGCATATCTCTGAATACATTCCTAGTCCCTAACCCAACACACATACTTAAGTATACACCAAAGCACATACTCCAAAATTTACTACTACTCACACACAATCGCACCAAAATAACACACATACACACACCACTAACAATTACACTACACAAATAAAATACACAAGCAATCTCATTTGCATTGAGATACTAATTGATACTCAAACACCCAACCCTTCATACTATCTCCCACACTCATAATACATCAATCCATAGCCATGAATCATCATACATACATAATATAATATATATACATAATTATACTAACTAAATATAATATAATTAATGAAGAATTAGCACCAATTGGACAAAACCCCCCAAAATGACTAAACTACCGATACGTACCATGGCGTATCATGATACGGCCTACAAATATCCAATTGTAGACACAAATCTACCCTCATACAACCAATTAGATACAAAATAAATGTAATAAATATATGAGAAACACATGGTGTTTCAAATTTGAAATTCTTCCAATTTGGACACAAAAACTACTTGAACTACCACAATAGGGACTTCTAGCACACAGTTCTTCTTCCTAAGGGTAGTCCTTAGCCATGTGTGTGTTCCTAAAGGTTGAATACCATAAATTAACCATAAAATCACTAGAAATAGATAAATATACCTATTAAGAGTCGGATCCCAATGAAACACCACCAATGGACACAATGAAAGGATGTTGACATTCCCTCTCCTTGCTAAGCTCCTCTCAAATGGCCTTCTTACTTCTCCAAGACTTCTAGTATTTCATAGTGATAGGAATAGGGAAGAATAAAGGAGTTTGGTTAAGGTTTGGTAGAGATATAGAAAATTTGTAGGAGGAGAATATTTGGGGAAGAGTACTAGTGAAATGATAAACCAAAAGAGGCTACTATTAGGGTTAGGACTGACCCCCTCTAGTTTTAGGGTTTATTTGACATGGAATGACCCTCGTGCCGCTCTTCAGTCTCCTATTGGTTGTCATGAAAGGAATCTTTAATTAGGGGAAATGGATCTATTTAGTAAAGGAATTATTTTATTCATTTTCTAATGGAAAGCTAACTTAGTCATGACTAATCTAGTTGGGTCTAATTTGGTTCAACCAACACTAAGTCTAAACTAATAAGCTAGCTCACTAACCACATATGATTATTATTAGAAAAATTATTACTAAAATAATATCTATTATATGTAAAAAGACAAAAATATCCCTCTTCCCAAAATTGGTGGTTATAATCCTACTCCCTTAAAAAAAATTATCCTCAAAATTAAAAGACACTCCGTCCTCTGTCACACGGATATTTATAACCTAGTTATCAAAATTCTCACTATAGTCAATTCACATCTATTCATGGTCTAAAAAATTCCTATATAAAGTCAAGAACATACAAATCTAATAAAAAAAATATTCATAGGTTATCAAACAAGCATGGTTATAACCTACTAGTCCTGATTTTGCAGTCTCTACCAAGGTCGACTACTAACTAATTTAGCATAGAATTACTAATGCAAATTATAAGATAATAAAGAACCACTTAGATCAATAGATAAAAGAAAGAAAAAGAGAAGTACAGAACCTGCTAACCCAATACCCATAGCATCAGTCCCTCGACCATCATCGCAAAAGTCCAACCCTGTCGGGGTATCTCCCTCTGCTGGTGCTGGATAATTTGCTGGGCCACAGCTGGCCTAACTGAATCCGTTGCCTATATATGATACTTACACCAAGCATTCACTAAGCATCAACCTAGCCACAAGACTTATTATAATGGTTAATACTTCTAATACTAATGATACAATATAGTTCTAGGACATGAGCACACTTAACTCACTGGCACACGCTACCTATGATACTATACTATGTAACACTTCTAGGATACTATCTGCTGGCACTAAAAGGGTACTCTTCCAACGCCCAAAATTCCTATGCATCTCTGTGAGACACAAGAACGCATTCACTAGTATACCAATAATTATGCCAATAATTTCCTCTGTTCAAATTTCCTTCAGAGGCAATTATAGTAGTTAGCGATGCATGTTGGCGGTCGGTCGCATGAGCAGTTGCTTGAGCTTGACGGGCTCGTACTTTCCTGAACTTCTTCAGCTTAGCCACTACAGGCGCGTATTATGAAGAGTCCAGATTTGGATTTTTACTATTCTCAGTGGTTAGCATAGGATCTGCGCCGCATGAGATACAGTCAAAAATAGAGGTTCAGTTGCTATTAGGGCCACATGTGGCTTGCTGTCTGAGGCTGTGAGTTGATGTCGCATGGATAGTTTTATGCGGCTTCCTCTTTGGCCGCATAGAAGCTGATTCAGTACTAGAATGTCTGGCATTGTAGTATTTTCCTCTTCTAGAGTCTGGTTCTGGACAATTTTTGTGTCAACCTGGGCTGTCGTATAGGCATGAACGTTCTAGGTGTTCATCGAACAACCATCATTGGCAACAGAATGATAGGCTGGAAGCATTTGCTCCACAGCTGGGTGGGGCACAGCGACCATGGCCACCCATGTTTTATGGGTCTTCTTGGGCTTGGCTATCTTTGGCAAAGGATTAGCACTTTCTTCGTATGACATGTCCTCGAATGCTTGTTGGTCGAAGCGGACCACCAAATTCTTTTGCGTCAAGCCGAGATTGGCCGCATCGGATTATGTTATCGACTTCTCAATAATGGAGAATGACGTCACTAGCAGAGTTGCCACCGTATTTGCCATTTAAATCAAAATAAGAACTAGAAGAACTGGATTTGATTAACAAACCAAAAAGTACAAAGAAGAGTCATAGAAGATAATCTAAGTACAAATTTATTTTTTGGGGGTGACAATGGAGGGTTAGGAGTGTAGCAGCTCTCTTTACTCCATGGATGATCCGATGCAGCATCTCTTCTCTCTCTCTCTCTCTTGAGTGTAGATTCGCATATAGCCAGCCAGCCTTTGCATTAGGATAGTACCCTATTATTTATAGTTGTTCTTTGAACGCATACTATGGATGCCGTATGCGCACCTGTTTGATGGTTGCATATGATTCTTTCCACGGAATGCAGTTATAATTGTGGTCGCATGTTACGGTGAAGCTGCAAGTAATCTTTGTTAGGATTTACTGTTGATGAGATCTCGGGGTTGTTTCAATCCGTTGTATTCGAGACTTGGTCGCTTGGACGCGTAGTCCGTATCAACAACACGAAGATCTCTTTAGTTATAATGGAAAGATCTGGTTAGTTAGAATGCACTAGGCCAAAGACGCATGGACCACATGGAGTCTGAAACACATTGGACTAGAGATGCATGGGATGCATGAAGTCTGGAGCACATTGGGCCATAGATGCGAGTCTGAGATACATTGGGCTAGAGAGGCATGGCATGCATGGAGTCTGAAACGCATTGGGCCCGAGATGCATGAAACATATGGAGTTTGGAACGCATTGGGCAAGAGACACATGTATTTTTGTCGTCTTCTGTATTCGTGGAGTTTGAACAGCTGTATACTGCCAAAAGTAATTATGACGAAGCCGTCAGCCCGGATTCTAATCCTTCGTGCAAGATTCGAGGAGGTCAGGATTACTATCTTTTTTGTCAGAGTCATAAATGCTCTGATGTGACTATAATGAGGATGCATTAAAGGGTGGCATGCGTCCCAGGACGTCATGTATTCGAGGGTGTTATGCATCCACCCCTATTATACGTCTCTTGCTTATTTTTGACTGTAAACTGAAGCACATGGAGAGATTTTTCATGCTTCTACAGGTACATGTGTGTATGTGAGTGAGTTGAGTGAGGTATTATGTAAGTATGGTATTGGAATATAGTTGAGCATCAGCCATGGTGTGTGATACCAAGTGAATAGATACTAATGTATTAGAATATTAAGTAAGTACTAGGTATTAGTTAAGGTATTATAAGGTAATAGTTAAGGTATTAGATTATAACTTAGATACTAATATATATGAGTTATATATATATATAATAATAGTAGCTATTTTGGCTATTACCAATAAGGTATTGACCTAAAAACCTAGGTATAGCTTGGTACAATCTAGTTTTAGTTAGTATTGACTAGTTTGACCTATAGGCCAACTTTATAGATAGTTGTGAACCTAAAATAAGGCATGGACCTAGTTTTACCCTAAAACCTAGTTTTGACATAGAAACGTAATTTTGAGCTAATTAAGCTTGTTCTTCTTTTATCCTGAAATACTGTTTTGACATAAAAATTCATATATCGGTCTTCAGGACTCGGATAAGGACACTTTTTGACATAAAAATTCATATATTGGTCTTCAGGGCTCGGATAAGGACACTGTTTGGTGTCTATTGCTTAGGACCATATGCAAGTATATTCTCTGATAGTTTTATTTACTTGTGAGTCTCTATGTTACATTTATTTAGTATTGTTATAATTGATTCTTTATACGATGGTACACGGTTTGGTAAACCTTGGCTCCCCGTCATGAGATGTTATTGTTCATGATTACTCAGGGAATATCGTTTCATTGTTCGTGATTACTCAGTAATTACCATAATATTTTATTGATTGTTATAGACCAAGATTATTGTGTTCATATTATAGATCATGCATCATGATTTATGTGTTATAACGTGTAGTGATTTGGATCCACTATACTAGTCGGGGTAGAGAAAGTATTAGTTGGATTTATGATCATACCTATAGACCGTGTAGTACTGTAGCCTGTGGTTACTAGCTAATCATACTCCTAATATTTGGTTGAGCTAGCTCCTTTTTATTTAGTATAGTCCATTTTAGGCCCAAGCCGATCACATATCACAACAAGTATTTTAAAACACCTAGATTATTGCATTGCTCTCTATGACATTCCATATACACTGATACCTGATATGTTTCTCCTTGTTATTTATTTACCAATTTTTTTCTGCATGATATTATTTCAGTATTTTTCTTAAATTACTTACTACTGTCGTGATTGGATCTTAGTTATATTCTCATCATTTATTTCTTTGCTACTACTATTTCATAGCTTCTATCATGTAAATGGAAATAATATTAGAATTGTGCTTCGTTCCAATCCTGACTGGAGAAAATTTTTAGGTATGGATTTGAAGGGTTGGTGTCCGACTTATTATGGATAACATGAGGGAGTAACAGTAGCCTTGGACCTTGTAGTTTAGGAGTGATTGCAGGATGGTCTAGCCGGTGTCACTTATTATCTTAGTTATCTCTATTTAGTATTTTGGTACCGGATCTGTCTTCAAAATTTACTCAGATATTGCGATGTTATTATTTGATGCTAAACTTGATGTTGTGTTGATTAGACTTATCTAGACTTGTGTTTAGATCTATTTTCTTATTATCATATCATACAATTTATCTTCCTTATAGATTCTTATGATTGAGTATTGTCATCTTGTCCACCTTATGGAGTTAAGATATCATTGACAAGCTGTGTTTATATTATTGCGTGAGATTGATAGTTAGTTATTATTGACTTTGACAATATTTTACCATCGAAGTTGCGACGTAGGCTGGATGTACCACATACTCCTGCCTCGATCATCCGAGTGCGGATTGTGACACATTTTTGTGGTGGCCCATGCAGGTCAGGCTTCGCAATTAGTACAATATCGTAGTAGTGATTTATCTTAAACGTACTACTGTGAGCTAGTAATAGGATATATGATATAGGATATAGGATGAGAGAATATTCAATCATAAACTAGGAGACTTCCACTCTTATTTGTTTCTTGAATATTATGTGTCTTCTTGTAGATTTGAGTTCTTATCTCCTTTGAAACTCATTATTTGCTTATCTACATCCTTGAAAATGATGACTTCCAACATTGTGTAAGGGGATGCAAGTAAGAAGTTTCATAGTGGGAGCCTCAAAGGATACGATTTCTCTAACTCTGGATAGAGAAAAGTAATTAATTTAGAATTTTGATACATATTTTGAATAAACCACTAGGGCATATATAGATGGATAAATCAATGATATTTGATAATCAAATTAGTAAATTGTGAATGATAGAAAAAACTAATAAAATAAGGAATATGAATGTTAGGTTGAAGATTATCAGTCTCCTTACATAAAGGCCTTTTTGAGGTCATGAATATCAAAAAGTGCATAGATGATAAAATTTAAATATATTGATATTAAAACATATATTCTTAAGGATTGAGGAAGTATTGAGGATGAAGGCAAATTAGATTTTATGAATTAAATTATCAAGATGTAGTATAGAGCTGAATAATAAAACCAAGGATTAGTAAATAAGGGGACAAGGGATCATTGATTCTTGGATATAAATTTAATTGGGAAATGGTAATCGACGATAAGATTTTGAACTAAGAAGTTTCAAATCATAAGGTTAAATTGGTAAATAGAGATTGAAAGGTATAAATATTTTGAGGTCAAAATTTAGTATAGTGATATACATTATTGGTGAAGGAAATAAGAAATTGGTAGAAAAATTAAACATTGAGAATCTAGAAAACTTAAGGTTTACAAAGAATAATTCGAGATTCAAATGAAGAGATTAAACTTGGATAGGGGAGATAAATTCTTGTCTCAAAGATTATGGATTTAGTTAAAAACACAAATCGAGGAATAGGGAATATTTTATTATTTTGGAGTTGATGATGGATTATGGAATCTAATAAGGGATTACAAGATTAAATTAGATGATATGGACGTGCAATTAGAAATAGTTACTTCTGAAAAAGAACGACCATATACTCTAGAACAGTGTTGTACAACAACTATCATATATTTCTGTTAGTTCCATCCCTGTATTAAATTATACTGAGTTTATTATAATTTTTTGCCATACTTATTTGACTATATTATTGACTATCCTAGTAGTGCTATCCTTCTTAGGATATTTTGAGAGGTAGTCCAGGTAGAACACTTGGTAGAGATTGTAAGTTTATAACAAGTGGGGATCATAAAAGAGTATGAAAGATATTAAAGAATGATTTGATAATGGAACCGTATGCAGGAACATTGATGATAGAATTAGAAAGGTCAGAAGTATTTGAGAGATAAAACCCTGATGAGAAATTGGACAAAATTACAAGAGTAGTTATATCAAAAAAATAATATTTCAGAATAAAAAAATCGAGGTTAAAAAAATAATGAATTAATAGAGTAAATATATATTTTTAAGCAATAGAGGAGTTAAAATAAGAACTTGTGATTGAAGAAATGAGATGTTGATCATTTGAAACAGATACAAATTTTTAGGTGATATTAAGGATTAATGAATTAGTCAAGGGCGATGATTGATCTTGAGATTCGGTTTAGTAGTAAATTTGGTTACGAGGGATAATAAAGATATGGAGGATTTAAATTTTTTATAGTGACTAAGATCGTGGGAATCTTGTGTTTCGGTGGTTTATAGGTTAAGAAAAATTGATG
>JAYESA010000005.1:144967771-145112771 GCA_036927795.1 Iris macrosiphon | reverse complement strand
TTAACAAAAACTAAAAGAATAAAAAAAAATTCGGTTATATAGAGAAGAAAAACCCTTCTATTAGTTTTCAAAAATGTTAAACATGTTGATGGCAAATTTGGTGTGAACATGGGATTTTGGATTCGAAATTCTGAACTGTTTTGGTCAGTTTTTGGGTCATTTTTGGTTGATTTTTCGACCAATCTAGGGAACAAAAACTCTTTTCGCTTCAATAAAAATCCTAGAGGGTTAGGTTGTGAGCGAACACGAACAAACCGCACGCAAAATGGATCACATATGAAGAAGGTACAATACCTAGAAGACGGGTACTAGGAGCGGTATTTTTGTACGTGCGTGGTGCGCGACGGCCGACGATGGGCGGTCCGAACTTTGCGAAGGCGGTCCGGGCGTTGCGGCGGCGGTCCGAGCGCGGGGGCGGCGGCGCTGGGGTTAGGGTTTTGGTTAGGGTTAGGGTTAGGGTTTAGATGATTAGGTATATGTTTGTATATGTAGATATATATACACAGGGAGAGGGGGAAGGAAGTTGGGCCATGGGTGCGTTCACGGTGGGGGAGTAGTCTGGTGTTGGTTAGTTAGTGGTTATTAATTTTAGGTTTAGTTATTAGTGTTTTTATGTTATTTTTCTTTCCTTTTCTTTTTCTTTTCTTTAATATTACTAATACTATTACTAATATTATTATTATTACCAATATTATTATTATTGCTATTACATTTATTATTATTATTAGTATTATTATTACTGTCACAATTAACATACATATATTTATATATATATGAGGTTAAACAAAATCCAAACATACTATTTGCACACAAAATAAATTCTAGAAAATTACTTTATAAAATTTTAATAAAATACTACACCTAAATATTTTATGAAAATATTTTATAATTAATAATTAAATATTTATCTAGTTACAAATTAAATAATTATATTATCTAATCAACTAAGTAATTAATTAAATGGTTATCCATAAAATAGGTTAATAGAAAATAATATGCAATCTATAAAATGGCAAAATGACTAAATTGATACGGAAAATTATGGGATACTAATTTTAGAAAAGTTAGAATTCAAAAATAATCATAAATAAATTATATATAAATTATCTAGATATTTAACACATAATCTATGGTCGTTACACTAATGTCATACTAATGCCAAGGGGTCAAATTTTTGTGCCACAAGAAAATCCCACAAGTAGTGTCTCATGTGTAGGCTACTTCCTATAAAGGATGATACAGGTTTTTGGGCCATCCTATATTATTAATGTCCAAATCACGGTAAAGTGTCCTAATAAAATCATTGAGGTTTATTTGATTAAGAAAAATAATCTAAAACAAATACAAAAAATACAAAATACACAAAAGGTATCTATTTTTGGGTGAGAGGATTTACAATCTACCCAACATAAAAGAATTTTGTCCTCAAAATTTAAATAAGGCTCGATTTGCTAAATTCTTCACATTCGTATATAAGGTAAGTCAATCACGATCTCTTCCAAAAATTTAAATAACCACTGTTTAAATCAAAGTTCCACATATCATAATTTCTTATCGATTTTTAAATCATCAATATCCAAATCTAATTCAAATCTATATGACATCCCACATCAAGATTTATATCACAATATTCAACTATCATAATCTCCTCTAGAAAACAATTCTAATAAAATATTATTCCTATTTTCAACTTATGAATTTCATACTCTTCGAATTTTAAATTTAATTTACATCCTCAATATTTCAAATAGTGATCAAACAATCAATTTTCAACTTTTAATTCAAATCATCAAATTATAAAATTTTAAATCTAATTCAACAATTGTTCAGGTCTAAAATTTATATATTTATCCTCAAAATTTAAATCGATAATTATCCTTCAATATTAATTTAAATTATGTGCTCAAAGTATAAATATTTGGTTTGCAATATCAATATTTTAAATTCATTAAATCTTCATTGTCTTAATCATTCTTCTAAAAATTCTTAAAATTAAAATGACTTAAATCTCTCAATCTAATCTTACTTGATCACAATCTAAAAAAATTTACATCAAGTTGACAATGCAACTTCTACCCAACTTAAAAT
This sequence comes from Iris macrosiphon, assembly GCA_036927795.1. NCBI lineage: Eukaryota > Viridiplantae > Streptophyta > Magnoliopsida > Asparagales > Iridaceae > Iris > Iris macrosiphon. Next base: position 145,110,683 of record JAYESA010000005.1, on the reverse strand, counting down.
TTACCCATCTATCACACATGTCTATACCTTTTTTTGAAAAAAATTCTCAAATTATTTAATTATGTTATTCAATCCTCAAAAGTTTTGACACAAAATATATCACATGTGATATACCCTTAATTAAGAAAAATAGTCACAAAGTAATATGATTGGCCTATAGGGTATATCTAGTACTATCTGTGTATCAACTTATACCAAGCATTAGCGTTCGTCTTTCCGAAAGAGGGGAAGACAAAGAACAATAATAAAGAATTCAAGAAGAAGATGATAGAATACAAGTACGAGGTTCAAGGCGATTAAAGAATTCAAAAGGGAGTTGTCAAGGCAGTTGTAGATTGAAATCATATTTTGGTAAATTCTTATTTATATATTCATATCAGAACAGTTACGTACCTGATATGATATGCTTTGACCTGTCTAGAGGGCAAGTATATTCGTCTACTAGTCAACTATATCTCAATCCACATAAAGTAGATATGTGAAGAGCGAACCAAGCGCACTAAGATTGATCAGACCATAATACACTGATTCTAATTAGATAATATATTAGTATGGTTGATCAGACCCCAATAATACATATGTCATAAACAAGCTCGATAAAAGAATAAGCTTACAAAACTAGGCTATAATAGCAGCATAGGTCGAGGTAGTTCAAAAAATATAAGTACGTGAGATTATGATGAGTGAAAGGTACAAAATAATTTAAATTCACCAAGAAGATGAGACTCGTCCAGTGTTGTGCCTTTACAGTTGCTATACTAACTCCTTGTCTAAGTCTCTAGTCGACCAAATGGGGTATGGGCCTCTAAGTTCTACAGTCTGGATAAACACTATCTTCTTATGCAAGTCTATAGTTGGTGCCCTTCAATTACACTTTTTTAATGGGTCAAAAGGACTATGTGATACTAGGTTGTGAGACATACTATCCAGCTTGCAAGAATTAACTAATACTATAACTGTCTTAAGGGAATTCTACAAAATAATCTTGTCTTTGTAAATAAAGTAGAACTCTCATTAGGGTATACGAGAAAAAGATATTGGTACTTATTAGGGTATCCTATTGCATTATACAACTCCATAGGTAATGGTTATCTTAGGTCTTAATCATAGTGCTTATAGAACAAAGTATTAACTTTAAGAATAAAAAAGTTACTGGCTCTCAAGTGAAAGAGGATATAACTTGTATTAAGATATGGATACAAATTACGTGATTTGCAACTAAAGGATAATCATACAATCATAATCTAAATGAGTAACTCAACTATCAAGTTCTAACTACCAAGCACAGAAATTCAAAATTCAAGATTAACAACTATAATCCTAGCAAACTATATATCCTACCATAAAAGGAAATTACTTGGCCTACAATCAGAAGGGTTAGGTGGCATAAATTAAATGATGAAGAAAAAATTCAGTCGTCACACAAATAGCGAGCGTTAAGGTTTCGGAGGAACAAGATATGAAATTAAATAGAGCGACTCTAGATAATATCATTGTTTTTTAAGGGAAAAGTGGTATGCTAGTCTCTATGTTCGAGGTATAATCAAGGAAAATATTATATTCATTCCTCTTGGCTTTCTATGGTACTGTTATACTAATATCAAGACAAGAATCTAAATTTATAGTTCTCTAATACTATCTTACTATGAAAGTTAGGTTTAGTCCTAATATATACTCCTTGGATTTCTATTGGTTCCTGAATACTAGGGTCCAACAATATGGTCAAATTTCTAACTAACCCTAGTAGTGTCTATACTACTCTCAAGTCATTCATAATTATATCAAGGGATAAAGGTCAATTAATCTACAGGTAAGGGATGCTAGAGTTTATTATATATTCTAAACTTAGTGATGTGTCAATATTCTAGTTGTATTCTTAGTAGGAATGTTACCCTAATTACCATCCTAACAATAAGGATTCCTATATTCTAGCAGAAGGCTATACTCAAGAAACTATTAGGGAAGTACATGAATCAAGAAGGATGCAATTATTTAAATAGAATGGATTGGAAGAAAGGTGAGTCATAGTCAAATATGGATGAGATCCTATACTCTAATCCTATTTGCAGGCTTGCTGGTATTGTAATATAACCAAGACAATATACTCTCGACCTGCATAGGCCACCACTAAAAAATATGTCACACCCCAGTCCCAAAATACATAGGACTAAAAATACGTAAGCATGCCAGCCGTATATATATGGAGACTCCAATATATAGAAACCATAACACACGTACTGTAAACCCCCTCGACCAATTTAGGATTTATCTTTATTTAAATTGAGAGACTAGGATTAATTTGGGTATAATTAGAACCAATGTACATCAATTATGTGACTTCATATAACTCACCGTTGCTTCGATGTTTGGAGTGCCACACTAGCAGTTACCTTAAACCCAATTTTACATACATCTCGTAGACATGCCAGACTACCCATCTGACCATTGTGTAACTTTTAGATACTCGTTATTGCGTCTCACCTTAGCCACGCAACATTCGTTAAAGGAATGCCTTGTGCTAGATATTTATTTAATCTAATTAATTGAAGGCCAAATTCACCCTAAAACGAGACCTAACCAAGCCCACGTGCACCCTCTCATGTGGACCAGCCCTACTCTATTGAGTCCTGGCCGGCCCAAGTCTCAAGGTCAGCCCATAATTTCTATCACCTATATAAATTTACCTTTTTCCCTATGGAAACCCTAAAACCTAGAAACCCTAGCCGACCTCCACCTCTCACCCGATCACCCCATCCCCCGACCCCGAACGGACGACTTCACGGCCACCTCACCCGCCAACACTGCCCCCAACGCCGGACCACCCTGCCAATTCGCCTGCACCCGCCGGACCTCCTCCATCGTCACCATCAACTATCTCCACCATCAACATACCATCCAACCCAACTTCCTTTCCCCAATCGGACACCCACTACCGCAAGCCGCCACCACCTCAGCCTCTGCCACCCTCCTGACCATCGACTCCACCATCGCAATAATACCGTACCAACCACCGGACCATCGACTGCCATCCCCCATCTCCATCACCCTCAAACCCGAGCGCCAACCCGATACCAGACCCCGACTGTCCCCAACGCTGGACCACCGCTTCCAGTACCGCTAACCCCCACTGACAGGTAGACCCCGACCTCCCCCTCGACCTAACTGCCACCCAGGAGCCGTTCCCCACCGACCAAGCCGCTGTAGCCGCTGCTGCAACCACTGCAGTTGTTGTTGCTGCTGCTTCCGCTGCTGCTGTGGTTGCTGCACGACGTCGGAGCCCCACCACGTTGGAGGAGTGACGTTGACGGAACAGCACCACTCTCAACTATAATTTGGTAAATACCCCTCTCTTTGTTGTATATTTGATTAGTCGTATCAATCGTATCGTCGTGTCGGGTGTCGAGACCAACTATAGCACATTAAACCATATATATATAGGTATGTATACTTAATTAGATTGAATAGAAATTAATAGTTAATAATTATCCCAATCATATGACCTATACAAGGAACTTGTATTTCACCTAAAAGCGTAGACCTAGACTTAATACATTTAGCATGGGAAATAATGAAATAAAATTTAACGAGACGTAATATAGTTTCGTAAACCATAACCTAGTAATTTATTGCCGTAAAGTACACAGTGATTGAGGATAGGACATGCGTGCATCTTAGCTATATGCACACGCGACTCTGTAGTCAAGCAACCGTGATCTTGCGACAGTACCTAAGAGCAGCGTAGTAGTGTCTGTGTGTGTTACTTTAGAGTCTGATGCAAGATTTCTATATTATATTGTGTGTTTAGGGTAATTGGATCAGCCAGGAGACACCGCAGGAGCAGGCTTTTGGCATTCACAGCTTAAGGACCCAGGCAAGATACCTTGCCATATTTATTGTCTAATTTAAATAATGCATATGTTGTATGTTATCTTGTTGCTTATTTCATATGACTGTGCACGTCCAAGATTGACTCGGGTACAGTCGACGGATGCGTCGATGAGTAGTATACTTGACCTAGCCATTAGCAGACTCACCCCCTTGGGAGGATACGCTGGTATTTTCTGAGACCTGACACTCTTACACGTTTCACTCTGACAATTTATATTGGGATACGGGTTCGCGTACTCGACTATCTATCGTTGCGTGTGTCATACAACATGATTAGTACATAATTTAGGATTTTATATTAGTAGAGACCTGGCATATAGATACGTGGTATACACGTCGAGTATTCGACTTGTGTATCTACATTGGAAGGGGAGGACGCTAATAGGCGTATGGGATATACCCATTGGAATCTGTAGTATCCAGAGAAGCCATGGTCCAATGACTCCCTTTATACTGCTACCACGTTCTTTGGAGCGATATGGACTATATACTATACTGCTGACATGTTCTTCGGAGCGATATGGACGATATACTACACTGCTGCCACACTTTTTGGGGTGTTGGACGTTATGCCTATTCCTACCCATACATACCAAAGTTGTCCTCACACTGCATTTACATAGATGGTTAGCACACCATTTATTATGTTTATTTTATTCAGTATTTATAGATATGGCATGCTTCTATGTATCTTGTTACGTCCCTCTAAGGACCTGGTACCTTTCCAGATTTGGATGAGGCATATTACCTCACAGTATACGGCCCAGGATAGGATATGAGATATGCTACCGAGGAGGAGCTAGAGGTGCTACCGTCAGAGTTTTCGTGATCAGTTGGTAGGTATTCTGCCTCGAATTAGGAGCATCATTATCTATAGAGCCAATGCCCTAGTCATTATCTTTTATCTATTATTTCAGTATTTTATTTTTGTCATAGTAGTGGGTTTGTCCCCACCAGACATTATCTTTTGGATGACCGCAGTGAGGGCCCAACTGAAAGGCAACGCCCATCACTGGTAGGATTCTATTGAGCGTAGTGTAGGCAAGAACCAGACTTTGGAATAGTTCTTAGAATACTTCAATGCGAAGTATTTCCCAGCTACAGTCAGAAATGCCCTGTACTCCCAGATCCTATATCTAGAACAAGAGAATATGACTATTGACGCATATGACGCAGAATTTAGCTGTCTTAGCAGATTTGATACCGTCCTGATACCCAATGATCTAGAGAAGGCCCAGAGATTCTATCACGGCCTCACTTTTGAGCTACAGAGGTATACCACCACACAGGCAAGAATTTTTTATGAGGAGGTTCTTTCAGAGATAAGGATCCAGGAGGCCATCGTTAGAGGAGCAAGACGTTCCAGCACGACTACACCAGCCAGAGCCCAGCCCAGCCTAGAGCAGGAGGACCGATCCATTGTCCCGGAGCACAGACACATCCGAATTGCTACCACTGTGGTTAGAGAGGACATTACGAGAAGGACTGCCGATAGAGACTAAGGACATGCCTGATTTATGGATCGAGCCAACACCAAGTTCGAGACTGCCCATAGTGTAGAGAGGCAGCACCGCATACAGGACAGAGGTCAGCAGCACCAGTCCCGAGGATACTATCCCCGCCAAGAGGCCAACATCCACCAGCTCCCAGAGGATTTCAGAGGGGACCACCTTTGGCCCCACAAAAGGCACAGTTTGATCGAGCCTGACAGCAGACAGGAGGGCAGAGACATGGACAGGCCTTTGCACTAGTAGCTACTAAGGAGGAAACAGAAGAGGAAGCTATCACAGGTACCATTTTAGTTGCATCATTACCTGCAACTGCATTATTTGATTCTGGAGCTACATTATCGTTCATATCTAGTAGATTTGTAGCAATGCATAGAGTAGCTACTTCTTTCTTACCCAAGAGTTAGAAGATTCTTACCGGAGGAGGTATCGTGTCGATTACCAGTACTATTAGAACGTGTTCGGTAGTCGTATGTGGGAGAGAGATGAGAGAGCGATTATTGGTATTGCCCATGTCGTACTTTGATGGTGTACTAGGCATGGACTGATTAAGCCAGTATAATACCGTACTAGACTACCAGAAAGGTAGCGTCACTTTTAGACCACCAGATCAACCGAAGTTCGAGTATTGCGAGGGACTATCGAGCAAGAAGTAGGATAGATAGCTGGAGCTTACATGGCTATGGAGATGGTACTCCCACCAATAGTTGCAGAATTCAAGAATATTTTTCCTAAAGAATTGCCAGGCTTATCGCCAGATATAGATATGGAGTTCACCATCGAGCTAGTACCTGGAGCAGCCCCGGTATATTCTAATGTATACCAATTAGCAAAGAAGGAACTAGATGAGCTGAAGCTACAATTAAAAGAGTTGCAAAGCAAGGGATTTATCCGTCCTAGTGCATCACCCTGGGGAGCACCAGTATTGTTTGTACCTAAGAAAGATGGAACAGTATGTATGTGCATTGATTACAGAGCCCTTAACGCTTTGACTATCAAGAACAAGTATCCCCTGCCGCGGATTGACGATTTATTCGACCAGTTGATAGGAGCAGTGGTGTTCACAATGATCGACTTGAGATCGAGTTCTCATCAAGTTAAGGTGCAAAGAGAAGACATTCAAAAGGTAGCATTCAGGACTCGTTATGGTCACTACGAGTTCTTAGTGATGCCTTTTGGACTGACGAATGCACCTGCTGTATTTATAAATTTGATAAACAGAGTCTTCTACCAATACTTAGACCAGTTTGTAGTATTCTTCATCGACGACATCTTGGTGTATTCGAAGAGCCACGAGGAGCACGAGGAGCACTTGAGACTAGTGTTAGAGACGCTGAGGAGAGAGAGGCTTTATGCCAAGCTGAGCAAGTGCGAGTTCCTCCTAGATCGTATCGCTTTTCTTGGACACGTTATCTCAGGAGATGGCATTTCAGTAGATCCGGCAAAGATTTCATTAGTAAAGACATGTCCAACCCCTACCAATGTCTCAGAGGTGAGGAGTTTCCTAGGACTTGCCGAATATTACCATAGATTCGTGGCGAACTTCGCGAAGATCGCAGAACCGATGACCTGCTTGACCCGTAAAGAGCAGGAGTTCACTTGGATAGAGGAGTGACAGGAGGCATTCGATGAGCTGAAGAAGCGTTTGACTATAGCACCTATCTTGACCATACCTTCTGGACCCGGAGGGTTCGTGATCTATAGCGATGCATTCGTGAAAGGATTAGGATGCGTCTTGATGCAGCATGGTAAAGTTGTAGCCTATGCCTCTAGGCGGTTAAGGATCCATGAGAAGAATTATCCCACTCACGACTTGGAGCTTGCAACAGTGATCTTTGCTTTGAAGCTTTGGAGACACTACCAATATGGAGAAAGAGTAGAGATATTCACTGACCACAAGAGCCTAAAGTACATCTACACCCAGAAGGACCTAAATCAGAGACAGAGACGTTGGCTCGAGGTGATGACAGACTTTGAGATTGAGCTATAGTACCATCCGGGAAAGGCCAACATAGTAGCTGACGTATTCAGTAGAAGACCCATGGCATTCTTCTTGACTACACAGCAATATCTGTTAAGAGATCTAGAGCAGATGGGTATAGAGGTTGTTATGCCGGGAGTAGACGGATAGTTGTCGAGTTTTCAGTTGCAATCGATATTAGTGGTGAGGATCAAGGCCGTTTTGCCGACAGGCGCCAGATTCCAGAGGCTTCGACAGAGGACAGAGGCTAGAATACAGACAGGACTGCGTAAATATGAAGACGAAACCTTGAGATATGGAGATCATCCCTACGTTCCAAATAGAGAACTTTGTCAGAAGTTAATGTCAGAGGCACACAGTTCAACCTACTCTATTCATCCAGGAGGCATGAAGATGTACAAAGACTTGAGACAGTACTACTGGTGGCATGGAATGAAGAGAGAGATAGCCCGCTTTGTGGAAAAGTACCTGGTGTGTCAGCAAGTCAAGGCTGAGCATCAGAGATCTACAGGATTACTTCAACCGCTCCCGATACCGGAGTGGAAATAGGAGCATATTATTATGGACTTGGTTACAGGCTTTCCGAGGAGTCCTAGTGGGCGCAACGCAGTATGGATAATCGAGGATAGACTCACAAAGTCTGCACACTTTTTACCCTTCTAAGTTGGGCAGTCTACAGAGGCATTAGCAGATATGTACATGAGAGAGATTGTGCGGCTGCATGGAGTGCCATTTAGTATCATGTCTGACAGGGATACGAGATTTACATCTTACTTTTGGCTAAGTATGCAAGAGAGTCTCGGTACCCGCCTGAAGTTTAGCATATCGTATCACCCACAGACAGATGGCCAGTCGGAGCGCACCATTCAGATATTGAAAGACATGTTAAGAGCGTGCATGCTTGATTTCGGAGGATCATGGAAGGATCATTTGCACTTGGTCAAATTTTTCTACAACAACAGCTATTAAGCGAGTATCCAGATGGCTCTCTATGAAGCGTTGTATGGAAGGAAGTATCATTCCCTAGTATATTAGAGCGATATAGGCGAAAGACAAATTCTTGGGCCAGAGTTGGTTGTTCATACAGTAGAGAAGGACACTTGCGAGCAGCATAAGACAGACATAAGTATTGGGTGAATGCACACCGATGACCCCTAGAGTTCCAGGTTGGAAACCACGTATTTCTACAAATCTCACCTACCCGAGGGACTATCAGATTCGGAGGCAGAGGAAAGCTGAGTCCGAGGTACATCGGACCATTCGATGTGTTAGAACGCATCAGAGAGGTTGCTTACAGATTAGTCCTACCACAGACCTTAGAAGGAGTGCATAACGTCTTTCATGTATCTCAGCTAAGGAGGTACATACTAGATCCGAGTCATGTGCTTGACCATTCAGAGATCACATTCGGTCCGAGTTTATCATACCAAGAGGTGCCTGTTGAGATTCTGGACAGAAGTGAGAAGGTATTGCGAGGTCAGACTATCCCCCTAGTCTGTGTCGCATGGAGGTATCATGCACCAGGCGAGTCGACCTGGGAACGTGAGGAGGATATCCGACAGCGCTATCCCCATCTCTTTGAAGGCCTAGGTATGTAGTAGTTTTTAATTTCAGTCAGTAGTTCTTACCATACGTATGTTTTTAATTTTAAGGACGAAATGCTCTAAGAAGGGTAGATTGTAAACCCCCTCGACCAATTTAGGATTTATTTTTATTTAAATTGAGATACTAGGATTAATTTGGGTATAATTAGAATAAATGTACATCAATTATGTGACTTTATATACCTCACCATTGCTTCGATGTTTGGAGTGCCACACTAGCAGTTACCTTAAACCCAATTTTACATACATCTTCTAGACATACCAGACTACCCATCTGACTATTATATAACTTTTAGATACTCGTTATTGTATCTCACCTTAGCAACGCAACATTCGTTAAAGGAACGCCTTGCGCTAGATATTTATTTAATCTAATTAATTAAAGGCCAAGTTCACCCCAAAATGAGACCTAACCAAGCCCACGTGCACATTCTCATGTGGACCAGCCCCACCCCATTGAGCCCTGGCCGGCCCAAGTCTCAAGGTCAGCCCACAATTTCCATCACCTATATAAATATACATTTTTCCCTTTGGAAACCTTAAAACCTAGAAACCTAGGTCGAACTCCCCCTCTTACCCGAGCACCCCATCCCCCGACCCCGACCGGGCGACTCCACGGCCACCTCACCCGCAGACACTGCCCCCAACGCTGGACCACCCTGCCAGTCTGCCTGCACCCGCCGAACCTCCTCCATCGTCACCATCAACTATCTCCACCATCAACATACCAACCAACCCAACTTTCTTTCCCCGGTCGAATACCCCGTACCGCAAGCCGCCACCACCTCAACCTCTGCCACCGACCTGACCGTTGACTCCACCACCCCAACATCACCGCACCACCCACCGGACCACCGACTGCCATCCCCCATCTCCATCACCCTCAAACCCGAGCGCCAATCCGATACCAGACCCCGACTGTCCCCAACGCCGGACCATCGCCTCCAGCACCGCCAACCCCCACTGACAGGCTGAGCCCAACCTCCCCCTCGACCTGACTACCACCCAGGCGTCGTTCCCCACTGACCAAGCCGCTGTAGCCGCTGCTGCGACCACTGCAGTTGTTGTTGCTGCCGCTGCCATTGCTACCGTGGCTGCCGCACGATGCCGGAGCCACGCCGTGTCGGAGGACTGACGTCGACGAGACAGCACCCCTCTCGACCACGATTTGTTAAACACCTCTTTTTTTGTTGTATATTTGATTAGTCGTATCAATCATATCGTCGTGTCGGGTGTTGACACCAACTAAAGCACATTAAACCATATGTATGTAGGTATGTATATTTAATTAGATTGAATAGAAATTAATAGTTAATAATTATCCCAATCATATGACCTGTACAAGGAACTTGTATTTCACCTAAAAGTGTAGACCTAGACTTAGTACATTTAGCATGGGAAATAATGAAGTAAAATTTAACGAGACGTAATATAGTTTTGTAAACCATAACTTTGTAATTTATTGTCGTAAAGTACACGGTGATTGAGGACATGGCATGCGTGCATCTTAGCTACGTGCACACGCGACTCTGTAGTCGACTAACCGTGATCTTATAACAGTACCTAAGAGCAGCGTAGTAGTATCTGTGTGTGTTACTTTAGAGTCTGATGCTAGATTTCTATATTATTATGTGTTTAGGGTCATTGGATCAGCCTGGAGACACCGCAGGAGCAGGCTTTTGGCACTCATAGCTTGAGGACCCAGGCAAGATACCTTGCCATATTTACTGTCTAATTTAAATAATGCATATGTTGTATGATGTCTTGTTGCTTATTTTATATGACTGTGCGTGTCCAAGATTGACTCGGGTGTAGTCGACGGATGTGTCGACGAGTAGTATACTTAACCTAGCCATTAACAGACTTACCCCCTTTGGAGGATACGCTGGTATTTTCTGAGACCTGACACTCTTACATGTTTCACTATAACAAATTCATATTGGGATGCGGGTTCGCGTACTCGACATGCTATCGTTGTGTGTGACATGCATCACGGTTAGTACGTAATTCAGGATTTTATATTAGTAGAGACTTAGCATATAGATACGTGGTATGTACATCGAGTATTCGACTTGTTTATCTACATTGGGAGGGGAGGACGCTAGTAGGCGTATGGGATATACCCATTGGAATTCGCAGTATCTAGAGGAGCCACGGATCCAATGACTTCCTTTACACTGCTGTCACGTTCTTTGGAGCGATATGGATGATATACTGTACTACTGCTACGTTCTTCGGAGTGATATGGATGATATACTGTACTGCTGCCACACTTTTTGGGGTGTTGGACGTTATGCCAATGCCTACCCATACGTACCAAAGTTGTCCTCACATTGCATTCACTTAGATGGTTAGCACACCTTTTATTGTGTTTATTTTATTCAGTATTTATATATATGGCATGCTTCTATGTATCTTGTTACGTCCCTTTGAGGACCTGGTACCTTTCCAGATTTGGATGAGGCATATTACCCCACAGTATATAGCCCAGGACAGGAGACGAGGTACGCTACCGAGGAGGAGCTAGAGGTGCTACCGTCAGAGTTTCCGTGATCAGTTGGTAGGCATTCTGCCTAGGATTGTGAGCATCATTATCTAGAGAGCCGATGCCCTAGTTATTATCTTTTATCTATCATTTCAGTATTTTATTTTTGTCATAGTAGTGGGTTTGTCTCCACCAGATATTCTTGGTTGTACTATGATATTTTGAGACTGGCATTTATTTTCCAGCATTTATTATTAGTACATTCTTGCTGTTATTATTGTGGATGAGATTAGATTACCTGTTGTTGATTGTTATGGGACATGTTAGTATTTAGGACAGTATAGCACTCTTTATTAGGACCCATTAAATTGGGATATCCATCGGAGACGTGATAGCTGGCTATTGTCACGTGGCCTGGTCTCGTGTATTTTGGGACTGGGGTATGACACTTACATTATAATATGAATAATAATTCATATGTGGTATATATTTGTCACAAATCATAGGGCATAACTAAATCTCATCCACAGAAATCATAAGAAAATAAATAACCAATCAACTATATAACTGAATCAAGTATAAGATGCTTGATCAGAACAAGTAGTTGGGTGGAGACAAATTCACTACCAAACTAGAATATAAGAGAAACAAAATAAGTACATCTAATGAATAATAAGACTGGAACAGAAGACCTCCTAGAAAGAGAATGGAGTAGCAAGTCCTGATCCGTACTCCTGCAAATACTCATGATCGTCTACACTTGGAAAGGGACCAGGTCCTCAGAGGGACGTAACAAGATACATAGAAGCCTGCCAATAAAGTACTAAAAATAAACGTCCAATGGGTCGCCTAACCGTCTATATGAATACATTTTGAGAACAACTTTCCAACAAGTGGGCTATCTGGCCAAAATAGGATTGGCATGATTCTCTCGGAGAATCAGGGGCCTACAAAGTATGTCATCTTTTGAACGCCACAGGCTGCCAGGTAATATATAGGGGTCATCATGACCACGCATCTCCGACGGAGCATACGGGTTACACAAGAAAAGTACAAAAGAGCCCAAACGCCTTACTTGTTGTTCTTCCCACCCCATGCTCTAAGCATGTCATATCCATGATACGATAATACCGCTAATAACTACTAAGTCTTCTAGCATACAAATTTTATTAGCAGTTATTCCCTATCGCACGTCCCATACGTACAGGTGGCCAAACCCGTCACGCAAGTCCGTATCCTACATGAGACTCACTCTCGTATAACAGATGTGTCACGGCCAATGAAACATAATAAAGCCTCCAAATCATGTGGTGGTCTCGTAAAACTAGGTCGACACACATAATATATAATAAAGATAAAATACGACGCCACCGTCTTTGCACCCAAGTTATTTTTGGACGCACAGTTTATATAGTAGTTAAAATAAATAAACTAAATAAAAAAATAAACTACATACATCATATAGAATATAAATCACAGTACAATGGCAAGGTATAATTGCCTGGCAAGAAAGCTGCATAATATAAGCATCTAGACATCAAGCACAAGGAATCATAAACTATGGCCTCCGAATGAACATCTCCGGATGCTGAAATAAATATCACCAATGTTCCCAGAATAAGTGAAATAGTCAGAAAAGCCTACCCTCTCGTCCAATTTGGATACAGGGATAAAACGGTAATTTTGGATCAAAATAGGTCCACTAGTGGGCCACTTTGTACCAAAAAGGGTGCCAGAGGTAAAGATGTCTAAATGGGATAAATTATCGTTCAAACAAATTTTAAATGTCAATAAGAACTCAACGGTATGTCCAATTTTGGATTCCGGTGAACCGATCACAAATTTGCCCTAAAAGTCAACCGTAGGTCCTGCAAATAGGCGGCTTGGTCAACTGTCTCGGAATCTCGTGAAACTTGTGTCACATGACCAACATGATACCATGAATCCAATGGCGCAAGTTTTTTCATATTTCGACGAGCTACACAAAATTGTGCAGTATTTTGCAATAGTCGCGATACGGGAACTTTTTATGGATACGGGTTTTATTCCGACGTGCGCACACGTCCAAATCAGTTTCTGCAAAATTCCATACGTCAGGATATACCATACGCTCTTTTTGGTGTAATTGGTATGCGATGAGGCAATCCCGTTTGGTGGGACGTGCTCCGTATCATAATTTTTCCTATTTAAAAAGTCAAGTTTTTGGTCTAATTGGAGGTTAAATAATTTAACATATAGAATGAATTAACAAAAATAAAAAACAAAAAAATCTCGGTTATATGGAGAAGAAAAAATCTTTATTAGTTTTTGAAAATATTAAACAGGTTGATGAAAAATGGGTGTGAGCATGGGATTTTGGATTCGAAATTCTGAACTATTTTGGTCAATTTTTCGGTCAATTTTTTGACCAATCTAGGAAACGAAAACTCGTCCCGCTTTAAAGAAAATTCTAGAGGGTTAGGTTGTGAGTGTACACGAATAAACCGGACGCAAAAAGGATCATAGATGAAGAAGATACAATACCTAGAAGATGGGTGCTCGGAGCGATATTTCTGCACGTGCGCGGTGCGCGGCGGCCTGTGGCGGGCGGTCCGGGCGTTGCCGGGGCGGTCTGGGGGCGGGGGCGGCGGCGCTGGGTTAGGGTTTAGTTTAGGGTTAGGGTTTAGATTATTAGGTATATGTTTGTATATATAGATATATATACACAGGGAGAGGGGGAAGAAAGTTGGGCCGCGGGTGGGTTCACGGTGGAGGAGTAGTGTGGTGTTGGTTAGTTAGTGGTTATTAGTTTTAGGTTTAGTTATTAGGATTTTTATTTTCTTTTTCTTTTCTTTAATATTACTAATATTATTATCAATATTATTATTAATATTATTATTATTAGCAATATTATTATTGTTATTATATTTATTATTAGTATTAGTGTTATTATTACTATCACTATTAACATACATATATTTATATATATAGATGAGGCAAATTATTTGCACATAAAATAAATTCATAAAAATTAGTTTATAAATTTTAATAAAATACTACACCCAAATATTTTATACAAATATTTTATAATTAATAATTAAATATTTATCTAGGTACAAATCAAATAATTATATTATCTAATAAACTAAGTAATTAATTAAATGGTTATCCACAAAATAGGTTAATAGCAAATAATATGTAATCTATAAAAAGAAAAAAATGACTAACTTGGTACGGGGAATTATGGGATACTAATTTTAAAAAAGTTGGAATTGAAAAATAATCACAAATAAATTATATATAAATTATCTAGATATTTAATATATAATCTATGGTCGTTACACTAATGTCATACTAATGCCAAGGGATAGAATTTCTGTGCCACAAGAAGATCCCACAAGTAGTATCTCGTGTGTAGGCTACTTTCTATGAAGGATGATACAGGTTTTGGGGCCATCCTATATTATTAATGTCCAAACCACGGTAAAGTATCGTAATATAATTATTGAGGTTTATTTGATTAAGAAAAATAATCTAAAACAAATACAAGAAATACAAAATACACAAAAGATACCTATTTTTGGGTAAGGGGGTTTACAGTAATAGAAAAAGAATACAAGATGTACTAGTAACTAAGAAATAAAAATAAACTAGAATAAGCATGTAAAGTACTAGAAGGAAAGAACAGGCAATATGGAATAACGCCAAGTAATAAAAATAGATAATACTAGCTAATGTACCTTAGAGAATAAGTTCGTTATGTGATCGGTTTAGGTTGAACATGAATGTAATAAAGTAACTCGATTACACGTGTGATGTATAATCGACATATACACGAATAAACTAGGGGCTTTGATCACATAACCAACTCATACTCTCCCATCCACAACCAATACTCATGGATCCGATTATGACACGTTACGAACACGAGTAATATAGGCACACTGTACACGAGATAGTGGATGAACATGAAGTACATGATAATCAATACCTGATGCACACGATAAAATATATGTGAAGGAGTACCCACTAAACAGGGTAAGGGGATAACATCTCCTGACATGATACAAATAGTACCAATCAGTGTAACCACTATGTTAGAATCAAGTATACAGTTCTAGAACATGTGATATATACACTATCATAAAATAAAAACTAACAAAAAGATGTACACTACTCTGGTCCTGAGCAAAGGGTATATCTTGATGCTCAAGCTGGTGTCACACAATCCTACTAAGGAAATATCATATCAGACGGTGTAATAAAGTGATAAAATGCTAAAATAAGCGAAAATATGATGTTCTAGATCAATACTAGGTTTTTCAAGATAAACTAGGTTAAATTTTGTCAACTAGCTACTTTTAGGTCCACACCAACACCCAGGTTACTCAACTAATGTTATATGCCTGCATCTGAAATGAGCACTCCTAAATGTGCTCACATTTCCTGGTGTAACATAAAATTTGTACTGCAGCAGGCCTAAGATCCTAAACCCAAGCTCTTATCATCACACAAGGTACTATTGTACCACTATTCTCCTTACTACTACACTGACTGTGACTTACACTCGAGTGCACAAACCTGCATATTCTCAATTCACACTTTGCTAACTGTTAACCATCAAGTCCCTTATTACCTATACACTGCTAATGCTCAGGCTCGAGCTCAACTTCCCCTTAATCACTTTGCTGATACCCGATACTTCAGTCCTCTGATACAAACATGATCCGATACTGACATAGCTAATATCAATACACTAACTGAACACTAAATTAATATACTAACTAATATGCCTATAACTACAAACGGATAACTAACTTAACACTGATACACTTCTACCCCAACAATGCCACTACAGTTCTTGCACGTTGGTGCAACCAACAGACAGTGCACACAGTGCACTATCATACTGAGGTAAAGCCTCTCCTTTACTGTCTTGCTCGAGCACTCAAGATCACATATCTAACTACTACTGCTGCTACCTATCTCTGAACAAGCAAACAACCACCCCAACAATAAACACCAACATCATCAACATCAAGCAACACCAAGGTGTCACTGTACACTTGTACACGTCCAAGTCACTAGTATTACTCCCTTAGCACAGAACACACCCACACTCTCTGATATAAATATAACATTAAAAATGCACACTCTCTCATCAAGTTCACAACACTCGTACAACTCATCTATATATGGATATATAAACACACACACACAACACAATACAACCATATATATATATATATATATATATATATATATATATATATATATATATATATATATATATATATATATAGTGTGTGTGTGTGTGTGTGTGTGTGTGTGTGTGTGTGTGTGTATGGGTGGGTGTGGGTGTGTGGGTGTGTGTGTGGGTGTGTGTGCAAATCTGAGAACTAAAGCTAAAATAAACAAATAGGCATTTAACCAAACACTTATTATGCAATGTATATATGATACGCTATGATACGTATCCAACCAAGTGCCAAATTCTCCAATTCCCCACAAATATTATTCCCACCTATCCATTACATAATAATAATACTAATGCTACTAATTACAATATGAATTGAAGGAAGATTGTACAAAACAGCCAAAATGAGCTATGTATCACACCGTATCATACTTTATCGTGATACAAACTACTCGTGTCCAATTATAGACACATAGCTAGTCTCTCCACCCCGATATAAGTTCAATTAGACTAAATTAGTCTCATGACACACTTGATGTGTCAATCTCATAATTTTCCCAAAATAAACACAAAAATCTATGTAGAAATCATAATAAGGGTCAATTAAGCCAATTTTTTTTTCTATGGATAGCCCTAAGCCATGGGGTATTTCCTAATGCTCAAATGCAACAAATAGAGTCTAGAAAGAAGGGAAATTCAGAATTATACCTATTAGGAGATAGATTTCCAATTAATTTCTCAATTGAACATGATTCGGACACAACTCCTTGACAAAAGCTCCTCCTCCAAGTGCTTCCCTTCCAAATTTAAGCTCCAATGCTCCTTGCTTGATAAAATTGAAAGAAAAAAGAAGTTATTGGGTTAAAATTGATGGAGAGATGAAGTAAATTGGGGATCTAGAAAATTAGAGATCTAGAAAATTATGGATCTAAAAATGAATGGAGAGAATGAGAAGAGAGAAAAACTCCTCCACATAAAGTGGCCGGCCTCCTTTTATCCTCTCCAAGTCATAACAAATATCCAAGTTGCCCCTACATGCTAAACTATGAAGAATAATTAAGAAGGACTATTTTGAAAAACTTTTAAACTAATATAAGTTAGGCTAATCCTTCTAATTAACTAAAAGAATGAACCTAATAGGCCTAGTCTAATGTTGGGCTTAATGTTGTTATGACAAGTCTAATTTGGGTCCACTAGTGTCAAGTCTAAATAATAGGCTAGTCCACTATCTATAAATAAATAATATAAATCAAAATTAAATTAAATTATACTATAATAATTATTAATCACTAGAAATAAATAGATATTTAATATGACCAAATTACTCTTATTTGGAAAAGTGAGGGTGATAATTCTACCCTCCTTAGAAAATTTTGTCCTCGAAATTTAAGGAACGAACCCACTACAACAAGCAATCACAACAAGCAAGAAAAATCATACCTCATGGCTCAAAAAGGTAAGGGTATCGCTCGCGCATCTCGACTTCTCGCTCCCAGGTAGACTCTCTTCGAGAGTGACGCCTCAACGCGATGCGTACCAAAAAATTATCTGGTTTTACAGCGCCTTCTTCCTGAAATCCAGAATCTCCACTGGCTGCTCTGGATAACTGAGAGTAGGACCCACCTGGATCTCCGAGTAATCCAATACATGGCTAGGATCTTCCACCTACCGTCTCAGCTGTGACATATGAAACACGTTATGCACTACCCCTTGTGCAGGCGGCAAATCTAGTCTATAGGCCACTACACCTACCCTCTCAATAATACCTAAGGGGCCGATGTACCGTGGACTAAGCTTTTTGCCTCTACCAAAGCAAATTGTGTCCCATGTCAAAGAAATCCTCAGGAACACCAGATTGCCAACCTAGAACAAAATATATCCTTAGCACTCTATCTAACAAAAGAATCTCAAGAAATACAACAAAACCTATACCTCAAACTCCAAGGGTCTCCGGTGGCTATCGGCCCAATGCTGCTGTCTGTCATATGCCACCCAAAATCTATCTCTAATAAGCTTAACCTTCTCAACTGCATCCACAACCATCTCTGGACCCAACAAGGCACTCTTACCAATATCATCCCAGTATAACGGAGTGCGATACCTATATCCATACAATCCCTCAAATGGTGACATCACGATACTGGCCTGATAGTTGTTGTTATAAGCAAACTCTACCAGGGAAGATGATCCTCTCAAGAGCCTCGAAAATCTAAAACACAAGTGTGAAGCATATCCTCGAGAGTCTGAGTAGTCATCTTCGACTGCCCGTTTTGTCACCCTCATATTTTAAATTAAGGGTAGTTTGGTAATTGATACGGTTATTTTATTTTAGGAGTATTGTATTTAATATTGTGCATGAGTAATTAATTATTTGTTGTATTGTTTATTATTTAATTATATGTAGTATTTATTTTTGACTTGTGTAGTGGACCTAATTAGTATAGTTAGATGCATGGACCCAACATTTATATATTAGTTTAGATTGGACCCAAGTTTAGACCCATTCATTAAGATGATGAATTAATTAGTGAAACCATTAGACTAGAACCTTCCCTCCTTAGTTATTTCTTCATGAGAGGCCCTAAGGGATATTTAGGATATTTTATATTGCTTGGGAGAGGGTTTATGACCAGCCATTAGAGGAGGAGAGAGAGAGTGTCTCTCATTTTTTTTTTTTTTTTATTTAGATCTATATTTTCTCCTTTCCTAATTTCTTCATTCCCTCACCATTTTACAGTAAATTTCTACCTAAATTCAGTCTCTATTCTTTAATAGAGGCTACTACAACAAGTCTCTACAAGAAGGAAGCAAGAATCAAGAAGGGGGAGGCCAAGATCTATAAGGAGGAGTTACTTTCCAATTTTAGAGATTTTTTATTGGGAATCCATCTTTCAATAGATATATTTTAGTTTTCCTTATTTATTAGGTTCTAAATCTGAGATTTAACCATGAAAAACTAACTCATATGCATAGGCTACCCATAGAAATTGGTTTTAGGTTCATAGGAGACCTATGGTGGAAGTTATGTGCATTTTAGTGCCAATTGTGAGAGAATTCTGAGATTGGCACATGTAGTATTTGTTATATAGTCTAATAGATCAAATTGACATATGATTGCTTATTTATAACTAGTGTCGTATCCATAATTGGATACGTGTAGGCGTATCTTGTCAATTTGATGAAATATATAGATTTTGAGGGTTTTCTCTGACACGGAAAGTTGTGCACATCAATTCTTGACACGGACACGTAGTTGATCTAATTATGGTTCATATATTTCATAATTAGTATTTTAGACTTGCTCGTGTCCTCTGGGATGCGTTTGGTTGTGTGTTGGAGCCGTATCGCAAGCGTATCATAGAATTAGTGTGAGACGGGTGCAGTGCACTTCACGTGTTTGGTTTATTGCCCTATTTCCTATTTGTACATGTGTATTTATATATCTATATGATATTTATGTAATATATATATGTATATAATAGTGTATATGATTAAGTGTCCTTGTGTGTGTCTATATGTTTGTATATAATAGTGTATATATATCTATATGTATATATATCTATATGTGTGTGTATGTGTGTGTGTGTGTGTGTGTGTGTGTGTGTGTTTGTGATTTTGTGTGTAAGAGTATATGTATATATTCATATATAGATATGTATATATATAGAGAGAGGAGTATATATATAGAGATTTATATAGATATTGGTATCTATGTATTATGTAAGGGTATATGGTTATATATATATATATATATATATATATATATATATATATATATATATATATATATATATATATATATATATATATATATATATATGTATATATATATATATATATATAAGCATAGATGAGAGTATTAATATAAATAGATGTATATGTATATAAGTGTTGGTGGCATGGTGTTGTATGTTTTTGTGTATTTGTGTGTGAGAGATATAGCTATTATGATATGAGTTTTGTGTATCATGTCTATACATATACATATGTGTGGATGTATATAGATATATATATATAGATTGAGATACCTTGATATTTATACATAAATGATTATATGTATATAGCAATTATATATATATAAGTAGATAATAATACATATGGACAGATTTATAGAGTTATATACTTGATGGTGTATGTATATATATGCGTAAGTGTGCTATGTGTTGTATGTGTGTTGCATATGTGTGTGTGTGAGCAGAGAGTGCGCAGCGCAGCAGCTGCAGCTAGCACGCCGCTATGCAAGCACAGCAATGCACAGTATCACGCAGTATAAGAGATTTTAGCTTTCAGTTTCAGAATTATTTAGTTGGGTTTTGGGTTTTGAGGTATTAGGTATTTGAGATATTGGGTTAGCAAGGTATCAAGGTAATTAGTTTATAGATAGTTAGCTAGTAGTATTGTTTAGTTGGGTTTTGGATTTTGAGGTATTGGGGATTTGAGATATTAGGTTAGCAAGGTATCAAGGTAATTAGTTTATAGATAGTTAGCTAGTAGTATTGTTTAGTTGGGGTTTGGGTTTTAAGGTATTGGGTATTTGAGATATTGGGTTATCAAGGTAATTGGTTTACAGATAATTAGCTAGTAGTATTGTTAGTTGGGTTTTGGTTTTGGCATGGAGTTTAAGTATTTACTTTATGGTTATACTTAGTATATGAATATATAAGTAGTTAGTATCTATAGTATGTATGTTTGGTATTAGTATATATAACTATTAGTCTAGATAGTTAATAGTAGAATAATGGCTATGTTTAGCATATAATTTGACTATAGATATATGTATATATGTAGGTTTATTATATATGGATATGTATGTTTGGTATTATAGTTAGTTTTATAATAGTATTTAGATACATTATAGTATTAGCATGTATTAGTATAATAGTTTTGGGTTTCTATATGCATTAGCTATGTAGAAATTTTGAATTACCTCGGGATACCAAGGTAACACCAAGGTATTGGGTCGATACCCAAGGTATTGAGTTTGGATATCGAGATAGGTGCGATATACATTGGTGCAAGGCCAAGATATCCTATTTTATTTGTTTTGTTATAGTACTATAGTTATTGACTTGTATATATATCTAAAATACTATTTTCATATATGGAACTTGTGTATCTTAGGATACGGCATTTTGTGTATCTCATAGTATCCTAGATTAGTTCGTATAGCTTAGTTTTATAGTGCATTGGCTTAGTATCCTAGTGTTAGACTCTAGTAGCCTAAAAATGGTCGGTTTGACTTAGAAATGGCTTCAAGACCTAGATGTTGACTAGTTTAACTTAAATTTTTTCCAACACCTTGTATTAATGTAATATTCCATACACAAGTTTGTGTGACACCAGTTGGGACACAGTTTAACATTCATTGCTTGGACGACAGGCGAGTACATTCTCTGATAGTTTTTATTATTTGATAATTTCTATAATTCTGGTCTATAGTATTATTTTACCTGATTTCTCGATACTGGTATACACGGATTAGTATTACATGGATTCACTTTCTTGTGATACGTATATTGTACTTATATGGCCTCTACTTTAGGACTTATTACTGGCATCACATCAGAACTCACCTACTGGAATCATCTATTTTATCTGGCTGGACTCATATTTGATTTGCGTGTTGGAATTGGATTCATTTATACTAGTCCGGAAGAAAAATACTCGAGTAGACATATAAACATACTAATTAAGAATGATAGCAGTCACACACCAAGTGTGCGATGAGCCATACTTACCCCTAGCCGTTTACATGTCGAAAGCGGTATTTTAAAACATACTAGTTAGTGCTTTCTTGCTGGATTCACATGATACTTGCTGGACACACATCTTATTTTATCTAGTTCATTTCTCATCTATTTACAGTCTTATTTATAGTATTTCTTGATTCACCATGCATATTTTGTCTTGCTTCTTACATTAACTCTGACTGTATTTATTCTTTGACTCATTTACTTTCCTTGATCACCATGTATTACTTACTATAACTATTTATAGTCTTTGTCAATTAATTATAATTGCTAGCAAAGGTGTACTTCTCTCCAATCCTGACTGGATATATTTTTCTAGATGATTGGCTTATAGGAAAGTGTCCCATATTATACGGGCCGTAGGATGGCGTACCTTTAGAGGATTCTCCTATAGACCAGGAGGACTTAGTTGCAGAGCCCAAGGAGATTTAGTTTATACTTTGTGTTAGCCTTTTATTAGACTCTCTGTGGAGATTTATGGCATGTATATTACTTCAGATTTTGGATTGTATCTTTATTCTTTCCTTCGTTATTTCATTCGTACATTATTCTTCCTTAGTTTGTTTTGTGATTGAGATTAGTTATACTTGTGAGATATCATATTGCTAATCTGTTTGGAGTTAAGATGATTAACAGGTACCATATTATATTGTTGAGATGTTAGATAGTTAGAAATGACCCAAACAGAGTTCTACCGTCGATGCTGCGGCGTAGGCTGGGCGTAACCATATACTCGTGACCGAATATCCGGGTGCGGGTCATGACACATTTTTAGTGGCGGCCGATGCAGGTCAAGATTCATAATTAGCACAACTTTGTAGTTGTTCTCGTCTAGAGTACAGCTACGAGTCTGCTTTAGGAAATAGGATTTAGGCTGAGAGTTTACTCAATCACAACTAGGAAATATTCCAAAATTTATTTTTTGAATCCTTATCTATGGAATATTGCTTTGCTTTGAATAAAGTTCTATCCTTCTTTGGTGATATCATATCATATTCAATATTGATTTTGTATTTCAATCTATCTTCAGGATGTCGTCGAAGATGCGTTTCCAGCGATCAGGTGTCACGATAGCACGATCAGTCACTTCATCACCCTTAAGGGCAGCACCCTCAATCAATGGTCCAGCACCTACATTCAGGAGATCAGCTTCACCGATCCAGGTGAGCGTATCGGCAGCAGTCGGAGGTGCTCCACCTCCAGTACCGAGGACAGGGCAGACAGTTTCCGAGGATCTTTTACCTCCACCACCTGTAGTTGATCAGATACAGATATTGGTGCTCTTCCAGTAGATTGTGGAGGCACAACAGCGACAGTCCGAGGTCCTGCGGCAGAGCGTGGAGAATGCTCACCAGATCGTACTTACAACAGTTGAGAGAGCTACTACGGTCCTGCCAAAGATGGTACCCCCTCTGTTTATTTCTCAGCAACTGAGGTAGGGGAGTATCATAGACTTCAAGAGGATAAAGCTGAAAGACTTCAAAGGTACGGAAGGGATCTTATATGCTGATGATTGTATCGAGGATGTAGAGAGGAACCTGCGACTAGCACAAATTCCGGAGGGTCTATAAGTGGAGACAGCAGGAAGCCAGATGTTCGATTTAGCATTGACATGGTTCAGGACAGACCCGATGATCACAACGGCAGGATTGACTTGGAAAGATTTTAAAGAGTTTTTTAAGGAGAAGTTTTTTTTGGATGTAGCTCTGGGTGTCTTAGAGAGCCAGTTCCTATACCTCGTCCAAGGGAGTATGACAGTGGACGAGTACACTGTGGAGTTTTACAGATTGAGCAGGTTTGTAGAGTGGCAGAATCCCCAAGGGAAGGCCAAAAAATTCAGGAAGGGTTTGATCAGGGAGATCAAATCTCTCACTAGGGGCACCACACAGCTACTTTTGAGGAGATCCTGATGAATGCACAGAGAGCGGAGGATGACTTGGATCTCAAGTCCAATAGAGGTAGAGATATTTTGGGTGGTGCTGGTTGCAATATGGGACCAGCTAAGCATTCCCATAATCAGCAGCAGCAGGTTCAGGCGCTGGTTCGTACTCACTTTCAGCAGCAGCCCCAGAGGCAGATTCAGCCATTGCCCACTTGTGCCTACTATAGGAAGTCAAGACACACTTGGGATATTTTTAGGAGGAGATTGAAGGTGTGCTTGTTTTATGGATCCGTAACACACCAGATGAGGGATTGCCTTACAACACCCCCATTTGGTGGAGCACGGGGTCATAAAGTAGGAGTTAGACCACCTATGGCACTGTCACTACCCTATTTCCAGGGCAGGTTATTTTTTTATTTTTAATTTGATAAATTTTGTATTAATCATAAATATCTGTGTTAATATTTAATTAGTTGGTTGTATATATATTTTTTAGTTGTTTTAGGGTTTTGGCTAGCCTGGATCCATGTCAAACCCTAGTGGACCCTTGTCAGACCCAACAAATACCCTTGTCCGACTCATTTATTGGTTTAAAATAGTTATTTATATTTTAATTAGTTAGTTTGAGTGACTAGAAATTAATTAGAGTGCATTTGGAACCCCAAACCCAAACCCCAATTAGGATGACTTAATTTAGGGGCATTTTGGTTATTTCACCTAAATGCCAAACTCTAACCCTTGCTAATCCCTACATGGTCGGTTCCCCCCTCCCTTTATTTTCATTTCTTCTTCTTCTTCTTCTTCTTCTTCTTCTTCTTCTTCTTCTTCTTTATTTTCCACTCTTCATTCTCTTCTTCTCTTCTTTCATTTATTTCTTCTTCCAAATTCAAGTAAGTTTTCTCCACTTCCCTCTCTTTCTTCATTTATTTCTTCCATAGATGCAAACTCTAACCTTATATTTTCTTTTAACCTAGGTGTGTAGATATTAGATTTGGTGTAGAGGCTTGTCTTGGAGGCTTGGAGGCTTGAGAGTGATGATTTCTATGTTTTTGGAGACTTTGGCATTGGGATTCCAACTCCCAAGAGGTAAATCCTAACTTTTATCTTAGTGGTTACTTTAATATAGTATAATTAGTTGTTTAGAACCTTTCTAGACCTTAGGACTACCCATGGGAGGAAGTTAAAACTTGTTTGGTTGTGTTTGGAGACTTTGGCATTAGATTTTATGTCAATTTTGGATAAAATCCGAGATTAGTCCAATTTTGTGTGTTGCCCTAGGTTAGACGGACCTAGGTAGACGTGCTTGGGTGTCTTGAAGTAAGTATCCCCATTCGGACACGTGAGATTGTATCACGAAGATTTGAGCGTTTCGGGCGATTTGGTGATTTTTCGTCGTCGTGGGTTCCATATGCCTGTGGAATTTTGCCACGGACCTATAATCTAAGGGTTGGCATTTTTTTAAGGTTTTAGACATTTATTAGAACTCGTAGGTAATTTTTTGGTCAATTTCGAGTAGGTTTGGTGTGTGTTTCACGAGGTATCGTGAGCCACACCTCACGTGTTCGTCGAAATAACCAAGTGGCCATTTTAACTCAATTTCTAGGTTTTGGGCTTGTGCACGGGTTGGTTTTGCCTCAGAAAGTGTGTATTAGGGTTTGTGGGTTTATATTTATATATATATGTATTTATAGGTTTATGGGTGAGTGTGGGTAGTGTGTGTGTTGGGGTTGTGTGTGGTTGTGTGTGTTTGGTGAGTGTGTTTGTGTGCAGTAAGTTGTTAATGTGTAGTATATGTTAATATTTTTGTATATATGTATAGTGTGTGGTATATATATATTTGTGTGAGTGTCTGTTTGAGTGTGTAGTTGTGAGTGTATTTGTGTGTGTGTTAGTGTGTGTGTGAGAGTGTGTGAGTGTGAGTGTGTGTTTGTGAGTGTGTGTGTGTGTGTGTGTATATATATATATAAGTGTATATATATGTGTGTGATGTATATATATATATATGTGTGTGTTTGTGTATATATATGTGTGTGAGTGTGTGTATTATATATATATATATATGTGTGTGTGTGTGTGTGTGTGTGTGTGTGTGTGTGAGAGTGTGTATATATATAAGTGTGTGTATATATGTATATATATATGTCAGTATATATATATGAGTGTATATATATATATGTAAGTGTGTGTGCGTGTATATGTTTATGTGTGTGTGTTGGTGTGTGACGAGAGAGGGTGAGATAGAGAGCTAGAGGAAGAGAGAGTGAGGTAGAGAGTGAGTGAGAGGGAGAAGAGAAAGCAGAGCAGTAGCAGCAACAGGGAGAGTGGCTGCAGCAGAGCAGCAGCAGTTGATCAACGCAGCAGTAGCAACAGCAGCTGCAAGCAGCGGCAGTAGCAGCGCAAAATTGGCAGCGGTAGTAGCTAGCACCCCCCCTTTATATATATATATATATATATATATATATATATAGAGAGAGAGAGAGAGAGAGAGAGAGATGTATATGTATATATATAGATAGATATAGATATAAGTATATGCACATATATATGTGTATAGATAGATATATATATATTTACATAGATAGATAGAGAGATATGTATATATATAGAGATAGATAGATAGAGATATATATAGATAGAGATATATATAGATAGATAGGTATATAGATATCTATATATAGATTTAGATATATATTATATGTATAGATATAGATATAGATATAGATATAGATATATATAGGTATGGTTAGATAGTGGGACATAGAGGGATAAATCTCGTCTACTAATCCTGGGGACATAATCCGGATCCAGGTCCTCAAGGGACATAGCATGGTACAAAATAACTCATGTCAAAATAAATGCAGTGCAGTAATAAATAAAATAATAGGGTAAATATATAACCAGCTAAGTGATATGCAAATGAGAGTTTTAGTCATACTCGGGCTGAGACTACTATAGGATCTGTGTCGGAGAAACCTATAGCAGTATTATTTTTATAACTCCATTACATGTGTCAAAGCTCTGTGTCAGAGACTAAGACACCTCCAGATAACAATATATGTAATATAATCAGCCTTTGATATGGTAATACTCTCCCCACCCAATGTAATCAAACATCTCATGTCCATGACACGCAAGATCATATCTAATGCAGCAAGTCATAATAAGATCTAAGCATATGAATAAAGTATATGTCATGAATTCTGTATCCTATACAGAATCACCATGAATATCTCAGGAAGATTCTGTCTCATAAATAGTGTCAGGTGTCCTGGGTTATAACGTACTTGATAATGCAAGCACGAGAATATAAAGGGTCTCGATATCCATCTCTAGGTGACGTTACACAATTCCGCGTACGGAGTTGGCACCCGACTATTAATCGAATGCTAAGTAAAGTCACGCATTCCTAGGTTAAGCATGTACAACAGATAAGTAAGACAAGAAAATACATAACAAGAACTGCAAGATTTGGCAAGGTACACTTGCTTGGGGTTCTAACTCCAACTATAGCTCTGGCAGCAGCGGGATTTGCAGATAGTCCTCCGGTTGCTAAAATAGACATCACCATCAGATTCAGAAAATATCAAATAGTTAGAAACGCCTGTCTTTGAGTCCAAATTGGACACAGGGGCAAAAATGACAGTTTCTAGTCAAAGCGGGGTCCACATGTGGGCCGCTTTGCACCAAAAAATGTGTCAGAAGCAAAGGTCTCCAAATTCGTCCAACTTAGTGTCAATAAGTCCAGAATGATGATACGAACCCAACAGAACTTCCAGAATTGGATTCCGATGAGCCAATCACAAAATCGTCCGTCAAGTGGAGTCGTGGGGCCCACGATACGTAATTTTGTCAACGTTCTCAGAATCGAACCAAACTTGGATCACAGGACCAGCGTATTGCTACGAGTCTGATGGCGCAAGTTTTGTTTTAATCCGACATGTGTACACAAAGTTACAGCGAGATCCAGAATAGGCCGATACGGGGCATTGTCGGCGGATACGCGATGATTCCGGTGTCCACGCACATCCAAATCAACTTCTGCAAAATCTCGCATGTCTGTATCAATGGCGCGCACCTTTTGGTGAAGACCGCACGTGACCAAGTTGTCCCGTTTGGCGGGGCTCACTCAGTTCCAGGGGAAAATAGGGTATTATTTTTCCTTTTTTTGGATCGCGGTTCGCGATCACTACAGGACGCGACACACCAAGCGGGTTACACGGGCATCGAGAGGGTTACACAGCCTACGCGTCATAATAGACGGAACAAAAAATAGGGCAATGAGAAAAGAGAAAAGGGTACCTGAACAGGGCTACGCGAAAACCGAATTTTTCGTGTCCGCGAGGCAACACGACACACTGCGGCACTGTGCTGCACAGTCTAGGGTTTTAGGGTTTCGATCACTTGAGATGGCGGAGCTGGCCGGAGCTTCGCTGAAGGAGGGTCTGGAGGGCCGGGCTTCGCTGGAGGGAGGCGCTGGTGTCGAGCACGGTGGCTCAGGCGGAGCTCTGCTGGAAGCGGCCGGGCTCGGGGTGGCTACCGCTCTGTCGGGTCGTCGGTGGAGAGGTCGAGACCGGCCGGTGCTGGAGCTAAGGTGCTGCGGGGGCTCTGGTCGTCAAGGGCGGCAAAGAACGGGAAGCTCACGGCGGCGAGGTCATCGTGGAGGAGGGGAGACGCTGAGCGGGGCTGGGAGTGAGGCGGAGGACGGCGAGGTGAGTGACTGGGATGGGTCAGGCGGCGGAGGGCTCGTCGGGGAAGACGGTGGCTAGGGGTTCGTCGAGGTCGGCTGGGGCAGATTTTATAGGTCGAGGGATGGAGGCGGACGGGTGGCGGTTATGGGAGGCGGAGCGCTAGGGGAAGCGGAGCAGCCGGCAGAGAACGGCCGGAGCGGGAGAGGCACGGCGGTTAAGCGGCGGAGACGAATCACCACTGTCGGGGGAAGGAGAAAGGATTTCGGGTAGGCGGAGCCAGGTCGGGTCGGGTGGAGGATTGGATCCGACCCGATCCGTTAGGCAAAGGGTGCGGGTCGGGTTAGTGGGTCGGGTCTGAGTTTGGGCCCGGATCCGACCCAATAAGGATTTGGGTTGGGTTTAGTTAAACCGGTCCGGTTTGGGTTGGTTTGGTTCAATTGAACCAGGTTTAATTAGGGTTTAATTTTGGTTTATTTGGTTTATTTAAAACTTGGTTTTTAGGTCTTTAAAAATGCTTTCGGGGTCCAATAAATTCTCAAAAAATTATCCTATGTCTAATTTTTCATTTTACACCTAAAAATATCATTTTCATTATATTTTAATATTATTTAACATTATTTAAAAATCATTTAATTATTGTTTATTTATAAAATACCTTAGTATTAATTAGTTAAAAATTCCAGAAAATTCTAAAAAATTATGAAAATCTATTTTAAAAATTTTTGAAAAAATCAGGGGCTTACAATCTACCCCCCTTTAAGAGGATTGCGTCCTCGGAATCAAAGAATAACCGGTCAATAGAGATGACACAGTTACAAACATTGCTCGAAGCACATCACGATCAAGGATGAGGGTTTTAAGAAAAATACATAGGGAATCACTTCCCTAAGAAATAGAAGTTATGCAATTTCCAGAGTGGAGAAAATTTAGAAAACTACAGTTTTAGAAAAACTAGGTTATCAATTATAAAACATACTAGGTTATTAATTATTAGCAAGTTTAAAACTACCAGGTTAAGGCTAAGGTCACGGATCAACGGGCATGAACTAAAGCAAATCTAGGAACAAATAACTATGAAAACTTACGCGCATTAGCTACTCCAAAAGTCTGAGCGTTCTCCATGGTCATTGCAAAAGCCTGTCCGCGCCATTGAGGTAGTGCCCTCTGCTGTTGTTGGGCCTGCTGGAAGAGTGCTGCTCGAGGTGCCAAGGGTGGCCTTGGTTCGGGTGCTGGTAGAGCTTGTTGGTTTGCCCTTGGTGCTCCTTCTTGACGCTCAGGGCATTCCCACACCGAATGCCGCCTGGATCCGCAAGCTAGACATAATCCTAATCTGCGTCAGCATTCCTTCGCAAGATGGCCTGCCTTACCACAGTAGTGGCAAGAACGTAGGATTAGTGCTAGTGGTGTAGATGCTTTCTACTGTTATTATAGGTGAGGTCTTTTTGCAGCTTCTTCTTCTGGTGCTCTAGCTGGTGCTGATGTGGAAGGTCGCTTCAGATTGGACTCTCGCCTGGTGACACGCTCCATACGTCGAGCTGCAGCAAGGACATCCGAGTAAGATGTAGGTGCAACGGATCCAAATAGTTTCTGTAGCTCAAAGTTTAGTCCGTCGAAGAACTTCTCAGCCTTCTCTTCTTCTGTCGGAATCAAGGTAGGGGCAAAGCGACTCACACGAATGAATTCTGTGTTATACTCTTCTACCGTCATACTATCCTGAGTGAGGCAATTAAACTTGTCCTGCAGTTCTGATCGAGCGATAGCTGGAATGTACATCTCCTGAAAGAGTCTGGAGAACTCCTCCCAAGTTACTCGGTCAGGTCCGAGCCGTGTCTCCTCAGATAGCCACCAGTGATGTGCGTTGCCCGTCAATTGCATTCTGACGGCAATCATCCAACGTTTTCGTGGAAGCTCAGCTGCTTCTAATTGATGTTGAGTGTTGGTGAGCGACTCATAAACTTCTGTGGGCTCCTTCTTGCCTAAGAAGGTACAGGGCTTCAGCTGGCAAAAATCGGTGATAGAGCCCGTCATTGGCCGTCGAGCTGATAGGTTGGCCTGCTCCAGTACAGCTACTAGGCTGTTCCTTAAGTAATCTACCTCGCGATGCTGAGCCTTATGTTGAACTTGTTGCTGGGCTTGCATTATTGCGTAGATCATTTGGAATATCTGTTGCCCGTCCATAGGCTGCCCTTGTGGGAATATGGGCATTAGTGTAACAAACTGCGGTGGTGATGGGATGTCATCACGCAAAAATCTAGAAGCATGCTGATCTGTTTAGCTGCTTTGGTGAGTAGAGGGATCTCTACTCAAGGGCGTCACTTCATCTTCTCCATAGGTGGCTACAACACCTATTGGTATTCTTGTTGGAGTTTCGTCGTTTGTTCGTGAATCCATAATTCTGCAACCAAAATAAACAATAAGAGAGGCACAGGAATCAAGGGAGAATGCAAATTAAATTCGAATCCGATATAGATATCAAGAACGTTTCAAGCAAGTGGATAAGATCCTAAAAACTTATCCTATCCTTATTGCAGGCCTGCTTGGTCCCTAAGTTGAAACCAAAGTAATTTAGTCGTTGACCTGCATGGGCTACCACAAAAACCATGTCACGCCCCAGTCCTAAAATATTGAGGGACTAGACACGTGGCAATGGCCAGCAGCACACACCGATGGACAAACCCAATTTAATGGATCCATCGGGGCGTACTTAAGCTGTAATACAATAATAAGGTTCTACTAATCTCATCCACATAATAAATACAGCAATATCAATAGAGAAAATATAAACATCATCAGTCACAAGTAAATAAATTGGGGAACAACCCGATAACAAGTCTGATATAATTGTTCATTTAAACAAGAAATTTAATAGCATCAAAGATTGAGTATAGAAGAACATATACTTAGAAGAAATCCTCTGCAATCACCTCATCCTCGGTTCTTGGTTCTGCTCTAGCGTATGCAACTGTTCCTGCTTCGGCTCATACTAATGCTCCGGTCCCGTATACCTCGGGATAAATCTCGTCTGCTAATCCTGGGGACCTAATCCGGATCCAGGTCCTCAGGGGACATAGCAAGGTAGAAAATAACTTATGCTAAAATAAATGCAGTGCAGCAATAAATAAAATAATACGGTAAATATATAACCAGCTAAGTGATATGCAAATAAGAGTTTTAGTCATACTCGGGCTGAGACTACTATAGGATCTGTATCGGAGAAACCTATAGCAGTATTAGTTTTACAACTCCATTACATGTGTCAAAGCTCTGTGTCAGAGACTAAGACACCTCCAGATAACAATATATGTAATATAATCAGCCTTTGATATGGTAATACACTCCCTACCCAATGTAATCATACGTCTCATGTCCATGACACGCAAGATCATATCTAATGCAGCAAGTCATAATATGATCTAAGCATATGAATAAAGTATATGTCATAAAATCTATATCCTATATAGAATCACCATGAATATCTCAGGAAGATTCTGTCTCATGAATAGTGTCAAGTGTCCTGGGTTATAACGTACTTGATAATGCAAGCACGAGAATGTAAAGGATCTCGATATCCATCTCTAGGTGATGTTACATAATTCCGCGTACGAAATTGGAACCCGACTATTAATTGGACGCTAAGTAAAGTCACGTGGTCCTAGGTTAAGCATGTACAATAGATAAATAAGGCAAGAAAATATGTAACAAGAACTGCAAGATTTGGCAAGGTACACTGGCCTGGGGTTCTGACTCCAACTGTAGCTCTGGTAGCAGCGGGATTTGCAGGTAGTCCTTCGGTTGCTGAAATAGACATTACCATCAGATTCAAAAAATATCAAATAGCTAAAAACACCTGTCCTTGAGTCCAATTTAGTTACAGGGGCAAAAATGACAGTTTCTAGTCAAAGCGGGGTCCACATGTGGGCCGCTTTGCACCGAAAAATGTGTCAGAAGCAAAGGTCTCCAAATCCGTCCAACTTAGTGTCAACAAGTCCAGAATGATGATAGAACCCAACGAAACTTCCAGAATTGTATTTCGATGAGCCGATCACAAAATCGTCCGTCAAGTAGAGCCGTAGGGCCCACGATACGCGATTTTGTCAACGTTCTCAGAATGGAACCAAACTTGGGTCACAGGACCAGCGTATTGCTACGAGTCCGATGGTGCATGTTTTATTTCTATCCAACATATATACATAAAGTTACAGCAAGATCCAGAACAGGCCGATACGGGGCGTTGTCGGCGGATACGCGTTGATTCCAGTGTGCACGCACATCCAAATCAACTTCTGTGAAATCTCGCACGTCCGTATCAACGGAGCGCACCTTTCGGTGAAGATCGCACGTGACCAAGTCGTCCCATTTGGTGGGGTGCACTCAGTTTCGAGGGAAAACAGGATATTATTTTTCCTATTTTTGGATCGCGGTTCGCGATCACAACAGGACGTGACACACCGAATGGGTTGCACGGGCATCAAGAGGGTTATGCAGCCTATGCGTCACAACAGATGGAATGAAAAATGGGGCAACGAGGAGAGAGAAAAGGGTACCTGAATAGGGCTATGCGAAAATCAAATTTCTCGTGTCCGCGAGGTGACACGACACACTACGATACTATGCTGCACAGTCTAGGGTTAGGGTTTCGATCGCCGGAGACGGCGGAGCTGGCCGGAGCTTCGCCGAAGGAGTGTCTGGAGGGCCGGGCTTCGCCGGAGGGAGGCGCTGGTGTCGAGCACGGTGGCTCAGGCGGAGCTGTGCTGGAAGCGGCCGGGCTCGGGGTGGCTAGGGCTCTGTCTGGGCGGCGCTGGAGCTAGGTTACTGCGGGGGCTCTGGTCGTCAAGGGAGGCGGAGAACGGAGGAGCTCGCGGTGGCGAGGTCATCAAGGAGGAGGGGAGACGCTGAGCGGGGCTGGGAGTGAGGCGGAGGATGGCAAGGTGAGTGGCTAGGATGGGTCAGAAGGCGGAGGGCTCGTCGGGGAAGATGATGGCTAGGGGTTCGTCGAGGTCGGCTGGGGCAGATTTTATAGGTCGAGGGAGGGAGGCGGACGAGTGGCGGTTACGGGAGGCGGAGCACTGGGGGAAGCGGAGCGGCCGGCAGAGAACGGCCGGAGCGGGGGAGGCGTGGCGGTTACGCTACGGTTACGCGGCTGAGACGAATCGCCACGGTCGGGGGAAGGAGAAAGGGTTTCGGGTAGGCAGAGCCGGGACAGGTCGGGTGGAAGATGGGATCCGACCCGATCCGTTAGGCAAAGGGTACGGGTCGGGTTAGTGGGCCGGGTCTGAGTTTTGGGCCCTGATCTGACCCAATAAGGATTTGGGTTGGGTTTAGTTAAACCGGTCCAGTTTGGGTTGGTTTGGTTCAATTGAATCGGGTTTAATTAGGGTTTAATTTTGGTTTATTTGGTTTATTTAAAACTTGGTTTTTAGGTCTTTAAAAATATTTCCGGGGTCCAATAAATTCCCGAAAAATTATCCTATGTCTAATTTTTAATTTTAAACCTAAAAATATCATTTTTATTATATTTTAATATTATTTAAAAATCATTTAATTATTGTTTATTTATAAAATACCTTAGTTTTAATTAGTTTAAAATCCTAAAAAATTCTAAAAAATTATGAAAATCCATTTTAAAAACTCCTGAAAAAATTAGGGGGTTTATAGGAGGACAATATGATAATATGATAAAGATAAAAATACTCAATCATAATATCAAACTAGAGAAAGAAATGGCATGATATGGAATAAAGGAAAGAAGTACAAGAGTCACAAATACAAGTCCAAGTCTAACAATATTTGACTCTTTAAAGCCTTGGTATGTATTTTTATTTTGGAATAAAAGCTAAGTCTCCTTTGTGGCTAGTGCTACATCCTCCTGTGCTAGAGGTGCTATCCCTCCTGTTGGCTCACCATATTATGCCCCGTAATATGTAAGACACATCTCCTCTAACCAGTCATCTGAAAAATATATCCAATCAGTATTAGAGCGAAGTACAAAACTCTGAAAGCAGTTCCAAATACATAGTAGAGCATATATGACAGATAATAAAAAAGAGTACAAGATGTACTAGTAACTAATAAATAAAAATGAACTAGAATAAGAATGTAAAGTACTAGAAGGAAAGAATGGGCAATATGGAATAACTGCAAGTAATAAAAATAAATAATAATACCTAATGTGCCTCAGCGTACAAGTTCATTATATGATCGGATTAGGTTGAACATGAATGAAATAAGGTAACTCGATTGCACGTGTGATATGTAATTGACATATACACGAATACACTAGGGACTTTGATTACATAACCAACTCCTACTCCCCCGTCCCCAACCAATACTCATTGATTCGATCACGATACGTTACGAACACGAGTAATATAGGCACATTGTATATGAGACAGTGTATGAACATGAAGTACATGATAATCAATACTAGAAGCACACGATAAAATACATGTGAAGGAGTACCCGCTGAACACGGTAAAGGGATAAAATCTCCTGACAGGATCCATATAATACCAGTCCATGTAAACACTGTGTCAGAATCAAGTATACAGTTCAAGAATATGTAATATATACACTATCATGAAATAGAAACTAATAGAGAGTTGTACTCACTTCTAGTCGTGAATAAAGGGTGTATCTTGATGTCCAAGATGGTGTCACACACTACTACTTAGGAAATATCATATCAGATGGTGCAATAAAGTGGTAAAATACTAAAATAAGCTAAAACATGATTTTTAGGTCAATACTAGGTTGTTCTAACTAAACTAGGTCAAACTTGGTCAATTTTACTCAACTAGCTACTTCTAGGTCCACACCAGTACCCAGGTTACTAAACTGAACTGATGCTATCTGCCTGCATCTGAACTGAGCACTCCTAAATGTGCTCATACTTCCTGGTATAACACCAAATTTGTACTACAGTAGGCCTAAGATCCCGAACTCAAGTTCTCATCATCACACAAGGTACTATTGTACCACTATTCTCCTTACTACTTTACTAATTATGACTCACAATCTATTGCACAAACCAGCATATTCTCAATTCAAACTTTGCTAATTGTAAACCATCAAATCCCTTATTACCTATGCACTGCTAATGCTAGGCCCGAGCTCAGTTTCCCCTTAATCACTTTGCTGATATCTGATACTTCACTCCTTTGAAACATACATGATCTGATATTGACATAACTCATATCAATACACTAACTGAACGCTAACTTAATATACTAATCAACATGTCTATAACTACTAACTGATAAATAACTTAACAATGATACCACTTCATCCCCAATAATGCCACTGCAGTTCTTGCATGTTGCTACAACCAACATACAGTGCACACAATGCACTATCACACTGAGGTAAAACCTCTCCTTCACTGGCTTGCTCGAGCCCTCAAGATCCCCTATCTAACACTGTTGTTTCTACCTAGCTCTGAACAAGAAAATAGCCACCTCAACAATAAATAACAATATCATCAATAGCAAGCAACACCAAGGTGCTGTTATGCACTTGCACACCTCCAAGTCAATAATATTACTCCCTTAACACAGAACATACCCATACTCTCTGATATAAATGCAAGATTAAACACACACACTCTCTCAGCAAGTTCATAATACTCGCAAAACTCACCTACACATGGGTATATAAAAACACACACACAACACAACTATATATATGTATGTGTGTGTGTGTGTGTGTGTGTGTGTGTGTGTGCAAATCTGAGAACTAAAGCTAAAATAAATAAATAGGCATTTAACCAAACATTACTTATTATGTAATGTATATATGATACGCTATAATACATATCCAACCAGTACCAAATTCCCCAATTCCCTATAAATATTATTATACCTATATATTACATAATAATAGTACTAATGCCACTAATTACAATATGAATTGAAGGAAGATTGTAAAAAACACCCAAAATGAGCTCTGTATCATACCGTATCATACCGTATCATGATACAGCCTACTCGTTTTCAATTATGGATACATAGCTAGTCTCTTACCCCGATCTAAGTATAATTAGACTAAATTAGTCTCATGACACACACTTGATGTGTCATTCTCGTAATTTCCCCAAATTGAACACAAAAACCTATGTAAAGTCACAATATGGGTCAATTAAGCCTAGATCTCCTTCCTATGGGTAGCCCTAAGCCATGAGGTATTTTCTAAAGTTTAAATGCAACAAATAGTGTCTAGAAAGAAGGAAAATTTAAATTATACCTATTGGAAGATAGATTCCTAATGAATTGTTCAATTGGACACGATCCGGACACAACTCCTTGCCAAAAGCTCCTCCTCCAAGTGCTCCTTGCTAATCCAAGCTCCAATGCTCCTTGCTTAATAAAATTAAGAGAAAAATGAAGAAATTGGGTTAAAATTGATAGAGGAATGAATTGAATTGGGGATCTAGAAAATTGGAGATCTAAAAATAAATGGAGAGAAGGAGAAGAGAGAGAAATACCTCCACATAAAGTGGCCGGCCCCCTTTCCTCCTCTCCAAGTCACAACAAATGTCCAAGTTGCCCCTATATGCTAAACTATGTAGAATAATTAGGAAGGACTATTTTGGAAAGCTTCTAAACTAATGTAAGTTAGGCTCATCCTTCTAATTAACTAAAGGAATGAACCTAATAGGCCTAGTCTAATGTTGGGCTTAATGTTGTCATGACAAGTCTAATTTGGGTTCACTAGTGTCAAGTCTAAATAATAAGCTAGCCCACTATCTATAAATAAATAATATAAAGCATAATTAAATTAAATAGCACTATAATAATTATTAATCACTAGAAATAAAGAGATATTCAAAATGACCAAAATACCCTCATTTGAAAAAAGTGAGGGTGACATCCTTGATCGAAACATAAGACGATTCATCTAGCTGAGTGGGCAGAACTTTATTCTCTGATTCTTGCACATTTTAATAATGAATATGAGTGTAAACTCTCTCGACCAGATTTCAGTAATTATAGGATTATTTTTTACTAATTAGAATTATTGCAACTTTTTAAAAATTTATTTTGCTTACATATCCTATTGATTTGTGCACCTGTCCATTACCCAATTAATTAGAGCATTACACTAGCTGTTATCCCCAAACAAAGTTCACATACCTGTCCTAGACATGTTAGTCTATTTTTCTAAATTTTGTGCAACTCCCAGATACTTTATTTTGAGCCTCGTTTAAGACGCACAAATATCGTTATAAACGTCCGTAATTATTTTCTATTTTATTTCCTGCTCTATACCTATCTCTTTCCCAATAGAGATTTGAGGCCCGACCTGTACCTGTTTTGCCCAAACAAAAATACGTTAATATTCTACTTTGAATATACTACAATTATTATATTGATACCGTATTAAAATTATGGCCCTACCTGCCTCTAAATAATTAGTAAACACCGTGTGCAGTATTTATTAATTAATAAATACGGTGACCCGTATCACCCAGAAACCAGGCCCTACCCCTGCCCAGGCTCACCCCCACCCCCTCAGGACCCTCCCACAATTTTTCCCTACAGTTCTATGAATTTTAGCATTTTTAGGAATAGGGTGTTTTTCCAGATAAATTACGTAATTGCGCAATTTCCCAATTTTAGGACTTTTATGCAATTTATGAAATTGTAGGGGTTTTCTGCAAATTTTATTGTGAGGTGTCACCCCCTATAGGCCGATGAACCTACACCGTACACGTGGCAGTGGGAACCACCTAAAAATATCAGCAAAATATTCCAAGATATTTTATTTAATTAAATCCCTAAACTACCCTTGAACTTCCCCCTATTTACTACCCATGCCATTGCCCTAAACCCTATAAATACCCGACCCCTCCCCACTTTCAAACCTCACACCGCCACCCTCCGGCCACCACCTCCGACCAAACTCCGCCGACAGGCTCGCCACTTCCCCAACCTCCCGCCGACCAAATCCCACCACCTCCGGCCGACTGCTCCGCCGTCGGCAGCCTCCACAGCGACGAATACCCCACCAACCCTAACAGCTGCTCCACCACCCGACCGCCTCCAACTACCGCACACCGCCGTCGTGGACCACCGCTACCATCCTCGACCGCTCCGCTCTGACCTCTTCCTCCGAACCAACCTACCACCACCGCCCCACGACGCCCCCAGCCATCGCCAGCCACCCCGCAGTGCCTCCCCCGACCTCTCAACCACAGCCACTCCCCCATCCCAACCGCCTCCAGCCACCACCACCGCCACCCCAGACCTCCGCCACCACCACCAGCCGCCTCGCCACCCTCCCCTCCGTCGACCCAACCGCCTGCACCGCCACCTCCGCAGCCGCCTGCGCCGCTGCAGCCCCCGCAAGCTGCTGCCACTGCTGTTGCTGCTAACTGCAGTAGCTGCTGCCACTGCCGTCCCGGCCAGCCGCCGACCGGTTCGCCGTCGTCCTCCCGCCGGCGATGAGCCGTGGGCCCCCCTTGCTGACCTGTCAGGTATAGCACAGTATATATACGTAAATATGTATTATTTTATATATGTATGTATATTTCTATATATATATGTATTTATATATATATATATTATATATATATAGAAGTATATATATTATTATACTATATTTTAATACAGTATATATTATATTAATATATATAATATAATATGTATATATATATATGTATTTCTGTATTTATGCTTATTTATTTATATGTATATGTATATATGTAAATATAAATATCTATGTATATATATGTAATTATATATTTATATATATATTACTATATATATAATATATACTTAAATACGGTATATTTATACAGTATAAAATATATTATTTTATATACTTATGTATGTTTTTATTTTCTGTTATATATATATATATATATATATATATATATATATATATATATATATATTATTCTATAATTTTATATTATATATTATATATTATATCAGTATATAATATATATTTATATAAATATATATGTTTCATTTTTCTATTTATATGTACATATTATATATATATATATATATATAT
The DNA here is from genome assembly GCA_036927795.1 of Iris macrosiphon. Taxonomy (NCBI): domain Eukaryota; kingdom Viridiplantae; phylum Streptophyta; class Magnoliopsida; order Asparagales; family Iridaceae; genus Iris; species Iris macrosiphon. The sequence continues at coordinate 145,070,708 of JAYESA010000005.1, read as the reverse complement.
ATATATATATATATATGTATTTTCTTTTTCTTTGTGTAAATATATATATATATATATATATATATATATATATATATATATATTTATGTATATTATATATATATATATATATATATATATATATATATATATATATATATATATATATATATATATATATATATATATATATTTATGTATATTATATATATATAAATTATATATATCATATAATTATATTGTATATAATATATACTATTATATGCTTTTTCTTTTATATATATATATATATATGAATTATATATATATATATATATATATATATATATATATATATATATATATATATATATATATATATATATATATATATATCTGCATATATATGTATATCTATATATGTATATATAAATATACTATATGGTTTTATGCTAATATATATTTATACTATTTAGTATATGATATACATATATGATTATATTATATATGATATTATATGTATATATATACATATACATATGATATATTTAAGCTATATATGTATGTATGAACATTTATATATATATATATGTCTTTACTTTTATATATCTATTATATATATCACTTTATAGTAATTATATATTAAAATACATAAAATATCTTATATACTCTATTACATTTTTCCCTGCAAACTTCTATATACTTATATATATGTATATATTTATATTAAGTATATAAATACCTTATGTGCACTTAAATATATACTATATATATAGTTTTAAGATACGCACTTATTTAAAATTATATTTACGAACCCTGTACGTCTTGAACAGAGTACATCTTCAGCACAGTCAGTGATCCCCTGTCACAGGACCACCCAGACTTGACTGCAAGTACAGGTTCTCGACACACTCAGGAAGTAGGCAAGTATACCTTGCCAAGTTTACTGTTTAAATTCAAATATTGTTATATGCTATTTCTCCTGAATTTCATATGAGTGTAAGTACCTGAGATTGCCTCGGATACAGTCAACAGTTATGTTGACACTTAGTGTAAATAACTTAGACTCTAGTAGACTTCCAACAAGCTGCGAGGGTATTCTGATATCCTCCTAAATCCTGTCACGGGAACATGCAACATGGTTGCAATATATATTGGGATGCGAGCTGCGTATTTGATTATCAACCAGTACGTGTGACGTGCATCACGGCTTAGCATAAAAATCAGGAAAACTCAAGAATAGTTATGACTTGGCATTAGTTACATTGGGCGGGAAAGATAACTAGTAGACGTATGAGACACCCCCTCCTTGAGTCTTTATCCTTCGTACCATGCTCCTCGGAGATGGACGATTGCAGAGTGCCCATGAGTCTGGGGGCATATGACACATATACTAGCCAGTCACCACGATTGGTGAATTAAGTCAGCATATGTCTAGCCTACACTTTCCCATGCGTACTACAAGGTCTTTACTTGCATTCACTTAGATGGTTAGCACCCTGTATTTATTTATTCAGTATTTACATACATGGCATGTTATTTTTCTGTATCTTGTTATATCCCACTGAGGACCTGGTTCCCTTCCAGATTTAGATGAGGCCTTCTACCCCACGGTATATGGGCCTGGACAGGAGACCAGATATGCTACCGAAGAGGAGCTAGAAGAGCTACCCACAGAGTCTTCCTGAACTTTTAGATCATTTGGAGCTGTTACTAGTACCTCGATAGACGATACACTAGTCTATCTTATTTCAGATTTCTTCATATTTTGTTGTAGGTTTATTCCCACAAGATATTATCTGGTTTTGTACTATGACATTTCCAGACTCAGCATTTTATATATTCAGCACTTATTCCCATATTTATTGATATATTTTGTGGATGAGATAGATTTACCTGTATTAGACTTATAGTATTTTAGGACATCGTAGCACGTTCCTTTGGGTCCATTAAATTGGATTAAACCCTTAGTGACGTGCCAGCTGGCCAATGCCACGTGGCCTAGTTCCTTACATTTTGGGACTGGGGCATGACATGGTTTTAGTGGTGGCCCATGCAGGTCTAGTTTATTGCTAGTGGTATGATGACATGCCCAGCAGGCCTGCAATAGGATAGAAATACTATGTCTCATCCACACTGACTTCATCAAATTTTTTACATCCTGCTTGATTATCAATTATTAATTCCTTGTGCTTTTCTAATTATTCTATCTTCTTCAGAAATATGGACATACCCGGTAGACATACGATTGATGGGGCTGACCAAGCAACAGACTCCTCGCCCGATGTCCAAGGAACCCCGACCACCCCGAGAGACCAATCCCCTAGAAGGATGCTGGTCTACCCGGCAACCCCTTTCATTCACCAGAATCCTGCCCAGACAGGAACACCAGTCCAGCAAGATAGGCAAACCTCTCAGGCCCCAACACCGCAGGCGGAGACACCTTTGCCTCCACCTCCAGCCCTTCCTGCCCTGATTCCACAGCTTGAGGGCCAACCTCAAATGTTCCAGTTCCTCCAAGCCATGTTACAGGCTCAATAGCAACAGACTGAAGACCTGAGACAGTCTCAGTGGCAGCAGACTGAGGCCCTGAGACAGACCTTGATGACGGCCTTGGAGAGAACAACTGCCCCGGCACCAGCACCTGTCCAACCAGTGGGCACTGTTCGAGGATTCCGCCAGATGGGGCCGAGAAACTTTAAAGGAAGCGAAACCCCAGAGGAGATATCAGACTGGATCTCCAACACAGAAATATTGCTGGAAGGTTCACAACTTTCCCCCGACTTATGGATGACCGCCGTGAGGGCCCAGCTCTTAGGCAACGCCCATCACTGGTGGTATTCTATAGAGCGTAGCGTCGGCAAAGACCAGACTTAGGAACAACTCTTGGAGCACTTCAACGCAAAGTATTTCCCAGCAACAGTCCGAAATGCCCTATACTCCCAGTTCCTGCACTTGGAATAGGGAAATATGACCGTCGATGCCTACGACGCAGAGTTCAGCAGACTGAGTCGATTCGGTGCCATCTTGATACCGAATGAGCTAGAGAAGGCCAAGAGGTTCCACCATGGCCTCACCTTCGAGCTCCAGAGGTATACGACGATGCAGTCAAGAATCTCCTACAAAGAGGTTCTTACAGAAGCGAGGGTGCAAGAAGCTATAGGCCGAGGAGCGAGACGCTCTAATCCAACCATCCCGGCCAAAAACTAGCAAGGAGCAGGAGGACCTATCCGTCGTCCATAAAATCAGACGCAGCAGACGACGGGACCCTATCAGAAGAAGGAACTCCCGACTTGTCACTATTGTGGCAAGAAGGGGCATTTTGCCAAAGACTGTAGAAAGAAGAACGGAATGCCTAGTATGTGGAGCTAGCCAACATATGGCAAGGGATTGCCCATAATGCAAAGATGTAGTGCCTCAGAACGGGAAAAAACCAGGAGCACAATACCCCTCAATATCTGGAGGATATCAGAGGGGAGCACCCCTGGCTACCCAGGAGAGCCAGTTCAACAAGGCCAGACAACAATCTGGAGGGCAAAGGCACGGGCAGGCCTTTGCTTTAGCTGCAGTTATAGAAGAGCCAGAAGGTGAAACCATCGTAGGTACCATTTTAGTTGCATTATTACCTGCAACCACATTATTTGATTCTGGCGCTACCCTGTCATTCATATCTAGTAGTTTCGTAGCCATGCACAAACTAGCCACCTCCCCACTACCTAAATGTTGGAAAATTCTTACCGGAGGAGGCATCGTGCTGGTTACCAGCATTATTAAAACATGCTCGGTAGTCATTTGTAGTAGAGAGCTAAGAGCGCAATTTTTGGTACTCCCAATGCCAAATTTTGATATCGTCTTAAGCATGGACTGGTTAAGCCAGAATAATGCTATCCTAGACTGCCGAAAGGGTAGTGTCACCTTTAGACCACCAGGACACCAGGAGTTCAAATACGTATGAGGTACCATAGAGCAAGGAGTAGGCCAGACTCCTAGAGCTTACATGGCGATGGAGATAGCACCCCCAACACTCGTTGCAGAGTTCGAAGACGTATTCCCAGAGGAATTACCAGGCCTACCGCCTGACAGAGTAGTAGAGTTCACAATTGAGCTGATATCCGGAGCTGCACCGGTATCCTCAAATGTGTATCGACTGGCGAAGAAGGAGCTTGACGAGCTGAAGCTATAACTTGAAGAATTGCAACTCAAGGAATTTGTTCATCCTAGTACATCACCCTGGGGAGCACCAGTGTTGTTTGTACCAAAGAAGGACGGAACATATCGGATGTGTATTGATTACAGAGCCCTTAATGCTTTGACAATCAAAAACAAGTACCCCTTGCCCCGAATTGACGATATGTTTGATCAACTGACGGGAGCAGTGGTATTCTAAAAAATAGACTTGAGATCAGGATATCATCAGGTCAAAGTACGGAGAGAAGATATTCCAAAGACAGCATTTAGGACTCGTTATGGTCATTACGAGTTCCTGGTGATGCCTTTTGGATTGACAAATGCACCAGCCGTATTCATGAACCTGATGAACAGAGTCTTCCACCAATATCTGGACCAGTTCATGGTAGTCTTCATCGACGACATCTTGGTGTATTCGAAGAGCCACGAGGAGCATGAAGAGCACTTGAGACTAGTGCTAGAGACGCTAAGACGTGAGAGCCTTTATGCTAAGCTGAGCAAGTGCGAGTTCTTCCTTGATCGTGTCGCTTTCCTTGAACACGTAATCACAGGAGAAGGCATTTCAGTGGACCCAGCAAAGATCTCATCTGTGGAGACATGGCCAACCCAGACCAACGTCTCAGAGGTGAGAAGCTTTCTAGGACTTGTCGGATATTACTGGAGGTTCGTAAAAAACTTTGCAAGAATCGCGGAGCCAATTACCCGTCTTACCCGCAAGGAGCAGGAGTTCATATGGTCTGAGGAATGTCAGATAGCTTTCGAGAAGTTGAAGAAACGTCTGACTATAGCCCCCATCTTGACTATACCATCTGGATCCGGGGGTTTCGTAATATATAGCGATGCATCCGGAAAAGGATTGGGTTATGTCTTAATGCAACATGGGAAGGTTGTAGCTTATGCCTCAAGACAACTGAGGACTCATGAGAAGAATTACCCCACTCACGACTTGGAGCTTGCCGCAGTCATCTTCGCCCTGAAGCTATGGAGACATTATCTATACGGCGAACGAGTGGAGATATTCACCGATCACAAGAGCCTGAAGTACGTCTACACTCAAAAGGATTTGAACCTGAGACAAAGACGATGGCTGGAAGTGATGATGGATTTCGAGATCGATCTGCAGTACCATCCTGGGAAAGCTAATGTAGTAGCTGATGCACTAAGCAGAAGACCCTCGGCATTCTTTATGATCACCCAACCAGGTCTATTGAGAGACCTAGAAAAGTTGGGAATAGAGGTCATTATGCCAAGAATTGATGGCCAATTATCAAACTACCAGCTACAATCAATATTGGTCGACAGAATCAAAGCTGCACTGCCAACAGATACAAGATTTCAGAGGCTTCGACAAAGAACAGAGACTGGAATGCAGACAGGATGTCGCATACACGAAGATGGGACTCTAAGATGTGGAGATCGTCTTTATGTTCCAAATGGAGAACTTCGTAAGAAGCTAATGTCAGAAGCTCATAGCTCAACATACTCTATACATTCAGGTGGCACAAAGATGTACAGAGATCTGCGATAATACTACTGGTGGCATGGAATGAAGAGAGAGATAGCACGCTTTATGGCAAAGTGTCTGGTGTGTCAGCAAGTCAAGGCTGAACATCAGAGATCAGCAGGTCTACTTCAACCCCTGCCAATACCCGAGTGGAAATGGAAACACATTACGATGGACTTTGTTACGGGCTTACCAAGAAGTCCCAGTGGTCATAATATTGTATGGGTGATCGTAGACAGACTCACCAAGGCTGCTCATTTCCTACCTTTCAGAGTCGAACAATCTACAGAAGTCTTGGCGGACATATACATGAAGGAGATAGTGCGTCTGCATGGAGTACCAGTCAGCATAGTGTCTGACAGAGATATGAGGTTTACATCTTACTTTTGGCGAAGTATGCAAGAAAGTCTTGGTACCCACCTCAAGTTCAGCACCTCATACCACCCGCAGACAGATGGCCAATCAGAGCGCACCATCCAGACACTAGAAGATATGCTGAGAGCCTGCATGCTTGATTTCAGCGGATCATGGGAAGATCATTTACACCTGGTAGAATTTTCCTACAACAATAGCTATCAAGCGAGCATCCAAATGGCTCCCTTTTAAGCTTTGTATGAAAGGAAATGTCGTTCCCCAGTATGCTGGAGCGATATAGGCGAGAGACAGATCTTAGGACCAGAATTGGTTGTTCGTACGGTGGAGAAAGTAAAGAAGATCCAAGGACACCTATGAGCTGTGCAAGACAGACAGAAGCACTGAGCCAACGTACATCAACGACCTCTAGAGTTCCAAGTAGGAGAGCATGTGTTTTTGAAGATCTCACCTACTCGAGGAACTATCAGATTTGGAGGAAGAGAAAAACTGAGTCCAAGGTACATTGGACCCTTCGATGTGTTGGAACGCATCGGAGAAGTTGCTTACAAGCTAGCCCTACCTCAGACCTTGGAAGGAGTGCATAACGTCTTCCACGTATCTCAGCTGAGGAGGTACATTCCAGACCCAAGTCATGTGCTGGACCATTCAGAGATCACCGTCGGCCCGAGCCTATCGTACCAGGAAGAACCCGTAGAGATCCTAGATCGTAGCGAGAAGGTGTTGCGAGGCCAGACTATCCCTCTGGTTCGTATTGCATGGAGATATCATGCACCAGGTGAATCAACCTGGAAACGAGAAGAGGATATTCGATAATGTTTCCCCCATCTATTTCCAAACCAGGGTATGTCCTAATATTTCAAATCAATCTTTCATTTTAATTATATGTCTATTTTTATTTTGAGGATGAAATATTCTAAGGAGGGTAGACTGTAAACTCCCTCGACCAGATTTCAGTAATTATAGGATTATTTTTGACTAATTAATATTATTGCAACTTTTTAAAAATTTATTTTGCTTAAATATCCTATTGATTTGTGCACCTGTCCATTACCCAATTAATTAGAGCATTACACTAGCTGTTATCCCCAAACAAAGTTCACATACCTGTCCTAGACATGTTAGTCTATTTTTTTGAATTTTGTGCAACTCCTAGATACTTTATTTTGAGCCTCATTTGAGATGCACAAATATCGTTACAAACGTCCGTAATTATTTTCTATTTTATTTCCTACTCTATACCTATCTCTGTCCCAATAGAGATTTGAGGCCCGACCTGTACCTGTTTTGCCCAAACAAAATATGTTAATATTCTACTTTGAATATACTACAATTAGTATATTGATACCGTATTAAAATTATGGCCCTACCTTCCTCTAAATAATTAGTAAACACCGTGCGCAGTATTTATTAATTAATAAATACGGTGACCCGTATCACCCAGAAACCAGGCCCTACCCCTGCCCAGGCTCACCCCCACCCCCTCAGGACCCTCCCACAATTTTTTCCTACAGTTCTATAAATTTTAACATTTTTAGGAATATGGTACTTTTTCAGATAAATTGCGTAATTGCACAATTTCCCAATTTTAGGACTTTTATGCAATTTATAAAATTGCAGGGGTTTTTCTGCAAATTTCATTGTGAGGTGTCACCCCCCTATTGGCCGGTGAACCTACACCGTACACGTGGCAGTGGGACCCACCAAAAAATATCAGCAAAATATCCTAAGATATTTTATTTAATTAAATCCCTAAAATACCCTTGAACTTCCCCCTATTTACTACCCATGCCATTGCCCTAAACCCTATAATTATCCGACCCCTCCCCACTTCCAAACCTCACACCGCCACCCTCCGGCCACCACCTCCGACCAAACTCCCCCGACAGGCTCCCCACTTCCCTAGCCTCCCTCCGACCAACTCCCACCGCCTCCGGCCAACTGCTCCGTCGCCGGCAGCCTCCACATCGACCAATACCCCACCAACCCTAACAGCTGCTCCACCACCCGACCGCCTCCAACCACCGCCCACCGCCGTCGTGGACCACCACCACCATCCCCGACCGCTCTGCCCTGACCTCCTCCGTCGAACCAACCCACCACCACCGCCCCACGACGCCCCCAGCCACCGCTAGCCACCCCGCAGTGCCTCCCCAGACCTCCCAACCACATCCACCTCCCCCATCCAGACCGCCTCCAGCCACCACCACCGCCACCCCTGACCTCCGCCACCACCACCAGACGCCTCGCCACCCTCCCCACCGTCGACCCAACCGCCTACACCGCTACCTCCGCCGCCGCCTGTGCCGCTGCAGCCCCCGCAAGCTGCTGCCACTACTCTTGCTGCTAACTGCAGTAGCTGCTGCCACTGCCGTCCTGGCCAGACGTCGACCGGTCTGCCGCTGTCCTCCCGCAGTCGACGAGCCGTGGGCCCCCCCTTGCTGACCTGTCAGGTATAGCACAGTATATATACGTAAATAAGTATTATTTTATATATGTATGTATATATCTATATATATATGTATTTATATATATATATTATATATATATATATAGCAGTATATATATTATTATACTGTATTTTAAAATAGTATATATTATATTAATATATGTAATATAATATGTATATATATATATATTTCTGTATTTATGCTTATTTATTTATATGTATATGTATATATGTAAATATATATATCTATGAATATATATGTAATTATATATTTATATATATATTACTATATATATAATATATACTTAAATACAGTATATTTATACAGTATAATATATATTATTGTATATACTTATGTATGTTTTTATTTTCTGTTTTTATATATATATATATATATATATATATATATATATGTATATATATATATATATATATATGTATATATATATATATATATATATGTATATATATATATATATATATATGTATATATATATATATATATATATGTATATATATATATATATATATATGTATATATATATATATATATATATGTATATATATATGTTTATATATAATATTCTATAATTATATATTATATATTATATATTATATCAGTATATAATGTATATTTATATAAATATATATGTATCATTTTTTATTTATATGTATTTATTATATATATATATATATATATATATATATATATATATATATATATATATATATATATATAATATCTACATATGTATATACATATATATGTATTTTCTTTTTCTTTGGGTAAATATATATATATATATCTATATATATATATATATATATATATATATATATATATATATTTATGTATATTATACATATTTAAATTATATATATCATATAATTATATGGTATATAATATATACTATTATATGCTTTTTCTTATATATATATATATATATATATATGTATATATATATATATATATATATATATATATATATATATATATATATATATATATATATATATGTATTATATATATATATATATATTACTTACATATAAATATACTATATGTATTTCTTTCTTTTTACACATTTATATTTATATATATATTATTTAATATGTATATATATATATCAATATATATATATACCTATATAAGTACTACCATATATATACATATATGTTTCCTTTTTTATATATGTACCATATTATTATTAAATATATATTTATATATATCTACATATATATGTATATCTATATATGTATATATAAATATACTATATGGTATTATGCTAATATATATTTATACTATTTATTATATGATATACATATATGATTATATTATATATGATATTATATGTATATATGTATGTATGAACATTTATATATATATATGTCTTTACTTTTTATATATCTATTATATATATCACTTTATAGTAATTATATATTAAAATACATAAAATATCTTATATACTCTATTATATTTTTCCCTACAAATTTGTATATACTTATATATATGTATATATTTATATTAAGTATATAAATACCTTATGTGCACTTAAATATATACTAATATATATATTATTATTATATATATAGTTTTAAGATACGCACTTATTTAAAATTATATTTATGAACCCTGTACGTCTTGAACAGAGTACATCTTCAGCTCAGTCAGTGACCCCCTGTCACAGGACCACCCAGACTTGATTGCAAGTACAGGTTCTCGATACACTCAGGAAGTAGGCAAGTATACCTTGCCAAGTTTACTGTTTAAATTCAAATATTGTTATATGCTATTTCTCCTTAATTTTATACGACTGTAAGTACCTGAGATTGCCTCAGATACAGTCAACAGTTATGTTGATACTTAGTATAAATAACTTAGACTCTAGTAGACTTCCAACAAGCTGCGAGGGTATTCTGATATCCTCCTAAACCCTGTCACGGGAACACGCAACATGGTTGCAATACATATTGGGATGTGAGCTGCGTATTTGATTACCTACCAGTACGTGTGACGTGCATCACGACTTAGCATAAAAATTAGGAAAACTCAGGAATAGTTACGACTTGGCATTAGTTACATTGGGCGAGAAAGATAACTAGTAGACGTATGGGACACCCCCTCCTTGAGTCTTTATCCTTCGTACCATGCTCCTCGGAGATGGACGATTGCAGAGTGCCCATGAGTCTAGGGGCATATGACACATATACTAGCCAGTCACCACGATTGGTGAATTAAGTCAGCATATATCTAGTCTACACTTTCCCATGCGTACTACATGGTCTTTACTTGCATTCACTTAGATGGTTAGCACCCTTTATTTATTTATTCAGTATTTACATATATGGCATATTATTTTTCTGTATCTTGTTATGTCCTACTGAGGACCTGGTTCCCTTCCAGATTTAGATAAGGCCTTCTACCCCACGGTATATGGGCCTAGACAGGAGACCAGATATGCTACCAAAGAGGAGCTAGAAGAGCTACCCACAGAGTCTGCCTGAACTTTTAGATCATCTGGAGCTGTTGCTACTACCTCGATAGACGATACACTAGTCTATTTTATTTTAGCTTTCTTCATATTTTGTTGTGGGTTTGTTCCCACAAGATATTATCTGGTTTTGTACTATGACATTTTCAGACTCAATATTATATATATTCAGCACTTATTTCCATGTTCATTAATATATTTTATGGATGAGATAGATTTACCTGTATTAGACTTATAGTATTTTAGGACAGCGTAGCACATTCCTTTGGGTTCATTAAATTGGATTAAACCCTTAGTGATGTGTCAGCTGGCTAATGCCACGTGGCCTAGTTCCTTATATTTTGGGACTGGGGCATGACAATGAGTTTGATAATGCTTGTTGCTAAGTAGATAATGTTCTCATAAGAATGATAGAACAATAACATGTATGGCTTAAATAAAGAACTTGTAATACTTGTCATTGAAAAGACCCTTGCCATTTAAGTAAAAGAATAGAATGTTGCATGCTAAGTTACGCTGACACGGTTATCGAACGAACCTTGTCATGCTAATAAGAAGAGTAAAAGAATATTTGAACATGTCAATATATGGTATGCTAAACAAGAGTAGAACATCATGCTTAGCTAGAAGAGACTGAAGAACCGTGCCATACTTGCTTAATTAGAGATTATTTATATGTTTGCTTATCATTGATGCAAAAGATAGAACTGTATAAATAACTTATAATATGCTAAAGAAGATTAATATAAATGAGAAGAGACTAATAGTGCACCCTGGGGTACGGTCCTTGTAATCTAGTGGGTTGTATTATTAGTTATGTAAAGAGAAGATTAAACCTATCGCACGATTGATAAGAAGAATAGATAGAAACTTGCTTAATCATTGTTTGCTTGTATTATAGAATTATCTGATAGTTATTTTATGTTATGCATTAGTATTGGACAACTTATTCATAAGATATTAGTATCTCAAAATGTTCCTGGGTACTAGAAATCGGTCTGTCCGAAGGAGATTTTTTTTAGAACACCCTGAGGTACCGTCCTTGTGATCTAGTGGAGTATTGTGTCTATTAGAGAAGAGCGAAACTATGATGTCACAGCTACTATTATTCATGTATATTGGTGCAGAGATGAACCTTGAGTCACAGCTACTGACATACGCGCGTACTAAGGCTTAGCTGAACCTTGAGTCACCGATGCTAATCCCGAGGATCCAACACTCGGGGGTTATCAAGTAGTTAGGGGATATGCTAAGTTAGCCTTCTTGCATACCTAACTGTTTAGTGCATAGATAAACAGGATATGACACTCATATGTTTATACAAATTGCTGCTAACTTGTATGTCTGTTGCAGGGATAACCGTTCGCCGAAGGATAATAATCACTAAATAAGTGATATATTTATTTCTGATTATTCTTGAATTATTTACTTCCCCTAAACTTGCATGTTTCACTTGATTACGCTGTTGCCCCTTAATACTGAATTGAATAAGTGTACTAGATGTACTTTGTCTTGAATTGATATGAATAGTCCACTAGAGATAGCTTGTGTTCCTAAAGAGCTAATAAATATGGTGCATGATATATGCTGCGCACTGCACGATAGAATACTGCCCCTACTATATGTTTGAATGTATTGAATATGCAAACTATTTTCAAAGGTATGTTTCCATAATAAGTAAATTGACTTTGATCCTGTACAATAATAAATGAACCTATATAAAAGTAGAAAGATCACTAGTAATATAATATTTTATCACATGCTTATTAGTGTTGGTTTTAGAGAGTGTTGCTTCTTTTCGTTGCTTTCATACCAACCAGTACTTTTCCCAAAGTGGTAATCCCCTACCAATTTTGTTCGCAGGTACTAGATTGTCTGAAGATGCGATAGCCCAATCTCATCCTCAGGAGCCAAAAATCAGGAGTCGATGCCTTGTAATGTATAGAGATATTTTGAGCTATTTTTGTATAAAGGGATGTAATGTATGGAATGACGTAATTGTAATTGAGAGAGAGCTTGAGCTATTTATAATCTTGGCCAAGCTCCGCTTGTAACACTTCTTGAACATCAACAAATATCTTATTTTCTTATGCCATTGTGTTATTTACTTTCTGTTATGTTGTGAAATCTTACTTTGAATAGCTTATTTTGCCCTTGTTAAAGCCCTGGCCTTGTGCAAGCGTAACTTAGGCTTGCACGGCATCATGCCCAAGCAAGGACGGTCGATTCCGTAAGGCCCCAAGCGAGGACAAATAGTCTTTGCGGGATCGGGGCAGGACAAAATAGTATCAGAGGAACTCGATCCTTTGGCCATTCGTTGCTTCGCTTCAACTCAAGATGTTTCCTTGCAACTTGATATCATTGCCGCAATGAGCATTCCATATAATGAATCCATAAATATTCTTAAAGATGCCAACAAAATTTTTCTGGTTTATTTTATTGCTTGAGAGTTATGATTTCTGATATCTAATTGCTAGAGTTTTTGATTGATGATGGCGAGGGTTGAGGACTATTGCTGCTCTGGATATCGAAAAAATTTTCTTGAGTTTCGAGGATGAATCTTTTTCTCGGTGGGTAAGTATAGTGTCCCGTTCCACGTTGGTATTATGTACAAGAGACATCGCTTTGCTGGCTCGAGCGAAAGACTTCTCAAATAATTCTCCGATTGAAACACAAGACGATTGATCTAGATGAGTGGACAGAACTTTATTCTCTAATTCTTGTACATCTTAATAATGAATCTGAGTTTTATAATACTTGTTGCTAAGTAGATAATGTTCGCATGAGAACGATAGAATGAGAACCTATATTGCTTAACCAGAGAACTCGTAATGCTGGTCATTGAAAGACCCTTGCCATTTTAAGTAAAAGAATAAAATATTGCATGCTAGGTTACACTGACACGGTTATCGAACAAACCTTGCCCTGCTAATAAGAAGAGTAAAAGAATGTTTGAACATGTCAAAAGAGATTGAAGAACCGTGCCATGCGTGCTTAATTAGAGATCATTTATATGTTTGTTTGGCATTAATGCAAAAGATAGAAATGTCTGAATAACTTGTAATATGCTAAAGATGATTGGTATGAATGAGAAGAGACTAATAGTGCACCCTGAGGTATCGTCCTTGTGATCTAGCGGGGTGTGCTATTAGTAATGTAAAGAGAAGATTGAACCTATCGCTCAATTGATAAGAAGAAGAAATAAAAGTTTGCTTAATCATTGTTTGCTTACATTATATAATTATATAATTGATGCTTCATGTCATGCATTAGTCGCAGATAACTTGTGCACAAGGTATTAGTCTCTGTAAAGGTTCCTGAGGCACTAAAAATCGGTCGGTCAGGAGGAGATTTTTAAGAGCACCATGAGGTACGATCCTTTTAATCTAGTGGGGTATTGTGTCTATTAGTGAAGAACGGAACCATAATGTCACAACTGCTAGTAATCGTGTGTGTTGGTACAGAGTTGAACCTTGAGTCACCGCTAGTAATCTCGGGATCCAACACTCAGGGGCAATCATGTAGTTAGGGCGCATGATAGGTTAGCCTTCTTGAATACCTAACTATTTGATGCAGAGACGAACAAGAAATGGCACTCATATGTTTATGTAAATTACTGCTAACTTGTATGTCTTTTACGGGGATAACCGTTCGACAAAGGGTACGAATCACTGAATAAGTGATGTATTAATTTTTTATTATGCTTGAATTGTTTACTGTCGTGGGACTTGCATATTTTACTTGATTATGCTGCTGCCCTTTTATACTGAATTGAATAAGCCTACTAGATGTACTTTGTCTTGAACTGAGATGAATAGTCCACTAGAGAAAGCATGTGTTCCTAAAGAGTTATTAAATATAGTTCACGATACATGTTGCACACTACATGATAGAACCACGCCCCTACTGTATGTAAACCCCTGATTTTTTCAAAAAATATTAAACTTGGATTTTACACAATTTTCTGGAATTTTCTGGGAATTTTCTGTAATTAAAAACAGGGTTCTAATTATTAAATAATTATTTAGTTGATAATAAATAATATTAAAATATCATGGAAACAACATTTTTGGGTGTAAAATGGAAAACTGGACTTAGGGTAATTTTTCTAAAATTTATTGGACCTCGGACCTAATTTAAAATACCAAAAAACTAATTAATTAATTATTATCTATTATTATTATTATTATTATTATTATTATTATTTATTTGTTTTAACCATTTTTCCCGGCCCAACCCATTTACCCTGGCCCAGCCCATTGGGCCCAGCCCAGCCCGCAAATAGCTCGCGGGTCGGGTCGGGTCGGCCAGACCCGGACCGCCCGAGACCCGACCCGGCTAACCATTTCTCCTCCCCCACGATCTGATGACCGCGTCCCCCGCCGTCCCCTCCGGCCACGTCACCGGCGACCTCCACCCTCGCCACGACTCCATGACCCCGACTCCGTCTCCGCCTTCCCCGGCCACCCCGGCTCCCCTCCACCTTTAAAAACCCCCATCTCCTCCCTCTTTCCCCCCCAAGCCAGCACCCCGAGCCGCCGGAACCCTACTCCGGCCGTCCCCTTCCCCGGCGCCGACCTCCACCTGCTTGCCTCCTTCTCCTCCTTTCCCGCCGCTCCTCCAGAACCTGACGCCACGGCCACCCTAGCCGACCCCGCCCTCTCCCAGTCCGGCCAGCCCCAGCGGCTTAGCCCTCCGGCCCCGACGAGCTCGACCACCTCCACCTCCCGCAGCAACGCCGGTAAGCACCGGAGCCCAGCGCGCCACCGCGTGCCTCCGGCGACGCCAACCGAGCCGCCCACCTCCGGCGGTCTTCGTCAGTGTCCAGGAGCCCTAACCCTAGACACAGGACACAGTGTCCGTGTCGAGTCGGACATGGTGAATCCCCGGCTTTTGAGCCCTGTTGAGGTACTCCTAACTTTCTGCTAGTAACCCCATTTTCAATTCCGTCAATTGCAACGCGTAGCCTGCATGACCCTCACGGTGCCCGGGCAAACCGCTCGGGACATCGCGTTCTGTGGTGATCGCACACTGCGATCCAAAAACAGAAAAAATAATGACCCGATTCACCCCGGAACTGGGTACGCCCCGCCAAACGGGACGACTTGATCGCACGAGGTCTTCACAGATACGTGCGCGTCGTTGATACGGACGTATGAGATTTCGCAGAAGTCGATTCGGGTGTGCGTGCACACCGGGATCAACGCGTATCCGCGGACACCGTCCCGTATTTGCCTTTCCTTAATCACGCCCTAACTTTTTGTACACGCGTCGGATTGAAACAAAACTTGCGCCATCGGACTCTTAGCGATACGCTGGTCCTGTGACCCAAGTTTGGTTCGATTCTGAGAAGGTTGACGAAATTGCGTGTCGTGGGTCCCACAGGCCCCGCTCGACGGGCAATTTTGTGATCGGCTCAGCGGAATCCAATTCTGGAAGTTCTGTTGGGTTCGTATCATCCTTCCTAACCTGTTGACACTAAGTTTAGTGATTTTGGAGACCTTTGACCCTGACATGTTTTTCGGTGCAAGCGGGCCCACTTGTGGACCCTGTTTTGACCCAAAATTGCCGTTTTTGCCCTTGTCTCCAAATTGGACTCAAGGACAGGCGTTTCTAGCTATTTGATATTTTCTGAGCATGATGGTAATGTTTATTTTAGCATCCGGACACATTTCTAAAAATTTCCCGAGGATAGAACTCTAGTTGGGATCCAAAACATCAGGCAAGTACCTGCAGTTCAAGTTTATTCTTTATATTGTGATAATTAGTTTTTTGCTCTACTAGCACCATTGGATGATTACACTTAGTGTTAGAATTTGGATTTCATGTCTTGCTTTTTATGTCGGGTGGGAGAATACTAGGAGGCATGTAGTTACCCTTCTCCCTGTCCTGACTGATAGCTGTTGAGTATGCGACTGTACCATCAGCCTGATACTCGATTATTCCTGACTGATAGCCGTCTATGACATGCCTGATTAGCCTTATAACCCCCTACATGCCAACTATGTATTCTAAATACACAATTTCACACACACATAGTTTCTTGTCTTGTTACAGTTATATTTTCTTGTCTCATTATATTTCCTGTTTACTCATATCCCTGATTTACAGCATTTAACCCTTAGTTAATTTTACTACTTATTATGCATATTCTTATCATGATGTTTAGTCAGTTTTCACTACTTGTCATAAATATTTAGTTTAATCTTGTTGTGTATCGGTACTTTGCTCCTTTCTTGACTGGATCCGTTGATATTAGGCGATGATGAGGACTATGTCCCCACCTTTTATGGCCCATATGAGGTAACAGATGATACATTTGAGGAGCCGGTTCCTACTCAGGAGACTACGTTTGAGGAGTAGTAGCCAGTTAGTTAGTACTTTTTCTTTCAGCATAATAATCGGGTTTGTCCCCGATTTATCTTCTCGTTCTGTAATAAACTATGGATCTGTTTGTCACATTTGTTTTATTTGAAATCTTAGCATTCCTATTTCCTGTTATTATCCTTGCCTACTTATTTTTTTTGTGAATGAGCTAGATTGAAATTTAACTCTGAATATAACCTAGACAGCGTACAACCGCCGACACTGCGGCGTAGGCTGGACATACCCACGTACTCGTGCCCGAATATTCGGGTGTGGGTCGTGACACGTTTTTATGGTGGCCCATGCAAGTCTAGTATCCTTAAATAGTGTAATATCCTAGGACAAAGTATGGAATGAGATTGAGGATTTTAGGAAAAGCTCATTCACAGAATAGGATCTTTTATTTCAAATCTTGATATCATTCCTAGTAAATTTTCCTATCGCCCTTGATTTCCAAGTAATCTATTCTAATCCTCCTATCCCTTAACCTTTCAGAATGGTTCAGACAAGGAATACCGTAGGAGGCACATCTGAACCCGTCGAGTAAACTGTGCCTGAAACCCTTGCGTTCCCTTCGCCTCCAACTACTCCGACAGTTACTATGGATGGAGCACAGCTACTCGGAGTATTCCAGGGACTTATAGAATCCCAGAAGGAACAGACTGCCCTGCTATGAACTAGCCTTTCAGATGCTCTTCGATCCCAGGAGACACCACAAAAGAGGCCAGGAAGTGCCAAGGACTTCAAGAACCTTAGACTCTTGGAATTCTATGGGACTGAAGGTATTATCTATGCCGATGAATGGATAGAGAATGTGGAGCGACTCCTGAAAACTGCTCGGGTCCCTGATGATCTTAAGGTGGAATCTGCAAGCCTGCAACTACCTTAATTATCTGCTCCTGAGCTCACTTGGGAGAATTTTAAGAGGCTGTTCAAGAAGAAGTTCTATCCCGAAGTGGCTCGAGAAGCTCTCGAAAGTCAATTCGAGAGGCTGGAACAAGAAAATCTTTCTGTTGATGAGTACACTGCTGAATTTAGCAGACTGAGCCACTTTGCAGAATACATGGTTCGTACCCCTGAAGATAGAGCCCGTAGATTTAAGAAGGGGTTGTCTCCTGATATTCGCCTTGCTGTCACCACTAGCCGAGCTCGTACATACGAAGAAATCTTGAGCGTGGCACAAGGTGTTGAAAGAGACATGGGACCTAGACTAAAGCGGGAAAGAGATACTGGAAGTATGGAACCCCACAAACGCCCATTCCAACCACAACTACAGCAGAGGGCCCCGCAACAAACCCAGCGTCCTCTCCCTCGAGCCACAGCACCCCAACACCAAACTCAAGGACAGAACCAACAAGCTTCCCCTTGTGGCTATTGTCAAAAACAAGGTCACACTTGGCAAGTTTGTAGAAAGAGGCTAGGTGTTTGTCTATATTATGGATCAGCAGCACATCAAATGAAGGACTGTCCTGCCGCTCAAGGACGCACAGCTGCACAAAAAGTTCCAGTTCAGGCCAGGCCCCCAGCAGAGCAGCAGAGGGCACCACACGGACAAGCTTACGTGATGACCATGGAGAACGCGCGGACTCTTGGAGCAGCTAATGCGCGTAAGTGATTCGTAGATACCGTTTCTAGTATTGTTTAGCTCGTGCCTATTGGTCCGTGACCTCAGCCCCAACCTAGTAATTTTGAACTTGCTAATAACCTGGTATGCTTTTATATTTGATAACTGTAGAGATTGTAGAGTCTTTTGTTATTGTGCTTATTGTGTGCTATTTTGTGAACTTAAATAATTTGTACCTCCTTTTATCATCAACTAGCGCACTTAATTTTGCTGTACTTAACTTATGCTGCTATTTTATAGCCTAGTTTTGCAAGCTTACTCTTTATCGAGCTTGTTCATGACAAGTGTATTATTGGGGAGGCCCACAATAATATATTTCAGAATCATTGTATTACGGTCTGATCAACCATAGTGCGCTTGATTCGCCCTTCGAAATAATACTTTACGTGGATTGAGATATGTAGTGATTAGTAGACAAATATACTTGCCCTCTAGATATGTCCGAGCATATCGTATCAGTTACATAACTGTACTAATATGTGCATGCGAACAAATGATTACCAGAATAGAATTTTAATCCATAACTGCTTGACAATTCCTATTTGAATTCTTTAAACGCCTTGATCCCGATATTTCTGTTCTATCACCTCACCCTTGAACTCTTTATTATTGATCTTCGTCTTCCCTTATTTCAGAAAGACGAAACCTCGTGCTTGGTATAAGTTTGATATATAGACAGTACTAGATATACCCCACAGACTGGTCGCATTGATGATGACCCTTTATGATTAAGGGAATACCATAGGTGATGTGTTTGGTGTTAAAGACTTAAGGATTCAATACCATGATTAATTAAGTTGGGACATAGCTTTACTAGTTGTATAGCCTTAGAGGATAGATGGGTAAATTCTAAGTTGGGTAGCGACCGCAATGTTCACCTGAGAGGAACCCTTTAGACTGTAATCAAGTGAGATTGGATAGAGAGAACCCTACCACATTTTAAATTTTGAGGACGAAATTTTATAAGTTGGGTAGATTATAAACCCCTGATTTTTTCAAAAAATATTAAACTTGGATTTTACACAATTTTCTGAAATTTTCTGGGAATTTTCTGTAATTAAAAACAGGGTTCTAATTATTAAATGATTATTTAGTTGATAATAAATAATATTAAAATATCATAAAAATAATATTTTTGGGTGTAAAATGGAAAACTGGACTTAGGGTAATTTTTCTAGAATTTATTGGGCCTCGGACCTAATTTAAAATACCGAAAAACTAATTAATTAATTATTATCTATTATTATTATTATTATTATTATTTATTTGTTTTAACCATTTTTCCCGGCCCAACCCATTTACCCTGGCCCAGCCCATTGGGCCCAGCCCAGCCCGCAAATAGCTCGCGGGTCGGGTCGGCCAGACTCGGACCGCCCGAGACCCGACCCGGCTGACCCTTTTCCCTCCCTCAAGATCTGATGACCGCGTCCCCCGCCGTCCCCTCCGGCCACGTCACCGGCGACCTCCGCCCACGCCACGACCCTACGACCCCGACTCCGTCTCCGCCTTCCCCGGTCGCCCCCGGCTCCCCTCCACCTTTAAAAACCCCCATCTTCTCCCTCTTTCCCCCCCAAGCCAGCACCCCGAGCCGCCGGAACCCTACTCCGGCCGTCCCCTTCCCCGGCGCCGACCTCCACCTGCTCGCCTCCTCCTCCTCCTTTCCCGCCGCTCCTCCAGAACTCGACGCCGCGGCCACCCTAGCCGACCCCGCCCTCTCCCAGTCCGGCCAGCCCCAGCGGCTTAGCCCTCCGGCCCCGACGAGCTCGACCACCTCCACCTCCCGCAGCAACGCCGGCCAGCACCGGAGCCCAGCGTGCCACCGCGTGCCTCCGGCGACGCCAACCGAGCCGCCCACCAACGGCGGTCTCCGTCAGTGTCCAGGAGCCCTAACCCTAGACACAGGACACAGTGTCCGTGTCGAGTCGGACACGGTGAATCCCCGGCTTTTGAGCCCTGTTGAGGTACTCCTAACTTTCTGCTCGTAACCCCATTTTCAATTTCGTCAATTGCAACATGTAGCCTGCATGACCCTCACGGTGCCCGGGCAAACCGCTCGGGGCATCACGTCCTGTGGTGATCGTACACCGCGATCCAAAAACAGGAAAAATAACGACCCGATTCACCCCGAAACTGGGTACACCCTGCCAAATGGGACGACTTGGTCGCGTGCGGTCTTCACAGATACGTGTGCGTCATTGATACGGACGTATGGGATTTTGCAGAAGTCGATTCGGGTGTGCGTGCACACCGGGATCAACGCGTATCCGCAGACACCGTCCCGTATCCGCCTTTCCTGAATCACGCCCTAACTTTCTGAACACACGTTGGATTGAAACGAAACTTGCGCCATCGGACTCGTAGCGATACGCTGGTCCTGTGACCCAAGTTTGGTTCGATTCTGAGAACGTTGACGAAATCGCGTGTCGTGGGCCCCACAGGCCCCGCTCGACGGGCGATTTTGTGATCAGCTCATCGGAATCCAATTCTGGAAGTTCTGTTGGGTTCGTATCATCATTCCTGACCAGTTGACACTAAGTTTGGTGATTTTGGAGACCTTTGACCCTCACACGTTTTTCGGTGCAAAGCGGTCCCACATGTGGACCCTGTTTTGACCCAAAATTGCCGTGTTTGCCCTTGTCTCCAAATTGGACTCAAGGACAGGCATTTTTAGCTATTTGATATCTTCTGAGCATGATGGTAATGTTTATTTCAGCATCCGGATACATTTCTAGAAATTTCCCGAGGATAGAACTCTAGTTGGGATCCAAAACATCAGGCAAGTACCTGCACTTCAAGTTTATTTTTTATATTGTGATAATTAGTTCCTTGCTCTACTAGAACCATTGGATGATTACACTTAGTATTAGGATTTGGATTTCATGTCTTGCTTTTCATGTCGGATGGGAGAATACTAGGAGGCATGTAGTTACCCTTCCCCTTGTCCTGACTGATAGCTGTTGAGTACGCGACTGTACCATCAGCCTGATACTCGATTATTCCTGACTGATAGCCGTCTATGACGTGCCTAATTAGCCTTATAACCCCCTACATACCAACTATGTATTCTAAATACACAATTTCACACACACATAGTTTCTTGTCTTGTTACAGTTACATTTTTTGTCTCATTATATTTTCTGTTTACTCATATCCCTGATTTACAGCATTTAACCCTTAGTTAATTTTACTACTTATTATGCATATTCTTATCGTGATGTTTAGTCAGTTTTCACTACTTGTCATAAATATTTAGTTTAATCTTGTTGTGTATCGGTACTTTGCTCCTTTCCTGACTGGATCCGTTGATATTAGGCGATGATGAGGACTATGCCCCCACCTTTTATGGCCCATATGAGGTAACAGATGATACATTTGAGGAGCCGGTTCCTACTCAGGAGACTACGTTTGAGGAGTAGTAGCCAGTTAGTTAGTACTTTTTCTTTCAGCATAATAATCGGGTTTGTCCCCGATTTATCTTCTGGTTCTGTAATAAACTATGGATCTGTTTGTCACATTTATTTTATTTAAAATCTTAGCATTCCTATTTCCTGTTATTATCCTTGCCTACTTATTTTTTTTGTGAATGATCTAGATTGAAATTTAACTGTGAATATGACCTAGACAGCGTACTACCGCCGACACTGCGGCGTAGGCTGGACGTACCCACGTACTCGTGCCCGAATATCCGGGTGCGGGTCGTGACACTGTATGCCTGAATATATTGAATATTCAAACTATTTTCAAAGATATGTCCTCAAAAGAAGTAAACTGAATCTGATCATGTACTACAAGAAATGAACCTAGGTAAAAGTAGTAAGATCACTAGTTATGTAATATTTTATCACATGCTTAGTTAGTATTGGTTTTAGAGAGTGTTACTTTTATTTGTTTCTTTTATACTCACCAGTACTTTCCCTAAAGTGCTGATCCTCCACCAGTTCTATTTGTAGGTACTGGATTATCCGAAGAAGTGATAGCCGAGCCCCATCCTCAGGAGCCAAAAATCTGGAGTCGATGCCTTGTGATATATCAAGATTTTTTAGCTATTTTTATATAAAGTGTCACTACCCAATTCTAGAAAATAGGGTTATTTTTTTTATTTGGTAAATTGTGTATTGTATTTAATTAATTATATTTATATTTAATTAGTGATTGTATTATTTTTATTTGATTGTTTTAGGGTTTTGGCTAGCCTAGACCCCATGTCAGACCCTAGTGGACCCATGTTCGACCTAACCCACACCCTTGTGAGACTTATTTTTGGGTTTAGGATATTTATTATATTTTTAGTGGGTTAGTTGGAGAGATTTGGAGTTAGTTAGAGTGCTTTTGGAACCCGAAATCCAAAACCAAGTGAGAGGAGAGCATTTTGGTCATTTGGACATTAGGGAAACCCCCTTTATTATGTTTTGGCCGATCAACCACAGCCCCTATCCCACCCGACCAGCACACACAGCAGCCCCCATCCCATTTTTTTACTTTTTCTTCACTTCTTCTTCTTATCCACTCCTTCTTTCTTCTTCTTTCCTTCTTCCAAGTAAGTTTTCTCTATTTTCTTTCCATCCTCCTTCCATTTCTTACTTTTGTGTGAACCTTAATCTTATTTTTTCCCTAACCTAGGTGTTTAGAGCCTAGACTTAGTGTGGAGGCTAGATTTGGAGGCTTGGAGCTTGAGGGAGGTGATTTTAAATGGATTGGAGACTTTGGCCTTGGGATTCCAACTCCCAAGAGGTAAACCCTAAATTTTCTCTTACTAGTTACTCTTGTGTAGTGTAATTAGTGGTTTAGAAAACCTACCCGTAGGAGAAAATTTGAACTAGTTTGGTTGAGTTTGGAGACTTTGATACTAGGTTTTGTGTCAATTTCGGGTGGATTCCGAGATTGGCCTAATTTTGGGTGATGCCCTAGGTTAGACGGACCTAGGTAGACATTTTTGGGTGTCTAGAGGGTTAGTGCGTGTCTTCGTTCGGACACGGGAAGTCGTGTCGCGGAAAAATGGGCATTTTGAGCATTTTTGGGGTTCTCGTCGTCGCCGATTCTAAGTACGTGTGCGTTTTTGCCACAGACCTAGAATCGACGCGTTAGCATTTTTTCTAGGATTTAGGCATCGTTTAGAACCCGTGGGTAAATTTTGGACCGATTCCGAGTTGGTTTGGTGTGCGTTTCAGGAGGTTTTTCGAACAACACACTGCGTGTTCGTCGAAATGACCGAACGGCCATTTCGACTTGGTTTCCTAGTTTTAGGCTTGTGCGCGCGTTGGGTTAGCTTCGGGGAGTGTGTGCTAGAATTCTTGGGTTATATTTTATATATATATATGTATTCGTGTGCGTGTGGGTCGTTGGGCGCGCGTTGGTGGGCGTTGTGAGTGTTGTGTTGTGTTGTGTTGTGTTGTGTTGTGTTGTGTTGTGTTTTGTGTTAGAGTGTATATGTGTCTATATATATATATATATATATATATATATATATATATATATGTATGTGTGTCTATTTATGTATATATATTTATATATATATATATATATATATATATATATATATATATATATATATATATATATATGTGTGTGTGTTTATATACCTATATTTGTGTTTGTGTATGTATATTAGTGTGAGTGTGTGTATATATATGTATATGTATAAGTGTGTGTGTGTGTGCGTATATGTATATATATATATATATATATATATATATATATATATATATATATATATATATATATATATATATCAATGTGTATGTGTATATATATATTTGAGTTTGTGTGTGTTTATATATATATATAGATATGTGTTTATATATATATATATAGATAAATGTATGTATTTATATATGTGTGTGTGTGTATTTATATACATAAGTGTCAGTGTGTGTGTGTATATATATATATATATATAGTTATATATATATATATGTATATATGTGTGTGTCTCTGTGTATGTGTGTCTTTGTGTTTATATGTGCGCGTGGTCATGTGTGTATGAGGTACAGCGAGGCGAGGGAGGCAGCAGCGCGCAGCGGGGCTGCTGTGCTGTACACAGCAGCAGTAGCAGCAGAAGTAAAAGCAGCAGTAAAAGCAGCAGCAGCAGATGTAACCAGTAGCAGCAGCGGCTTCGTGGCTCGGCCCTTGCGCGCCATGTTGCTCTAGCAGCTGGGTAGCGAGAGGTTAGTGAGATATATATATAGATATCTAGAGAGATTGATAGATAGATAGATTTATAAATAGATAGCTAAATAGATGGATAGAATTTTAGATAGATAGTTAGATAGATAGATACTAGTAGATAGGTAGATTGATAGATAGATATTAGATAGGTAGTTATTAACTATGTATATAGATATATATATACATATAGCTAGATAGGTATGAGTTATAGTTATATATGTATATATATTTTGGTATGGGTGTAAGGTATGTGTATATGTGTATTGTGGATATATATATATGCATATAGATATATAGGTTTATGTATATATATGTTAGATATATATTTTAGCCTAGATTATAGCTAGATATATATATCTACATACTTAGATAGCTAATTAGATAGTTAGTTAGAGGGGTATTGGGCGATATCTCAATACCTTGAGATACCGAGGTATCTCAATACCTTATAGAAGCAGTTGTAGTAGCAGCAGCAGGAATAGCAGCTTTTAGCTGTAGCAGCTTATAGAAATAGCTGCGATAGCAGCAGCTTTTTGAAAAGTAGTAACAGTGAGGGAAGATCAGTTGGTTAGTGTTAGGATGTAGCTAGATATTTAGTAAGTTACATATTGTTAGCTAATAGTTATTGTTAGTTAAATTAGCTAGTTAGTTAGTTAGTATCTATTTAGTTATACCTCTTATGGATATCTCTAAGTTATATATATATATATATATATATATATATATATATATATATATATATATGTCTATGTATTAGTTGTATTGGTAGTTATTATAGCATGAGATTAGTACTTAATTCATATGGGTAAATACTAGTAGTTGATATTAGAGTATACTAAAAATTATATTGGGATGTAAGTTATATACTAGATATCACTTTTACCTTAATATACCAAGGTAAGTGTCAAGGTATTGAGAATACACAAGGTATTTGGGTTTGGGTACCAAGATGAGTGTTTAGTGGTATGATACCGAGTTGGTTCAAAGCCAAGGTATCCATAGAGCATTTGGTAATTAGAATCAGTATATTTAATATTGTTTGGATATGCATATATGCTATTCTATATCTCTTGTTTGCATATCCTAAGATACGGTTTCTTATATCCTATATTTAGCTTGTATGACCGAGTTTTATAGTTTATGAACCCAATATCATAGAGATAGACTCATGCAACCTATAAATAGGTAGTTTGACAAAGTTTGACCGGTTTGACTTAAAGTTGACTTAGTTTGACTATTTTGACTTAGAAATAGTTTTTAACCTAGATGTTGACTAATTTAACTTATTTATATTATAAAACCTTGTATTGATGTTGTATTCCCTATCTAGGTCTTCGAGACACCGTACCAGACATCTGTGATACTATTCACTAGACTTCACGTAAGTACATTATCTGATAGTTTCTTATTTATGATATCCTCTATGTTCATCATATCTATTGTAGATATCCATAATTTTTTTACACGATGATTACATGGATTGGTATATTTGGATCTCGTCATGAGATATTATTCCTTGGTATATGGTGTATCTTGTGCAAGCTTTGTTTTATTATTTTTTTTGTACATGTACAGACATTGATTCTCGGGAAGAGTGGCTATCTTCTTAGAGAATCCCGTGCCATAACGTACCATGGTTGGATCCACTATACCAGTCAGGATTGGGGAGTATGTAGTGTAGATATGTAATCATACCCTCCTTGTATCAAGTCTTGTTCATTGAATAGTGTTAATCATACAACGCACGTATGATTAGCCAGGCCATATATCTTATATCAAGTTCCCAAGCCGATCACATATTTAAGCTGGTACTCACTCACTTAGTCACTTAGTATTCTTGTTCATTGCCATATTGTTCATTTTTGTATTATTTTTAGTAGTTTCTTTATTGTATATCTCTTATATCTATAGTTGCATCTTATATATTCATATCTATTTACTGTTACATAGTTTATATCATCGATTAGAACTACTGTTAGAGATGTACTCTGCTCCATTCCTGACTGAATATATTTTTCCCAGATGATACTGAGGAGTGGTACCCTACACATTATGGGCCTCAGAATATTATGGGCTTAGAGTCAGAGACCCTGGCTCTGGAGGGACGCATCCCGACTGAGACAGATGACCTGGGACTTATAGCTTCTTAGTATTCTTTTGTATAGATTTATCTATAGTTGATTTGTTTAGTATTTCTTCAGACCCATTGATATTATTATTTTAGACTCATCAGTGTATGTGACTATTCTATTCTTTTATCATATTTATGCTTATTTATATCTTAGATCTATGATCGAGTATATTGATATTGCTGGTGGCTCATTATATTTGTTAGATAGATTACCTAAACAATATTCTACTGCCGATTCTGTGGTGTAGGCTGGATGTTATTCCCGACTTGCATCGCTACACCGGGTGCGGATCGTGACACATTTTTAGTGGTGGTCCATGCAGGTCTTCGAGGTCGCAATTAGTACGATTCGTAGTGGTACTCAAAATCTTGCTCTATTATGAGCCAGTTTCAGAATATAGGATATAGGCTATAGGCTGAGAATACTCAATCATATCTAGGAAAAATTCTTTTGATTCATTCAACTATTCTTCCTTGATATTGATACTTGATCTTTTAAATATCCTTCCTTGAGTGTCTTACATCATGTGCTATATTGATTCTTTCTTTCGCTTTGTCTCAGGATGCCGCTTAAGACTAGATCGCAGCAGGGAAGAGCAGCTTCTGAGAGGTCTACGACATCACGAGGGCTTTCACCAGTAACTTCTCTAGTGATTGGAGTGTCAGCTGCTTTTGGAGTTACACCACCTACTCAGAGGACTGTGCCAGCTGTATCTGAGGGACTTCTACCTCCACCTTCCATGCCAGCAGATGTGACACAGATGTTCATACTATTTTACGAGATATTAGAGGCGTAGAGGGCTCAGTCTGATACACATCAGAGGCAGACCGATATCTTGCGATAGGATATCAAGATTACTTATCTGCGTGCTCGTGTCATAGTAGAGAGAAGAGTTTTGGTCCAACAGCAGGTTGCTCCTCAGGTTGCTCAGCTTCGGCCGGGCAACATTCAGGATTTTAAGAAGCTGGAGCCTAGGGTCTTCAAGGGGATGGTGTGAATCATCTATGCTGATGAATGGCTCGAGGATATTTAGTGTCTTATGAGGGTGTCCCATCTTTCTGAAGATCTGAAGGTTGAGGCGGTAGGACTTCAACTGTTCGAAGTCGTCTGTACTTGGTTAAGGAATGAGTCGATTCTTGTTGACGTAGGACAGTCTTGGGAGATGTTCAAGGACCTTTTCAAGAAGAAGTTCTTTGCTCGGGCAGATAGGTTGGACTTGGGGAGGCAGTTTGAGAGCCTTATTCAGGGTAGCATGTCTGTGGAGGAATACGCTACGAAGTTCGGCAGGCTGAGCCAATTTGTAGAGTATTTGGTAAGAGAGACGAAGGTTCGGGCTGTTCATTTTTGTGAGGGTCTAAACTGGAAAGTGAAGATCCTCATTCCCCATCCTTCTATGAGACATACTCGGAGATACTTGCAGAGGCACGCAAGGTTGAGTGGGAGTTGGGTTTGAAGCCCAAGAGAGATCGTAATTCTTTTTTGGGGGCCAACAGAATTACAATATCTGTCAAACGTTCTTATTTCCAGTCCAGGCCTTTCCAGCAGTCGCAGCAGCACCAGAATCCAGCTAGGGTACCATTTCACCAGACATCACAACAGTAGAGACAGTTACAGCAAGCTTTCTGCCACTATTGTAAGAAGTTCGACCACATCTGGGAAGTTTGCAAGAGGAGGTTGGGAGTTTATTTGTATTATGGTACCAAAGGGCATCAGCTGAGGGAGTGTCCTTTCAATCCTCGTAGTATAGTTTAGGGAACAGCTCCAGCTACAAAGGCATAGGCGAGATCACCTGCAGTACAGCCGAGGGGACCGCCGCTTTTGACCCATCAGTAGTGTTATGTCCAGCATCAACATCAGGGAGGTGCACGTCAGGGATGATCGTTTGCTATGACTGTCGAGGAGGACGAGCCCATCGAAGATGTCATCGCAGGTTCTGTTCTTCTTGATTCTATTCCAGCTTTAGCTTTGTTTAATAGTGGTGTCTCCCATAGTTTTATATCTATTTTGTTTGCTCTGAAGCATAGTTTGGTAGCTGTGTCTTTTCTTAGGACTTGCAATATCATGACCGGAGGAGGCATTATCCTGGTTAAGGATATTTGCAAGGATCGAAGAGTTACTTTGGGAGGCAGGGAGTTAAGTACGTGTCTACTTATAATGTATGAGTTTATGGTGATGCCATTTGGGTTGACTAATGCCTCGACGATATTTATGAATTTGATGAACAAGGTATTCCATCAGCACCTTGACAAGTTCATAGTGGTGTTCATCGACGATACACTCATATACTCGAAGATACCGGAGGAACACGAAGAGCATTTGCAGATTGTATTAGATATGCTGAGGAAAGAGAAGCTGTATGTGAGGTTGTCCAAGTGTGAGTTCTTCCTGGATAGGGTAGAGATTTTGGGACAAGTTGTGACTGGTGATGGTATTTTAGTGGATCCAAAGAAGATCGCAGCAGTGGAGTCTTCGAGTATATGTGTGTGCAATTGATGGGAGGAAGCCGACAGCTTGAAAAAATAGTAACAGCTTATAGAAGCAGCTGCAGTAGTAGCAGCAGCTTGCAACAGCAGCTTCCAACAGCAGCAGCAGCTTTCAGCAGTAGCAGCTTTCAGCAGCAGCAGCAACAGTTTATAGAAACAGCTGCAGTAGCAGCTGCTTTTTGAGAAGCAGTAACAGTAAGGGAGATCAGTTGGTTAGTGTTAGGATGTAGCTAGATATTTAGTAAGTTAGATTTGTTAGCTAATAGTTATTGTTAGTTAAATTAGCTAGTTAGTTAGTTAGTATCTATTTAGTTATACCTCTTATGGATATCTCTAAGTTATATATATATATATATATATATATATATATATATATATATATACATATATATACATATATACATATATATATGTATATATATATATATACATATATATATGTATATATATATATATATATATATATATATATGTATATATGTATATATATGTATATATATATATATATGTATATATATATATATATATATATATATATATGTATATATATATATATATATATATATATATATATATATATGTCTATGTATTAGTTGTATTGGTAATTATTATAGCATACGAGTTAGTACTTAATTTATATGGGTAAATACTAGTAGTTGATATTAGAGTACACTAGAAATTATATTGGGATGTTAGTTATACACTAGATATCACTTTTACCTTGAGATACCAAGGTAAGTGTCAAGGTATTGAGGATACACAAGGTATTTGAATTTGGGTACCAAGATGAGTGTTTAGTGGTGCGATACCGAGTTGGTTCAAACCCAAGGTATCCTCATAGTATTTGGTAATTAGGATTAGTATATTTAATATTATTCGGATATGCATATATGCTATTCTATATCTCTTGTTTACGTATCCTAAGATACGGTATCTTAGTATCCTAGATTTAGCTTGTATGATCTAGTTTCATAGTTTATGAATCCAACATCATAGAGATAAACTCATACAACCTAAAAATTGATATTTTGACCAAGTTTGACCGGTTTGACTTAGAGTTGACCTAGTTTGACTATTTTGACTTAAAAGTAGTTTTTTGACCTAGATGTTGACTAGTTTAACTTATTTATATTCCAAAACCATACCAGACATCTGTGATACTATTTACCAGACTTCAGACGAGTACATTCTCTAGTATAGATACTATTTATGATATCCTCTATGTTTATTGTATCTAGTATAGATATCCATAATTTTTTGACACGATGGTTACAAGATTGGTATATCCGGATCTCGTCATGAGATGTTATTCCTTGGTATATGGTGTATCTTGTGCAAGCCTTATTTTATTGTTCTTCTTGTATAGGTACCGATACTGATTCTCGAGAAGAGTCATTATCTTTTAGAGAATCCCGTGCCATAGCGTATCATGGTTGGATCCACTATACCAGTCAGGGTTGGGGAGTATGTAGTATAGATATGTGATCATATCCTCCTTGTATCAAGTCTTGTTAATTGAATAGTGTTAATCATACACTGCATATATGATTAGCCTGGCCATATATCTTGTATCAAGTTCCCAAGCCGATCATATGTTAAAGCTGGTACTCACTCACTTAGTCATTTAGTATTCTTGTTCATTGTCATATTATTCATTTTTGTATTATTTCTAGTATTTCCTTTATTGTATATCTCTTGTATCTATTATTGCATCTTACATATTTACATCTATTTACTGTTATATAGTTTATATCATTGATTAGAACTGTTGTTAGAGATGTACTATGCTCCTTTCCTGACTGGATATATTTTTTCAGATGATATTGAGGAGTGGTATCCTACAATAGACATATAAGTTAGCAGCAATTTATATAAAAATATGAGTGTCATTTCCTGTTCGTCTATGCATTAAACAGTTAGGTATGCAAGAAGCCTAACTTAGCATATTCCCTAACTACTTGATGACCCCCGAGTGTTGGATCCCCGAGATTAGCAGCGGTGACTCAAGGTTCAGCTATTCAGAGCTATATAGAAACCATAGTGGTTAGATAGGGGATCTTGAGGGCTCGAGCAAGCCAGTGAAGGAGAGGCTTTACCTCAGTATGATAGTGCATTGTGTGTATTGTATGTTGGTTGCAGCAACATGCAAGAACTATACTGGCATTATTGGGGTTGAAGTGTATCATTGTTAAGTTATTTATCAGTTAGTAGTTATAGACATGTTGATTAGTATATTAAGTTAGTGTTCAGTTAGTGTATTGATATGAGTTATGTCAATATCAGATAATGTATGTTCGCTTCAAGTTAATATAATTTCTTGACACTTGATATCGTTGTCGCAATGAGCGTTCCTTATAATGAATCCATAAATATTCTTAAAGATGCCGACAAATTTTTTCTGGATTATTTTATTACTTGAGAGTTATGATTTCTAAAATCTAATTGCTAGAGTTTTTGATTAATGATGGCGAGGGATGAGGACTATTGCTGCTCTGGATATCAAAAAAATCTCCTTGAGTTTCGAGGATGAAACTTTTTCTCGGCGGGTAAGTATAGTATCCCGTTCCATGTTGGTATTATGTACAAGAGACATCACTTTGCTGGCTTGACTGGAAGCCCTCTCAAATAATTTTTCTATTGAAACACAAGACAATTGATCTA
This sequence comes from Iris macrosiphon, assembly GCA_036927795.1. Classification (NCBI taxonomy): domain Eukaryota; kingdom Viridiplantae; phylum Streptophyta; class Magnoliopsida; order Asparagales; family Iridaceae; genus Iris; species Iris macrosiphon. The sequence continues at coordinate 145,038,314 of JAYESA010000005.1, read as the reverse complement.
GATGAGTGGACAGAACTTCATTCTCTAATTCTTGTACGTCTTAATAATGAATCTGAGTTTTATAATGCTTGTTGCTAGGTAGATAATGTTCGCATGAGAACGATAGAATGAGAACCTATATTGCTTAACCAGAGAACTCGTAATGCTGGTCATTGAAAAGACCCTTGCCATTTTAAGTAAAAGAATAGAATATTGCATGTTAGGTTACACTGACACGGTTATCGAACAAACCTTGCCCTGCTAATAAGAAAAGTAAAAGAATGTTTGAACATGTCAAAAGAGATAGAAGAACTGTGTCATGCGTGCTTAATTAGAGATCATTTATATGTTTGCTTGACATTAATGGAAAAGATAGAACTGTCTGAATAACTCGTAATATGCTAAAGATGATTGATATGAATGAGAAGAGACTAATAGTGCACCCTGAGGTGTCGTCCTTGTGATCTAGCGGGGTGTGCTATTAGTAATGTAAAGAGAAGATTGAACCTATCGCTCAATTGATAAGAAGAAGAAATAAAAGTTTGCTTAATCATTGTTTGCTTGTATTATATAATTATGTAATTGATGTTTCATGTCATGCATTAGTCGCAGATAACTTGTGTACAAGGTATTAGTCTCTCGAACGGTTCCTGCGGCTCTAAAAATTGGTCGGTCAGGAGGAGATTTTTAAGAGCACCCTGAGGTACGATCCTTCTGATCTAGTAGAGTATTATGTCTATTAGTAAAGAGCAGAACCATAATGTCACAAATGCTAGTAATCGTGTGTGTTGGTGTAGAGTTAAACCTTGAGTCACCGCTGCTAATCCCGGGATCCAACACTCAGGGGCCATCATGTAGTTAGGGCGTACGATAGGTTAGCCTTCTTGAATACCTAACTATTTGATGCAAAGACGAACAAAAAATGGCACTCATATGTTTATGTAAATTGCTGCTAATTTGTATGTCTTTTACAGGGATAACCGTTCGGCGAAGGATAAGAATCACTAAATAAGTGATGTATTAATTTTTTATTATGCTTGAATTGTGTACTGTCCTTAGACTTGCATGTTTCACTTGATTATGCTGCTGCCCTTTTATACTGAATTAAATTAGTCCACTAGATGCACTTTGTCTTGAACTGAGATAAATAGTCCACTAGAGAAAGCTTGTGTTCCTAAAGAGTTAGTAAATATAGTTCACGATACATGTTGCGCACTGCACGATAGAACCATGCCCCTATTGTATGCCTGAATGTATTGAATATGCAAACTATTTTCAAAGATATGTTCTTGAAAGAAGTAAACTGATTATGATCATGTACTACAAGAAATGAACCTAGGTATAAGTAGTAAGATCACTAGTTATGTAATATTTTATCACATGCTTAGTTAGTGTTGGTTTTAGATAGTGTTGCTTTTGTTCGTTTCTTTTATACTCACCAGTACTTTCCCTTTGTTTTGTGTTGGACAGCTAGGTCATAGTTTATATCAATTTTGAGACATTATGTTTGACTATGTCATTACTTCTTATCTTTTATTGTGTCATTAATATTCTTATAGTTATTGTGATTGAATATACATTATGAGCTGTTGAGAGATGTTTTGTCCTCCGTACGGAGCTGATATCATTGACAGGTTATGAGTTATGATAGTATTATAGAGACCTAGATAGCGTTCTACCGCCGATGCTGCGGCGTAGGCTGGACGTACCCACGACTCATTCCCAAATTCCGGGTGCGGGTCATTGTCACTACCCAATTCTAGAAAATAGGATTTCTTTTTTCTAAATTGATAAATTATGTATTGGTCATAGATAATTGTATTTATATTTAATTAGTGGTTGTATTTATTTTTATTGGTTGTTTTAGAATTTTGGCTAGTCTGGACCCGTATCAGACCCTAGTGGACCCATGTCAGACCCAACCAACACCCTTGTCAGACTCATTTATGGGTTTAGAATAGTTATTTTTATTTTAATTAGTTAATTGGAGTATTTTGGATTAGTTAGAATGGTTTAAGGAAACCCTAAACCCAAATCCTATTTTAGCATGACTAATTGGGAGGGTATTTTAGTCATTGTGTGATGTTGTAAACCTTAACCCTTACATTCCCTACTTGGCAAACCCCCCTCCCTCCCTTTTCATTATTCTTCTCTATTTTCACTCTCCATTCTCTTTCTTCTTTCCTTCTTCCAATTTCTTCTCCCAAGTTCCAAGTGAGTTCTTCACTTCCTTCTCTTCCTTCATTTACTTCTTCCATAAATACAAACTCTAACCCTTCACTTTCTCCTAACCTAGGTGTGTAGAGCCTAGACTTGGTGTAGAGGCTTGGCTTGGAGGCTTGGAGGCTTGAGGGTGGTGATTTCTAGGATTTTGGAGACTTTGGCCTTGGGATTATAACTCCCAAGAGGTAAACCCTAACTTTACTCTTAGTGTTTACTCTAATATAGTATAATTAGTAGTTTAGAACCTTCCTAGACCTTAGAGCTACCCATGGGAGGAAGTTAGAGTTTGTTTGGTTGTGTTTGGAGACTTTGACATTAAGTTTTGTGTCAATTTTGGGTAAAATCGGAGATTGGCCCAATTTTAGGTGATGCCCGAGGTTAGATGGACCTAGGTAGACGTGCTTGGGTGTCTTGAGGATAAGTATGTGTCCTCGTTCGGACACGTGAGATCGTATCGCAGAGTTTTGGGCATTTCGGGCGATTTGGAAGTTTTTTATCGCCGTGGGTTCCACATGCATATAAAATTTTGCCATGGACATAGAATCAGAGAGTTAGCATTTTTTTGAGGTTCTAAAGATCGATTAGAACTCGTGGATAAATTTTAGGTCGATTCCGAGTAGGTTTGGTGTGCGTTTCACGAGGTATCGCAAACTGCACACCAAGTGTTTGTCGAAATGACTAAATGACCATTTCGACTTAGTTTCTAGGTTTCGGGATTGTGTGCGGGTTGTTTTAGCTACGGAGAGTGTGTATTAGAGTTTTTGAGTTATATTTTATATATATATATATATATATATATATATATATATATAGGTATATATATGTATAGGGGTGGTTGTGCATGTCTTGTTGTGGTTGTGTGTGTTTGAGTGTGTTAGCGTGTTAGTGTGTGTATGTATATATGTATTTAAGTATATATATATATATATATATATATATATATATATATATATATATATATATATGAGTGTGTTTATATATATATGAGTGTTCATATATATATATGTGTGTGTTTATATATATATATATATATATATATGTGAGTGTGTATATATATATGTGTAAGTGTGTATATATATATGTATGTGTGTGTATGCATTTATATATATGTGTGTGTGTGTGTGTGTGTGTGTGTGTGTGTGTAGTGTGTAGTGTGTGTCAAGGGAGAGTGAGATAGAGGGATAGATAGATGGAGAAAGTGAGAGAGATGACGACCTGCAGCAGCAGCAAAGGGCATCAGCAGCAGCAGCAGCATGGCAGCAACAGCAGTATCATTTTGTAGTAGCAGCAGCAGCAGCAGCTGTTAGCTAGTGGTAGCAGTAGCAGTAGGAGTAGCAGCAACAGAGTTTAGACAGGGGGAGATTAGATATATAAATAGGTATATATATAGATAGAGATATATATAAGTATATGAGATGGGTAAATAGATATATGTATATATGTATGCATGGAGATATATATATATATATATATATATATATATATATATATATATATATATATATATATATATATATATATATATATATATATATATATATATATATATGTATATAGATATATATGTATCTATATAGATAGATATATATATTTATCTAGATAGATAGCTAGATATATACATATAGGTATAGCTAGCTAGCTAGTTAGTTAGTGAGTTGAGATGGGTAGGTGAAGTATCTCGATACCTTGAGATATCAAGTTATCTCAATACCTTGAGATACTCGAGGTATTGGATATCGGGGCGAGGTATTGGGCGTTTGCCTAGGATTCGGATTAGAGTTGGGTTTATATGTATAGGTGTATATATATATACGTGTCAGTATATGCATTAGTGGGTTTATGTGGGGTGTATAGTGTAGGTTGAGGTATTGGATACCGAGGGTATCCCGGTATCTCAAGGAGGCAAGTTTGACGGTTTACTAGCTTAATGAGCTAGTTTTGACCTAAAATTTTAGGGGCACCCTAGTTTGACCTAGAGTTGACCGTAATTATCCCGGTTGACAGCCAAAGTCAACGTTTGACCTAGTTTAGGCCTAAAGTTGACTTTTTGGACCCTGGGTTGACTATTTGACCCAGATTTCACCGATTTGACCCGTTTGACCTAGAATAACCTTAGAAGCTTATTTTTAGTTATTTTATATCAGTTTAACTCTTTAAAATCATGTTTAACCTTGCTTTTCGCAATAGGTCTTTGCGACGCCAGTCCGGATCTCAATCCTCACCAGTTGCTCACGACGTCAGGCGAGTACCTACCTCTGATTGTTTTCATTTCATGATAGTGTATATATTACCTGTTGTAAAACTGTAATACTTGATTCTGATACATTATTTTATGAGCTGGTACTAGTTGGATCCCGTCATGAAATGTTATCCCCCTTACCGTGTTCAGCGGATACTCTATCACGTGTATTTCATCATGTACTTCGGGTATTGATTCTCATATGCTATAATGTGCTTCGTGTGCTCTCACCTTCATGTGCGCTAGTTATTTATCATGTACGTAGCGTGTCGTGGTTAGATCCAAGAGTATTAGTGGAGAAGAGAAGTAGAAGTTGGTTATGTGATCAAATCCAAACCGTATTCATGTGTATGTCGGTTATGTAACTCACGTATAACGGAGTTATCGTAGATTAAATCATGTGTAACCTAAGCCGATCACATAATGAACTTGTGCTCAAGGCACTTAGCTAGTATTCCTATTTTCTCACATGCAATTACTTCTCTACTACTTGTATTATTCTCCAATTTTATATTGTAATTACTGTATCAGTTTTACCATGTATTTATTTTCCAGTGCATCTTGTATTCTTTTTTATTGCTAGTCATATACACCCTACCATGTATTTGGAGTTGCTTTTAGAGTTATGTACTTTGCTCCAATCCTGACTGGATATATTTTTTTCAGAGGATCCTAAGAATTTTTGCCCGACCTACTACGGGCCAGGTGTCGACGAGTATTGCGACCCTGAGATTGAGGAGGAGCCCGTCCCAGCTGAGGAGACGCCGCTAGCGCCCTAGTATAGATAGGTGGGTTTCACTGTATTATTCCCAGTTGGTTTTTGGATGACTGTATTATTATTATTATTATTATTATTATTATTATTATTATTATTATTATTATTATTATTTTGCTGCTGTGAGATATTGTAGACTCTTAGACTTGGACTGTATATTTTAGATTTGTACTTGCTCTCTTTGGTTCTTTGTTTTTTTGTTGATATCTTATCGTTCTTTTACTCTTCTCCTAGTTATTGTGATTGAGTTTATATATATTGTGCTATTGCCCTCCTTTTGGAGAGGTTATCTTGACAAGTTATTGTGAGATATATATAGTTGTGACCTAGAACGGACCTGGACAATGTTCTACCGCCGATTCTGCAGTGTAGGCTGGACGTACCCATGACTCATGCCCAATTTTTTGGGTGCAGGTCGTGACAGTCATAATACATTTTTAGTGGTGGTCCATGCAAGTCTAGCTTCGCAAGTTGTACGATATCGTTGTAGTACGATTACTTATTTGTACTACTATGAGGCTGCTTCAGGAAATAGGATTTAGGATGAGAGTATACTCAATCACAACAAGGAAATTTCTGATCTTACAATGCTATTCGAAATAATTGCTTCCTTTAGAATTTTACTATCCTTCCGTGATGATATCGTATCTATTACCTTAATTAATTCTTTTCGATCTGTCTTCAGGATATCGCCGAAAACTAGGTCTTTGAGATTAGGAGCAGCAGCTTCAGAGAGGTCTGCCACCTCTCGACCTCACGAACAGACATTTGGAGTTCCTTCTATATCTCTTGTTCATGTGGCAGTATCTGTGACTTTTGGGGTTCCTCCTCCTCCACTTGTTCAGAGGATTGCCCCAACTGTAACAGACAACCTTCCACCATCACCGACACCGATCCCCGGAGGTATGCCCACTGATGAGGCACAAATATTCGTACTGATCCAAGGCATGTTAGAAGCTCAGAGAGTGATAGCAGAAGCTCAGCGTGTTCAAGCTGAGGCTCAGAGGGTGCAAGTAGAGGTGCACCAGGAACAGACAGAGCTGATGAGAGAGAGCATGGAGAATGCTCATCAGGTGGCTCTCCAGGCTGTGGAGAGAGTAACACGACAACCGCAGCATCCTGGCCAGCAGCACCAGAGGCCAGGTACTATAGTAGACTTCAAGAGGATGATGCCTTGAGAGTTCAAAGGTACCGAAGGGATACTCTACCCTGACAAGTGGCTAGAGGACAGAGAGAAACTTGCGTTTGGCACAAATTTTGGAGATTCTTCAGATTAAGGCCGCTGGCAGTCAGATGTTTGATATCGCACTAACATAGTATTGTACAGAGCCGAGACTCACTGACGGAGGACTTACTTGGGAAGACTTCAACGAACTCTTCAATAAAAATTTCTTTCTCGATGTAGCTTTGGGAGCATTGGAAAGTCAGTTCCATGACTTGGTCCAAAGAAGCATGTCAGTCGACGAATACGCTGTAAAGTTTTGTCATTTGAGTCAATTCTCACCATTGATGATTCAAGACCTAGGAGACAGAGCCCAAAAATTCAGAAAGGGATTAAATAAAGAGATCAAGTCTCGTACTTCGGGATGACGCACTGTTACATTTGAGGATATTCTGATGGATGCCCAGATTGCTGAAGATGACTTAGACCTCAGGCCTAAGAGAGGATGCGACACTTCTGGAGGAACAAGTGGTAACACAGGATCGGCCAAGCGCCCATACTTTCAGCAACAACAGAGACCGTACCAGCAGCAGCACCAGACACCAGTTCGAGGACACATCCAGCAGCAGCCACAGAGACATAATCAGCCCGTTGCCCAGTGTGCATATTACGGGAAGATAGGACATACTAGAGGCAATTATAGGAAGATATTGGGTACATGCTTGTCCTTTGGATCATCAGCACATCATCTTAGGGACTGTCCATCTATTCAGACTCGTCAGGGTGGAACAGCCGCTCAGAGAGGACCAGCCAGAGTAACTACTGTACCGGGAGGCCAGCAGAGGGGACCTCCACTTCCACCACAGTAGCAGAGGTTTACTTAGAACCAGCCGTAACAGAGAGGAGCACCACAGGGACGCACATACGCCATGATGATTGAGAAGGCCGAGCCAGCTAGAGATATAATTTTAGGTTCAGTTTCTCTCGATTCTATTCCAGCACTTAAATTATTGGATTCTGGTGCTTCCCAAAGTTTCATATCTATATCTTATGCTCTTAAGCACCATTTACCAATGGAACCATAGATAGGACTTGCAAGATCACGACTAGAGGAGGTATTATCCTAGTTCATGATTATTGCAAGGAGCGAAGAGTATCATTGGGAGGCCGAGAGTTGAGCGTGAGTTTACTCGTCATGCCACTTTCGAGATATAATATTATGCTTGGAATGGACTGGTTGAGTAGGCATCATGCTATTATAGATTGTCACAGAGGCAGAGTAATATTTTGACCACCAGGAGAACCAGAGTTCGAGGTCGCCAGAGGAGCCGCGAAGCAGAGTAGAGGCACTTTTTATGGAGACAGAAAGGAAGAAGAGGAGTTACAACATCCTATGATAGCAGAGTTCCTAGATGTATTTCCAAAGGAGTTGCCAGACTTGTAGCCAGACATAGATGTTGAATTCTCTATAGACTTGGTTCCAGGAGCAGAGCCTATTTCATAACACATATATAGAGTTAACAACAGCGAGCTGGCAGAACTGAAGAAGCAAGTTAAGGAGCTGTAGGACAAAGGTTTCATTAGATCCAGTTCATCGCCATGGGGAGCTCCGATATTATTCGTACTGAAGAAGGACGGCACAATACGCATGTATATCGATTATAGAGCTCTGAACAACCTCACTATCATGAACAAATATCTGCTGCCGAGGATAGATAATATTTTCGATCAATTGAGCAGAGCGAAGGTATTTTCAAAGATAGACTTGAGGTCAGGCTATCACCAGTGAAGGTGAAGAAGGAAGATATACCGAAGACAGCTTTTTGGACCAGATATGGCCAGTTTGAATTCATGGTAATACCGTTTGGTTTAACCAATGCACCAATAGTATTCATAAACTTGATGAAAAAGGTATTCCACCAGTACCTTGACAACTTCGTAGTGGTGTTCATCAATATCACGACCCGCACCCGGATATTCGGGCACGAGTGCGTGGGCACGTCCAGCCTACGCCGCAGTGTCGGCGGTAGTACGCTGTCTAGGTCATAATCACAGGTAATTTAGAATCTATCTCATCCACAATAAAGTAAATAGACAGGGAAATAGAAATGATAAGATTTTTATAAGACAAATTGTGATATACAAATCTATGGTTTAATACAGAATCTAGAAGATAAATCGGGGACAAACTCAATTACTGTGCTGAAAGAAAATACTAGCTAACTGGCTGCTACTCCTCAAGGGTAGTCTCCTGAGTGGGAACTGGCTCCTCAAATGTGTCATATGCTCCCTCATAGGGATCATAAAAGGTGGGGGCAAAGTTTTCATCATCGCCTAAAATAACGGATCCAGTCAGGAAAGGAACAAAGTACACAATGCACAACAAGATTTAAACTAAATATTTGTGACAGGTAGAAAATAACTGACTAAGCATCATGTTGAGAATAGGCATAAGTAAGTAGTGAAATTAACTGAGAATTAATGCTATAAATCAGGACTATAAGTAAAATATGATAAATTACTTTAAACCAGGAATATGAGTAAAACAGGAATAAAATGTGACAGGAAATGTAACTGTAACAAGACAACAAGAACTGCAACACGACAAGAACTATGTGCGTGAACTTGTGTATTTAGAATACATAGTTGGCATATAGGGGTTTATAAGGCTAATTCGGCCGTCATAGACGGCTATTAAACATGAATAATCGAGATCCGGCTGAGGGTACAGTCGCGTACTAACAGCTATTAGACACGGCAAGGGGAAGGGTAAACTACATGCCTTCTAGTATTCTCCCACCCGACACGAAAAGCAAGACATGAACTCCAGTATTCAAGACATGAAATCCAGTATTCTAACACTACGTGTAATCATCAATGGTACTAGTAAAGAAAGTATTTTATTTATCATAATATAAAGATTAAACTTGAAGTGCAGGTACTTGCCTGATGTTTGGATCCAATTATAGTTTGTATCTCGAGGAAATTTCCAGAAATGAGTCCAGATATTGAAATAAACATTACCATCAAGTTTAGAAGATATCAAATAGCTAGAAATGCCTGTCCTTGGGTCCAATTTGGAGACAAGGGCAAAAACGGCAGTTTCGGGTCAAAATGGGGTCCGCATGTGCGCTTTGCATCAAAAAATGTGTCAGGGTCAAAGGTCTCCAAATTCACCAAACTTAGTGTCAACAGGTCAGGAACGATGATACGAACCCAACGGAACTTCCAGAATCGGATTCCGATGAGCCGATCACAAAATCGCCCGTCGAGCGGGGCCTGTGGGGCCCACGACACGCAATTTCGTCAACGTTCTCAAAATCGAACCAAACTTGGGTCACAGGACCAGCGTATCGCTACGAGTCCGATGGCACAAGTTTCGTTTCGATCCGACGCGTGTACAGGAAGTTAGGGCGTGAAACAGAAAAGACGGATACGGGGCGGTGTCTGCGGATACGCGTTGATCCCGGTGTGCACGCACACCCGAATCGACTTCCGTGAAATCCCACACGTCCGTATCAATGCTGCGCACGTATCTGTGAAGACCTCGCGCGACCAAGTCGTCCCGTTTGGCGGGGCGTACCCAGTTTTGGGGTGAATCGGGTCGATATTTTCCCTATTTTTGGATCGCGGTGTGCGATCACCACAGGACGCGATGCCCCGAGCGGTTTATCCGGGCACCGAGAGGGTCATACACGCTTCACAATGCAATTTACGGAATTGAAAACGGGACAGCGAGGAGAAAGATATGAGTACCTGAACAGGGCTCAGAAAATCGGGATTCTTGTGTCCGTGTCGTGTCCGACACGCAAATTGGGGAAAATTGGAATTAGGGTTAGGGTTAGGGCACGGCCGAAGAAGCGGCGGGGCCGGCCGGTGGAGCACCAGGGGTGGCTCGCCGGGGCGAGGCGGAGGCGCTGGCGGGCGGGGCGGTGCAGGAGGCCGGCGGGAGGCGGCTGCCCGCTGCTGCTGGAGTCGGGGACGGCTACGGCCGCTGCTGCCGGTGGTCGAGGCGGAGCTGGAGGAGAGGAGGACGGCGGGGCGAGGGTGGCGGTGAGCGGCGGAGCCGAGGGGGTGAGCCGGCGGGCGGATCGGTGGTCGGGGAAAGTTGGCACGGGGCGGAGGAGCCGTCGAGGGTGGGTTTTAAAGGGGATGGGGCGAGGCGAGGGGCTCCGGGCAAGGCGGCGGCCAGCGCGGGGGCACGTGGCTGCAGTAGCGCGGAGGACGGCGGTGGACGCGGGCGGCCGGGGACGCGGTCAGAGGAGAAGGGGTAACGGGTTAGCGGTGCGGGTCGGGTTCGGGCAGACTCGACCCGATAGGGTTGATGGGCCGCGGGCTGGGCCGCAGGCCGTGCTGGGCTGGAAATGGGCCGGAATAAAACCGAAAAATAATAATAATAATAATAATAATTAATAATAATTAATTAATTATTTAACAAATACATAAACAAATAATTTTTAGGTGATTAAAAATAGGTTCGGGGTCCAATAAATTCAAGAAAAATTACCCTGAGTCCAGTTTTCCATTTTACACCCAAAAATATTATTTCCATAATATTTTAATATAATTTATTAATAATAAAAATCATTTAATAATTAAAAACCCTGATTTTAATTACAGAAAATTCCTAGAAAATTCTAGAAAATTGTGAAAAAAATCCCAATTTAAAATTCTTGCAAAATCTGGGGTTTTATATTCTACCCAACTTATAAAAATTTTGTTCTCAAAATTTAAAATTAAGCCATATTAATCCTTCATGTACATAAAGCAAGTCAATCGCAATCTCCTTGCGACAATTAAATCCTAGTCTTATCCACTGCAATCACTTCAAGGTTAAGATGACTATCGTTCCAATCAGAAATTCAACCTATGGTTATTACTTCTTACTTTCTCAAATTGTCCACAGGCAATTTTAAATTAAGTCCATCTACCACCTTCAAGATTTGCATATGCTTATAAATTTACCTCACGATTCTAATTATCATAATTTCTTCTGGAAGTAATTCGAGTCCAGTAGTATTCCCATTCACACTTGTACGCTTCAACTTTTTAAATTCCATTCTCATCCCTAATATTCCAGCTAGTTAGTCCAACCATCAAATTTTAATTTTTAATTCAAATCATCAAATTAAAAAATAATTTAAATGTAGTCCACTAATGTTCGAGTCTGAAATTCTATAATTTTATCCTCTAAATTCAAATTGATGATTTTACCTTCATTATTCAAAATTTAAATCATGTTCCTAAGGTGTAACTATTGGGTCCTCGATATCAATTCATTAATCATCTTAGTCACTCCTCTAAATTTTCAAAATTAGAATGGATTGAACATCTCCCAATCTAATCTTACTCGGTCACAATCTTAAAGAAAAATCCTCTCGAGTTGACAGTGCACTGCTACCCAACTTAAAATTTTACCCATCCATCACAAAAGCTATATACCTTAAGAAAATATTCCTTAATATGTTTACTCATGTCATTCAATCCTCGAACTTCAACGCCGATCATATCACATATGATATGTCCTTAATTTTGAAAGAAAAATCCTCAAGTATGTGATTGGCCTATGGGACATATCTAGTATCCTCTATGTATCAATCTCATACCAAGCACGAGATTTTGTCTTTCTGAAATAAGGGAAGGCGAAGATCAATAATAAAGAGTTCAAGGGTGAGGTGATAGAACAGAAGAATCGGGATCAAGACGTTTTAAAGAATTCAAATGGGACTTGTCAAGTAGTTGTGGATTGAATCCTATCTTGATAATTCCTATTCACATGTTCGTATTAATACAATTATGCTCAGACATGTCTAGGGCAGGTATACTAGTCAACTGTATATCTTAATCCACGTAAAGTATTATTTCGAAGGGCGAATCAAGCGCACTATGGTTGATCAGACCGTAATACACTGATTCTGAAATATATCATTGTGGGCCTCCCCAATAATACACTTGTCATGAACAAGCTCGATAAAGAGTAAGCTTGCAAAACTAGACTATAAAATAGCAGCATAAGTCAAGTATATCAAAATTTAGTGTGCTAGATGATGATGAAAGGAGGTACAAATTATTTAAACACACAAAACAACCTACAATAAGCTCAGTAACAAAAGATTCTATAATCTCTACAGTTATTCAACAAAAGCATTCCAGGTTATTAGCAAGTTTAAAATTACTAGGTTGGGGTTGAGGTCACGAACCAATAGGCACAAGCTAAACAGTACTAGGAACGGTATCTACAAATCACTTACGCGCATTAGCTGCTCCCAGAGTCTGCGCGTTCTCCATGATCATGCTGGTAGAGCATCTCGTAGAGATCTTGTAGGAACCTCGTCGCTTGCTGGTAGATCCTTTACTCTGTATCCAAAAATAAATGATAAAGGCGCACAGGAATCAAGGCAGGATGCAAGTCAAGGAATTAATTCGAATCTGAGATAGATATCAAGAACGATTCAAGCAAGTAGATGAGATCCTAAAACTTAGCCTATTCTTATTGCAGGCCTGTTCGGTCCCTGAGTTGAAACCGAATAATTTAGTCGTTGACCTGCATGGGCCACCACAAAAACGTGTCACGACCCACACCCGGATATTCGGGCACGAGTGCGTAGGCACGTCCAACCTACGCCACAGTGTCGGCGGTAGTACGCTGTCTAGGTCATAATCACAGGTAATTTAGAATCTATCTCATCCACAATAAAGTAAATAGACAAGGAAAATGACAGAGAAATAGAAATGATAAGATTTTTATAAGATAAATTGTGATATACAAATCCATGGTTTAATACAGAATCCAGAAGATAAATCGGGGACAAACCCGATTACTGTGCTGAAAGAAAATACTAGCTAACTGACTGCTACTCCTCAAGGGTAGTCTCCTGAGTGGGAACTGGCTCCTCAAATGTGTCATCTGCTCCCTCATAGGGATCATAAAAGGTGGGGGCAAAGTTCTCATCATCGCCTAAAATAACGAATCCAGTCAGGAAAGGAGCAAAGTACACAATGCACAATAAGATTTAAACTAAATATTTGTGACAGGTAGAAAATAACTGACTAAGCATCATGTTGAGAATAGGCATAAGTAAGTAGTAAAATTAACTGAGAATTAATGCTATAAATCAGGACTATAAGTAAAACATGATAAATTGCTTTAAACCAGGAATATGAGTAAAACAGGAATAAAATGTGACAGGAAATGTAACTGTAACAAGACAACAAGAACTGCAACACGACAAGAACTATGTGCGTGAACTTGTGTATTTAGAATACATAGTTGGCATGTAGGGGTTTATAAGGCTAATCTGGCCATCATAGACAGCTATTAAACATGAATAATCGAGATTCGACTGAGGGTACAGTCGCGTACCAACAGCTATTAGACACGGCAAGGGGAAGGGTAAACTACATGCCTTCTAGTATTCCCCCACCCGACACGAAAAGCAAGACATGAACTCCAGTATTCAAGACATAAAATCTAGTATTCTAACACTACGTGTAATCATCAATGGTACTAGTAAAGCAAGGATTTTATTTATCACAATATAAAGATTAAACTTGAAGTACAGGTACTTACCTGATGTTTGGATCCAACTATAGTTTGTATCTCGGGGAAATTTCTAGAAATGAGTCCAGATGTTGAAATAAACATTACCATCAAGTTCAGAAGATATTAAATAGCTAGAAACGCCAATCCTTGGGTCTAATTTGGAGACAAGGGCAAAAACGGCAGTTTCGGGTCCAAACGGGGTCCGCTTGTGGGCCCGCTTTGCACCAAAAAACGTGTCAGGGTCAAAGGTCTCCAAATTCACCAAACTTAGTGTCAACAGGTCAGGAACAATGATACGAACCCAACGGAACTTCCAGAATCGGATTCCGATGAGCCGATCACAAAATTGCCCGTCGAGCGGGGCCTATAGGGCCCACGACACGCGATTTCGTCAACGTTCTCAGAATCGAACCAAACTTATGTCACAGGACCAGCGTATCGCTACGAGTCTGATGGCGTAAGTTTCGTTTCGATCCGATGCGTGTACAGGAAGTTAGGGCGTGAAACAGAAAAGGCGGATTTGGGACGGTGTCCGCGGATACGCGTTGATCCCGGTGTGCACGCACACCCGAATCGACTTTCGCAAAATCCCACACGTCCGTATCAACGCTGCGCACGTATCTGTGAAGACCGTGCGCGACCAAGTCGTCCCGTTTGGCGGGGCATACCCAGTTCCGGGGTGAATCGGATCGATGTTTTCCCTGTTTTTGGATCGCGGTGTGCGATCACCACAGGACGCGATGCCCCGAGCGGTTTATCCGGGCACCGAGAGGGTCATACAGGCTTCACAACGCAATTTACGGAATTGAAAACGGGATAGCGAGGAGAAAGATATGAGTACCTGAACAGGGCTCAGAAAATAAAGATTTTTGTGTCCGTGTCGTGTCCGACACGCAAATTGGGGAAAAATTGGAATTAGGGTTAGGGTTAGGGCACGGCCGAAGAAGCGGCGGGGCCGGCCGGAGGAGCACCAGCGGTGGCTCGCCGGGGCGAGGCGGAGGCGCTGGCGGGCGGGGCGGCATCGGAGGCCGGCGCGAGGCGGCTGCCCGCTGTTGCTGGAGTCGGGGACGGCTGCGGCCGCTGCTGCCGGTGGTCGAGGCAGAGCTGGAGGAGAGGAGGACGGCGGGGCGAGGGTGGCGGTGAGCGGCGGAGCCGAGGGGGTGAGCCGACGGGCGGAGCGGTGGTCGGGGAATGTTGGCACGGGGTGGAGGAGCCGTCGAGGGGGGGTTTTAAAGGGGATGGGGCGAGGCGAGGGGCTCCGGGCAAGGCGGCGGCCAGCGCGGGGGCGGGGGCTCGTGGCTGCGGCAGCGCGGAGGACTGCTGTGGACGCGGGCGGCCGGGGACGCGGTCAGAGGAGAAGGGGGAACGGGTTAGCGGTGCGGGTCGGGTTCGGGCAGACCCGACCCGACCCGATAGGGTTGATGGGCCGCGGGCTGGGCCGCAGGCCGGGCTGGGCTAGAAATGGGCCAGAATAAAACCGAAAAATAATAATAATAATAATAATAATAATTAATAATAATTAATTAATTATTTAATAAATACATAAACAAATAGTTTTTAGGTGATTAAAAATAGGTTCGGGGTCCAATAAATTCCAGAAAAATTACCCTGAGTCAAGTTTTCTATTTTACACCCAAAAATATTATTTCCATAATATTTTAATATTATTTATTAGTAATAAAAATCATTTAATAATTAAAAACCCTGATTTTAATTACAAAAAATTCCAGAAAATTGTGAAAAAATCCTAATTTAAAATTCTTGCAAAATCTGGGGGTTTACAATCAATGACATTCTAGTGTATTCGAAGACCCCATAAGAGCACGAAGAGCACCTGAGGATGGTCTTGGAGACTCTCAGGAAAGAGGAATTGTACGGGAAGCTTTCAAAGTATGAGTTCTTCCTTGACAAGGTTGAATTTCTTGGACATATGATAACGGGTGACAAAATTTCAGTTAACCCAAAGAAGATAGAGGTAATGGAGTCATGGGATACCCCCAGTTCGGTAGCTGAGATCAGAAATTTTCTTGGACTAGCAGGATACTATAAGAGGTTTGTACAAGACTTCTCCAAGATTGCAGAACCAATGACTAGGCTGACAAAGAAAGATGTAGATTTTGCTTGGACAGAGGAATGTCAGGACGCGTTTGATAAGCAGACGAAGATATTGATAATAACTCCAGTTTTGACTTTGCCGCCAGGGACATATGATTTCACTATCTACAGTTATGCTTCAGAAAAAGGTTTGGGTTGCGTTCTTTCGCAGCACGGAAAATTAATTACCTATGCTTCAAGACAATTACGCCCTCATAAAAAGAACTATCCCACCCACGATTTGGAGTTAGCAGCAGTTATCTTTGCTCTAAAGCTATAGAAACACTATCTGTACGGAGAGCGTATAGAAATCTTCATGGACCACATGAGCTTGAAGTACGTATTTACACAAAAAGAGTTGAACATGAGGCAGAGAAGGTGGTTATAGTTGATGAAAGACTCCGATATCTCATTACAGTACCACCCAGGAAAGGCCAACGTAGTCACCGATGCCTTGAGCAGGTATCTGATGGCTATGTACTTGACTACATATAGATATTTATTAGCCGATCTTGAGAGCTTGAGAATTAAAGTGCTAGTTCTAGGTGTTGAGATTCAGATGTAGGGATTACAGATACAATCAGAGCTGATGGACAAAATTAGAGGTGCACAGTATGATGATGATACTATGAGGAGTATCAGGGCACAAGTTCGGACAAGATTGACATATGACTTCACTATTGCGGATAATGGATCTTTACGACATGGCACGAGGATGTGTATGCCAAGTGGAGAGCTGCGCGAAGAGGTTTTACAGAAGGCACATCACTCTCAGTACTTGATTCATTCCGATGCCAACAAGATGTATCGAGATTTGAGAGAGCACGTATGGTGGTATGGTATGAAGAGCAAGGTATCACGCTTTGTATCCCGATGTTTAGTGTGCAAGCAAGTAAAGAAAGATCGATAGAGGCTAGGTGGATTGCTTCAACCTTTGCCCATTCTAGAATATAAGTGGAACACGTAATTATGGACTTTGTTTCAGGGCTTCCACATTCTCCAAGAGGAAAGGACACAATTTGGGTCATCGTGGATAGGTTGACCAAATTAGCCCACTTTTTACCATTCAAAGTAGATACATCGACAGAGAAGCTAACAGAGATGTACGTGCAACAGATTGTCAGATTATATAGGGTTCCTGTGAGTATCATCTCAGATCGAGATAGTCGTTTCACTTTCTATTTCTGGAGGAGTTTGTAGGCTAGCTTTGGCACTCAGCTCAAGTTCAGTACCGCGTATCACCCCGAGACAGACGGGAAGTTTGAAAGGACTATTCAGAATCTTGAAGATATGCTACGCACTTGCTTTTTGGATCTCGGAGGTTCTTGGGAGGATCATCAACACCTGGTAAGGTTTGCTTACAATAACTACCAGGCCAGCATTGAGATATCACCATTCGAGGCTTTATATGGACGAAGGTGTCGTACACCATTATCTTGGGATGATGTCAGAGAAAGAATATTGTTAGGACCAAAAATGGTCGTGGATGCAGCAAAAAAGGTAAAACTCATCAGAGACAGACTGCAAGTGGCGCAGGACAGACAGCAAAATTGGACCGATAGCCACCGTAGACCCCTAGAGTTTCAGGTATAGATTTTATTATTTTGGTTTGTGATTATTTTATTTTAGATTGCGTGTTAAGACTGTTTGTTCTAGGTTGGTGATTTGGTGTTCCAACAAATTTTTGACACGGGACAGGATTCATTTTGGTAGAGGCAGAAAGTTTAGTCCACGTTATATCAGACTTTTCGGTATTCTTGCAAGGGTCGGTGTAGTGGCCTATAGACTGGACTTGCCGCCTGCTTTAGATGGAGTACATAATATGTTCTACGTGTCGCAGCTGAGACGGTACGTGGCAGATCCTAGTCATGTACTAGATTACTCAGAGATCGAGGTTGGACCAACTCTCTGTTATCCCGAATAGCCCGTGGAGATCTTGGATCGTAGAGAGAATGTATTGTGGAACTAGACTATTCCTTTGGTTCGTGTTGCATGGAGACATCACCCTCTAGGCGAGTCAACCTGGGAAAGAGAGGACGAAATGCACGAGCAGTATCCGTATCTCTTCGAGACTTGAGGTATAATTCTTTGTTTGATTGTTTGTTCTTGTGCTAGTTTATTTCAATTTTGAGGACAAATTTTTTTTAAGGAGGGTAGACTTGTCACTACCATATTTCAGAATATGAGTATTTTTGTCTTTTAATTTAATGTAATAATATATTGTGTAATATTTATATATTATTTATAGTATTCCTTAAATGCATGAGTTAGTGAACTGGACCTAGAAACCCACTAGATGAGCCCCTGACCAAATTATAGGACTATGGAAATTAATTAGCAATTTTTAGATTAAATATAGAGGATTATATTTAATTGCTGTGATTTATTTGATTGTTGTACCTTACCGTTGCTTCGGTATTGGGAGCACTACACTAGCTTTTGTCTTCCAACAAATTTCACACTTTTGTCCTAGACGTGCAATCTTCTACTTTGATCCATGTATAATTGATAAATATGCCCTATGGTGCTTCATTTTAGCCGCAAATATTCGTCGTAAACAATTATATTTAATTCCAAATAAATCCAACTTTACATCTTTATGTATTTCAATCGGAATTGGAGACACAATCTTGACCCTTTTTGAGCAACCCAAATTATAATAATATTCTATTACGAGTCTTCTATATTCATGACACTTATGTCCCACCTAATTTTAACCCTATATACTTCCAATTAATTTTAGAACACCATTTACATTAATTTTAATTAAATTGGTGTAAGGACCCAACTTGACCCAAAACTAGATCCAACACCAAACCAAACCCCAACTCACACCCTCAAGACTCATACTAAACACCATGCACCCTTTTTAGCCACTACATCACACCAAATATGGTATTTTCCCTTATTTAATCTAAAAACCCTACTTTATACAATTTTCCAATTATTGGGAACCTTTATGCAAAAGTTTATTGAGGTGTCTACACCATATTGGACACAACACATGAAGAAGCACCATTTTCTTCATTGATCGGACATGTTAATTTTCTCCATGATCTTGGAGTGTGCACTCAACATACTTCTCCCTCATCAGATCCTAGCCATCCATTTTCAAACAAAACCATCCTAGCCCTTTATATATCTACATGTAGAAAGCCAAACCCAAATCCCAAGGAGTGGTTGACCGGCCCAATTTCCTAGGTCAACCTTAAACCCTTTTTTCTGCATATATATATATATATATATATTATCTTTTCCTTATATTTTTATCCCCATCAATTTAACCTAGCCGGCTTCTTCACCATCTCCCTCTCCCTGTACATGCCTCTACCCTCATCCTTGTTCGCCTGAACAGCACAGCCGACCGTCGAATCTACCATAACCCGCCTGTCAGCCCTTCCTCCAGTCCACCCGACTGCCAGAGTCGATCTCCACTGAACCGCCAGCACCACCGACTCCATTCACCATCTCCTCCATCACCCTCATCCCTGGATCCTGACCCGCTTGAGATCACCGGACCCGACTTGCCTGAGATCCTGCCACGGCCATCCATCATCCCGACCTCTTCGACCCCCTACTCCGAGCAACATTGTCACGCCCCAGTCCCAAAATACCGAGGGACTGGCCGCGTGATAATGGCCAGCAGCACACACCGATGGACAAACCCAATTTAATGGATCCATCGGGGCATACTTAAGCTGTAGTACAACAACAAGGGTCTAGATATACTAATCTCATCCACAGTATAAATACAACAATATTAGAATCATAAAGCAAGATCATATCTCAATAAAATATAAACTCGGGAAATAACCCGATAATGAGTCTGATACATCTGTCAAGATACAAGAATAAAGATAACTACAGCCAATACTGAATATAGAACAGTATATACTCAGAAGATACTCTCGGTGATCACTCGTCTACTGGATCTGGTACTGCTCCAATAACTGCTCCTGTTCCTGCTTCTGCTCCTACTAATGCTCATGTACTGTATAACTCTGGGTGGATCTCCTCTGCTAATCATGGGGACATAATCCGGATCCAGGTCCTCAGGGGACATAGCAAGGTACAGATAATACAAGCCATAATAATGCAGTAAAATAGTCAATAAAATAAATAGAGTAAATATGTAACCATCTATGTGAAATGCAAGTGAGAGCATCACTAGTACTCAGGCTGAGCCACTACAAGCTCTGTGTCGGGGAGCCGATAGCAGTAATATCATGTAGTTGTCTAGCTCGGAGAGAGACTAAGATGCCGGCATAATATAGTCAACCTGTAGCCTGTGTGACTCTCCAGCCATAAATGAAACAATAGGGGAACACTATATAACCAGCTAAGTGATATGCAAGATGAGAGCAACACTAGAACTCAGGCTAAAACAACTACAAGCTCTGTGTCGACGAGCCGATAGCAGTAATATTATATAGTTGTCTAGCTCGGAGAGAGACTAAGACGCCGGCATAATATAGTCAACCTGTAGCCTGTGTGACTCTCCCTACCCAATGTAATCATACGTCTCATGTCCACAACGTCTCATGTACATGTCACGCAAGATCGTAGCTAATGCAATAAGTCATATAATATCTATGAATATAATGTCTATGTCATAAAACCTGTATCCTATACAGAATTACCATGAATATCTCAGAAAGATTCTGTCTCATGTATAGTGTCAAGTGTCCTGGGTTTTGGCGTACTTGATAAGCCAAGTACGAGAATGTAAAGGGTCACGAATGTCCATCTCTAGGTGACGTTACACAACTCTGCGTACAGTGTTGGCACCCGACTATTAATCGAACGCTAAGTAAGTCACACGGTCCTAGGTCAAGCATGTACCACAATATATATATATATATATATAAGCCAAGAAAATAAGTAACAAGAACTGCAAGTTTTGGCAAGGTACACTTGTTTGTGATTCTGGCTCCAACTGTAGCTCTGGTCTTAGTGGGATTTGCTGGTAATCCTCCGTTGCTAAAATAAATATCACCATCAGATTCAAAAAATATCAAATAGCTAGAAATGCCTGTCCTTGAGTCCAATTTGGACACAGGGGCAAAAATGACAATTTCTGGTCAAAGCGGGGTCCACATGTGGTCCGCTTCTTACCAAAAAATGTGTTAGGGTCAAAGGTCTCTAAATTCGTCAAACTCAGTGTCAACAAGTCCAGAACGATGATATGAACCCAACGGAACTTCCAGAATTGGATTCCGATGAGCCGATCACAAAATTGCCCGTCAAGTAGAGCTTGTGGGGCCCACGATACGTGATTTTGTCAATGTTCTCAGAATCGAACCAAACTTGGGTCACAGGACCAGCGTATTGCTATGAGTTTGATGGCGTAACTTTCATTTCGATCCGATATGTGTACACGAAGTTACGATATGTTCCAGAACAGGCGGATACGGGGCATTGTCGACGGATACGCGTTGATTTCGGTGTGCACGCACATCCAAATCAACTTCTGTGAAATTCCACATGTCCGTATCAACGGCGTACACATTTCGGTGAAGACTGCGCATGACCAAGTCGTCCTGTTTGGCGGGGCACACTCAGTTCCGGGGTAAAATGGGGTATTGTTTTTCCTGTTTTTGGATCGCGGTTCGCGATCGCCACAGGACGCGACGCATCGAGCGGGTTGCACGAGCATCGGAAGGGTTACGCAGTCTACGCGTCATAATAGACGGGACAGAAAATGGGGCAACTAGGAGAGAGAAAACTCTAACTGAACAGGGCTCCGTGAAACTGGGTTCTTTGTGTCCGGGCTGTGCGGCCGTGTCTGGTCTAGGTAAGGGTTAGGGTTCTGCTAGGGGATACTCACCGGAGGAAGGCGGTTGCTCGCCGGGGCGGCTAGGGCATCGAGGCGGAGGGGTTGTCGAGGTCGGGTCTGCTGGAGGAGGTTGTCGTCGAGGTTGAGGAGGTCGTTGGTGGTGGTACTCCAGGTGGGGTCGGAAGAGAGAGAAGGACGACGGGAAGAAGGTCGAAGGAAGATGAGGGCGGCGAGCTAGAGGGTGAGGTGGCGGAGGAGCTAGGGGTTTCGTCGAGGCTGGGGAGGAGGAAGAGGAGGGAAGGCGATGGTGGTCGATGGATGGAAGATTCGTCGGGGCGGCACTGCGGGAAAAGATTAGGGATCCGGCAGTGCCGAGGGGTTAAATAGGGGTGCCGCCGCAGAATAGAAGTCAGATTAGGTTTAGGGTTTGGTTAGGGTTAACGGGTCCGGGTCGGGTTCAATATGAATCCGGCCCGATCCGCTAGGAGATGGGGCAAGTTTCGGCTATTCGGGTTTTGGGTCAGGTTTTATATCCGACCCGACCCGCTAAGGTTAGGTTCGGTTCAGTTGAACCGCGTCTGGGTTGGTTTGGTTTATTTTGGAAATAAACCCGATTTATTTCTAGAATTTAATTCGGTTTATTTCTACATTAGTTTTTAGGGCTTTAAAAATGCTTCCGGGGTCCAATAAATTCTCGAAAAATTATCCTATGTCTAATTTTTCATTTTATACCATAAAATATTATTTTCATAAAATTTTAATATTAATTAACAACAATTAAAAATCATTTAAATTCAAATTATCTTAGTTTTAATTCCAAAAATTACAAAAAATTGTGAGAAAATATTTTAAAAATATTCTGAAAAATCAGGGTGATGACAATCTACCTCCCTTAAGAGGATTGCGTCCTCGCAATCAAAGAATAACCGGTCAACAGAGATGACACGATTGCAAATGTTGTTCGAAGCACATCACGATCAAGAAGATTTAAGGTTGAGGGTTTTAAACACATAGGAAAAATCATTTCCCTAAGCAATGCAATTTCCCGAATGAAGGAAATCTACAAAATTATAGTTTTTAAAAAAACTAGGTTATCACTTGTCATACTAGGTTATCAATTATTAGCAAGTTCAAAATTACTAGGTTAAGGCTGAGGTCACGAACCAACAGGCACGAGCTAAAACAATACTATAAACGATAGCTACGAATCACTTACGCGCATTAGCTAATCCACGAGTCTGCACGTTCTCCAAGGTCATCGTGAAAGCTTGTCCGTGTTCTTGCGGTAGATTCCTCTGCTGCTGTTGAGCCTGCTGGAAGAGTGTTGCTTGTGGTGCCAGGGGTGGCCTCGGCTGATTCCCTTCTGGGGCTGGTGGTCTGACTCCTTGAACTCCCGTTTGCGGTGCTTCCAATGCTGGAGAGGCAGGCCTTGGTGCTGGTAACGCTTGTTGGTTAACCATTGGTGCTCTTTCTCGACGCTCAGGGCATTCCCTCAATGGATGCTGACTGGATCCGTAAGCTAAATATACTTTCCTTTTTCGTCTGCACTCGTCCTCAATATGGCCTCGCTTGCGACAATATTGACAGATAGGTAGTGCCTGTGGAGATGCTTCTGATGGCTGGTGCATGTGAGATCTTTTTGCAACTTCTTCTTGTGGTGCTCCGGCTGGTGCTAATGTGTACGACCGCTTTAGACTGGTCTCTCTCCTGATGACTCGCTCCATGCGTCAGGCTGCAGCAAGGACGTCCGGGTAAGATGTAGGTGCAACGGATCCAATTAGTTTCTGTGTCTCAATATTTAGTCCGTCGAAGAACTTTTCAGCCTTCTCTTCTTTTGTCGGGATCAAGGTTGGGGCGAAGCGACTCAGACGAATGAATTTCGCGTTGTATTCTTCCACTGTCATGCTATCTTGAGTGAGGCGATTGAACTTGTCCTGAAGTTCTGATCAAGCGATAGATGGAATGTACATCTCCTGAAATAGTCTGGAAAACTTTTCCCAAGTGACTCGGTCTGGTCCGAGCCGTGTCTCCTCAGATAGCCACCAGTGATGTGCATTGTCTGTCAACTGCATTCTGACGGCAGTCATCCAATGTTCCCTTGGAAGCTCAGCTGCTTCTAATTGATGTTGTGTGTTGGTGAGCCACTCATGAACCTCAGTGGGTTCCTCCTTGCCTGTGAAGGTACGGGGCTTCAGCTGGCAAAAATCAGAAATAGAGCCCGTTGTTAGCCGTCGTGCTGGTAAATCTGCCTGCTCCAATACGATTGCTAGGTTGCGACTCAAAGCCTCTTGTTGAGCTTGCATTATTGCATAAATCATTTAAAACATCTGCTGCCCATCCATGGCCTGCCCTTGTGGAAATACGGGCATTTGTGGAGTAAATTGCGTCGATGGTGGAATATCATTTTGTTGGATTCTTGAGGCATGCTGATTCGCTTGACTACGTTGTTGAGCTGATTGACCTTCTTCTATTGGTATTACTTCCTCTTCATTGGTTACCAAAGCATCTCGTGGTGATCTTGCGGGAGTCTCATTGTTTGTTCGTGAATCCATAACTCTGCAACCAAAATAAACGATAAAAGGCGCACAGGAATCAAGGCAGGATGCAAGTCAAGAAATAAATTCGAATCCGATATAGACATCAAGAACGTTTCAAGCAAGTGGATGAGATCCTAAAAAATTATTTTATTCTTATTGCAGGCTTGCTCGGTCCCTAAGTTAAAACCGAACAATTTAGTCGTTGACCTGCATGGGCCACCAAAAAAACTATGTCACGCCCTAGTCCCAAAATATCGAGGGACTGGCCGCGTGATAATGGCCAGCAGCACACACCGATGGACAAACCCAATTTAATGGATCCATCGGGGCATACTTAAGCTGTAGTACAACAATAATGGTCTAGATATACTAATCTCATCCACAGTATAAATACAACAATATCAGAATCATAAAGCAAGATCATATCTCAATAAAATATAAACTCGGGAAATAACCCGACAATAGGTCTGATACATCTGTCAAGATACAAGAATAAAGATAACTACAGCCAATACTGAGTATGGAACAGTATATACCCAGAAGATACCCTCGGTGATCACTCGTCTACTGGATCTGGTACTGCTCCAATAACTCCTCCTGCTCCTGCTTCTGCTCCTGCTAATGCTCCTATACTATATAACTCTGGGTGGATCTCCTCTGTTAATCCTGGGGACATAATCCGGATACAGGTCCTCAGGGGACATAGCAAGGTACAGATAATACAAGCCATAATAATGCAGTAAAATAGTCAATGAAATAAATAGGGTAAATATGTAACCATCTATGTGAAATGCAAGTGAGAGCATCACTAGTACTCAGGCTGAGCTACTACAAGCTCTGTGTCGGGGAGTCGGTAGCAGTAATATCATGTAGTTGTCTAGCTCAGAGAGAGACTAAGATGCCGGCATAATATAGTCAACCTGTAGCCTATGTGACTCTCCAGCCATAAATAAAATAATAGGGGAACACTATATAACCAGCTAAGTGATATGCAAAATGAGAGCAACACTAGAACTCAGGCTAAAACAACTACAAGCTCTGTGTCGGGGAGCCGGTAGCAGTGATATCATGTAGTTGTCTAGCTCGGAGAGAGACTAAGACGCCGACATAATATAGTCAACCTGTAGCCTGTGTGACTCTCCCTATCCAATGTAATCATACGTCTCATGTCCACAATGTCTCATGTACATGTCACGCAAGATCGTAGCTAATGCAACAAGTCATATAATATCTATGAATATAATGTCTATGTCATAAAACCTGTATCCTATACAGAATCACCATGAATATCTTAGGAAGATTCTGTCTTATGCATAGTGTCAAGTGTCCTGGGTTTTGGCGTACTTGATAAGCCAAGTACGAGAATGTAAAGGGTCACGAATGTCCATCTCTAGGTGACGTTACACAACTCTGTGTACAGTGTTGGCACCCGACTATTAATCATACGCTAAGTAAGTCACACGGTCCTAGGTCAAGCATGTACCACAATATATATATATATATATATATAAGCCAAGAAAATAAGTAACAAGAACTGCAAGTTTTGGCAAGGTACACTTGCCTGTGGTTCTGGCTCCAACTGTAGCTCTGGTCTTAGTAGGATTTGCTGGTACTCCTCCGGTTGCTGAAATAAACATCACCATCAGATTCAGAAAATATCAAATAGCTAAAAATGCCTGTCCTTAAGTCCAATTTGGACACAGGGGCAAAAATGACAGTTTCTGGTCAAAGCGGGGTCCACATGTGGCCCACTTCGCACCGAAAAATGTGCCAGGGTCAAAGGTCTCCAAATTCGTCAAACTCAGTGTCAACAAGTCTAGAACAATGATATGAACCCAACGGAACTTCCAGAATTGGATTCCGATGAGCCGATCACAAAATTGCCCGTCAAGTGGAGCCTGCGGGGCCCACGATACGCGATTTTGTCAAAGTTCTCAGAATTGAACCAAACTTGGATCACAGGACCAGTGTATTGCTACGAGTCTGATGGTGCAAGTTTCGTTTCAATCTGACGTGTGTACACGAAGTTACGATATGTTCCAGAACAGGCGGATATGGGGTATTGTCGGCGGATACGCGTTGATTCCGGTGTGCACGCACATCCAAATCAACTTCTATGAAATTCCATGTCCGTATCAACGGCGCGTACGTTTCAGTGAAGACTACGCACGACCAAGTCGTCCCGTTTGGCGGGGCGCACTCAGTTCCGAGGTGAAACGGGGTATTGTTTTTCCTGTTTTTGGATCGCGGTTCGTGATCGCCACAGGACACGACGCACCGAGCGAGTTGCATGGACATCGGGAGGGTTATGCAGTCTACGCGTCACAACAGACGGTCCAGAAAATGGGGCAACGAGGAGAGAGAAAATGCTACCTGAACAGGGCTCCGTGAAACTGGGTTCTTTGTGTCCGCGAGTCGTCCTAACACACCGACAAGGGGCTGTGACGTGTCCGGGACGTGTCCGGGCTGTACGATCATGTCCGGTCTAGGTTAGGGTTAGGGTTCTGCTAGGGGATACTCGTTGGAGGAAGGCGGTTGCTCGCCGGGGCGGCTAGGGCATCGAGGCGGAGGGGTTGCCGAGGTCGGGGCTACTGCAGGAGGTTGTCGTCGAGGCTGAGGAGGTCGTTGGTGGTGGTGCTCCAGGCGGGGCCAGAGGAGAGAGGAGGACAACGGGGAGGAGGTCGAAGGAAGACGAGGGCGGCGAGCTAGAGGGTGAGGTGGCAGAGGAGCTAGGGGTTTCGTCGATGCGGGGGAGGAGGAAGAGGAGGGAAGGCGGTGGTGGTCGATGGCTGGGAGATTCGTCGGGGCGGCACTGCGAGAAGATATTAGGGTTTTGGCAGCGCCGAGGGGACAAATAGGGGCGCCGCCGCGGAATAGAAGTCGGATTAGGTTTAGGGTTTGGTTAGGGTTAACGGGTCCGGCTCGGGTTCAATATGAATCCGGCCCGATCCGCTAGGAGATGGGGCGGGTTTCGGTTATTCAGATTTCGGGTCGGGTTTTATATCCGACCCGACCCGCTAAGGTTAGGTTCGGTTCAGTTGAACCGGGTCTGGGTTGGTTTGGTTTATTTTGGAAATAAACCCAATTTATTTCTAGGGTTTAATTTGGTTTATTTTTACATTAGTTTTTAGGGTTTTAAAAATGCTTTCGGGGTACAATAAATTCCCAAAAAATTATTCTATGTCTAGTTTTTTATTTTACACCATAAAATATTATTTTCCTAATATTTTAATATTAACTAACAACAGTTAAAAATTATTTAAATTCAAATTACCTTAGTTTTAATTCCATAAATTACAGAAAATTGTGAGAAAATGTTTTTAAAATATTCTGAAAAATCAGGGTGATGACAAACACCCCGCCTGAACGACCCCTTCCCTCGACGAACAGCAGCACCTCGACGACTCAACGAACAGCAGCACCTCGACGACTCAATGAACCCGACCCTGCTGAACCGACAGTACAGCAACCGTCTAAACCCCGTAGCATGTCGGAGCAGACCTCACTGGAGACAGCACCTCCTCATTGACTTCCCTCGATGACAGGACTCGCCGGATTCCCCTCGACCCGTACACGACCCCGTCTTCCCTTACGACTCGACGTCGAATACTCCCTCGTGCATGTGCACGCCGAGGCCATGGTGCGACGTGTTTCTCTTGTGATTTTGTTCCCGTGTGAATGATGTTAGGATGTTAGCGTGTCGTATTATGATAAGTTCATTAGATATTTATTGCGAGACCATGCAATAATCCCAAACTCGTATGCGTATGCGTATGCATAAGTGTATAGTATTCAATTTAGTATATATATATATATATATATATATTGTAGGAATTAAATGCTAATACAAGTTATAACTATATATGTATATATATACTGTATGCCCCTAGTGTTAATTATGGATATCCTATATTGACCATGTGACCCTGAATATTGTGAGTTGACTGCCTTATGTACACTGACGTACTGGCGAGACAAATGTTAGTATTTTACTGTCTAATTATGCACCGCATTTGAGGATGTGACACCCATGCATCTAGACGCACACTTGACCCTGTTAGATGACAAGTAGCACCCTTAGCGTAGTCTCTGAGTTCAGTGTACTTATGATTGTCTGTATGTTAGTGTATCGACTGATGCAATATTATCATTAAATAATATCTATATGACTGTTGTATTATTCAGATAAGACCTCAAAAATAGGACATTGGTATTTCTAGCAGAGGACCACAGACGAGTACATTCTCTGACAGTTTTTATTATGTTGATTATCTCTATGATTCTAGTTGTTTAGTGTATATGATGCTGACACTATGTATACACAAGTTGGCATCATCGAGATCGATCATGAGGAGTCATAATTGGAATCTATCGTGCTAGCTGGGGATGGGGAGATATTAGTAGATTATGTGATCATATCCAACTCTATATGAATCATAGCTCACCCATACCTCACGTTGGTGCAGACTGACCATTACATGCCTCATAGCCTGTTACATGTGATTAGCCTGACTATTGCTCGTATCATAGCTATCCGGATGGTTAGCCTGACCTTACATGAATTATAGCTAATCATATGTAACAAGCCTGATTAGTCTCAAGCCGATCACATAATATGCTGATGTTTCACATACTTAGCTAGATAGTCTACACATGAATATCTAGTTTATTTATCTAGCATTTCTCTATGTTCTAGTTACTGTTCTAGCATTTACTATATTCCAGTTCATTGTTCTAGCATACACTTGTATTCTGTTCATTGCTAGTTGTATCATTGATGATAACATATGCTCCAGTATTTTTTATTTCCAATATTTCATTATTCCAATATTATTTATTGCCAGTATTTATATCCATCTTGTATTTTTTTACACTGTATCATAGTTTTTGTTAATATATGTGGAACTGCTGTTAGTGCTTCTACTTCGCTCTAATCCTGACTGGATATTTTTCTAAAGGATCTTGAGAATTTTTGTCCTACACATTATGGACCAGGTATAGACGCAGACTACACACCAGAGATATTAGAGGAGTCTATTCCATTAGAGGAGACACTACCTACAGCTATTTAGATATTATTTATTTTATGCATTTGAGACTTATTTTGAGGTTTATTTTAGTTATGTTGAGACTTATGTGGAGTTTAATTTGAGACTTGTGGAGACTTTCTTTTAATGTTGGACAGCCAGACTGTAGTTTATCTCGATTTTGAGACATTGTGTTTAACTATGTCATTACTTTTTATCTTTTATCGTGTCATTTATATTCTTATAGTTATTGTGATTGAGTATACATTATGAGCTATTGAGAGATTTTTTTTTCTCTGTATGAAGTTGATATCATTGACAAATTGTGAGTTATGATAGTATTATAGAGACCTAAACATCATTCTACTGCCGATGCTGCAGCCTAGGCCAGACGTACCCACGACTCATGCCCAAATTCCGAGTGCGGGTCATAAAAAACTAAGCTTGGCGTTTGTATTCCTGCTGCTCTGGTTATCTATTGTTCCAATGTTGGTGCAACTTGGCTCTATTCCAATCCTATCTTCCATTCACGCATGAAGCATGTTGCGATTGGTTATCATTTTATTCGAAATCAAGTACAAAGTGGAGCTTTACGTGTCACCCATGTATCCTCAGTTAGCTTATATCTTGACCAAGTCTCTTTCGTGCACCCGATTTCAACTTTTGATGAACAAGATTAGACTCTCCACAGGAGCTCCATCTTGAGGGGGAATATTGGGGAAGTTAATTTAGTAATTCCTTAATTAGCTATTTCTATTCTGGAATTACCTTATTAGAGAAATTAATTAATTTATTTATGTTGGAATTATTTAGTTTCTTTCCTATTTTTATTTGTGTAGAATTTAAATTTACAACAAATTTTATAAATTAGGTAATTAACTAGATTTAGAATAATTGAGAAATATCGAACTCGAGAAACCCTTGTGGTTACCGGAAAGAGACATAAGACCATGGATAGTGGCAGAAGATCAGTGGATCGAGTTACGGGGGTATATTATTTCTTACATTTATAAATGGCAGAAGTTGGGAAACAGTGGGCCCAAAAGACATGCAACGTAACGTGCACAAAGTCTCGAAAGTTACACCGAGCATTTAAAAAAAAATTAAGAAATCTTTTCAATCTCCATAGTTATGTAATGAGCATTTTCAAAAAAAAAATTTAGAAATTTTGGGAAAGCCAATGTAGTTTCCGATGCCTTTAGCAAGATATATTTTCAATCTCCATAGCTATATTTTTGACGTAGGATCGGTATTTTTTGGAGGACTTGGAGAGCTTGGGCATTGAGATGGTAGTTCCTGCTTTTGCTATGTATATGTGGGGGTTGCAGATACACTCAGAGTTGATGGATAGGATCAAGATAGCCCAGTATGAGGATGTATCTCTGAGGAGCATCAGAGCTCAAGTGAGAGCAGGAATGGAGGATGATTTCACCATTGCTGAGGATGGTTCTTTATGGCATGGTGCTAGATTGTGTGTGCCTAGTAGGGAGCTGCATGAGAAGGTGTTACAGGAAGAGCATTTCTTTCGGTATTCTATACATCCAGGTGCCAACAAGATGTATCGGGATATGCGAGATAGTGTGTGGTGGTATGGCATGAAGAGAAAAGTGGCATAGTTTGTATCCAGATGCTTAGTGT
This sequence comes from Iris macrosiphon, assembly GCA_036927795.1. Lineage (NCBI taxonomy): Eukaryota > Viridiplantae > Streptophyta > Magnoliopsida > Asparagales > Iridaceae > Iris > Iris macrosiphon. The sequence continues at coordinate 145,007,321 of JAYESA010000005.1, read as the reverse complement.
GCCAGCAGGTAAAAGTCGAGAGGCAGAGGCCAGACGGTTTACTTCAGCTGTTAACCATTTTAGAGTGGAAGTGGGAGAATATTACTATAGATTTTGTGTTCGAACTTCCACGTTCTCTAAGAGAGAAAAATGTGATTTGGGTCATCGTTGACAGGTTGACCAAATCGGCCCACTTTTTGCCTTTCAAGGTGGGTTTGTCTACGGAGAAGTTGGTAGAGATGTATATGAGATAGATCGTCATAACACATGGGGTTCCCGTCAGCATAGTCTCATATCAGAATAGTCGTTTTATTTCTCATTTCTGGAGGAGTTTGCAGGCGAGTTTGGGCACCCAGCTCAAGTTCAGTACTACATATCATCCCCAGACAGATGGACAGTCAGAGAGGACCATTCAGACTCTTGAGGATATATTGCATACCAGAGTACTAGATTTTGGGGGATCTTGGGAGGACCATGTCTATTTGGTAAAATTTTCTTACAACAACAGCTACCAAGCTAGTATAGAGATGTCACCATTTGAGGCTCTATACGGTCGGAGATGTCGTACTCACTTGTCATGGGACGATATTGGAGAGAAAGTTTTGCTAGGGCCAGAGATGGTTGTGGATGTAGTGGAGAAGGTTAAGCTGATCAGAGACAGACTTTGAGTGCTGCAAGACATATAGTAGCATTGGGCCGATAGCCACCGAAGACCTTTGGAGTTTAAGGTATAGTTTTAGATTTTTGTTTTGTGCTTAATATTGGTTGTTTGTTACAGATTAAGTTTTTAAGGTTGTATTTTGTTCTAGTTTGGTGGTCTAGTATTTTTGAGGATTTCTCCGATACGAGACACGATTCGCTTCGCTGGAAACGGAAAGCTTAGTTCGTGATTCATCGGACCTTTCCATATTCTTGAAATAGTTGGTGCAGTTGATTATAGACTAGACTTGCCACCTGCATTAGAGAAATTGCACAACATATTTCACGTATCGTAGTTAAGACAGTACGTAGCGGATCCTACTCACGTGTTGGATCACTTAGAGATAGAGGTGGGCCCTACTCTTAGTTATCCAGATCAGCCAGTTGAGATTCTGGATCCGATAGAGAAGGTGCTGAGGAACCAGACTATTCTCTTGGTACACGTCGCATGGAGGCATCACTCTCCGGGAGAGTCTACCTGGGAGAGAGAGGATAAAATGCGAGAGCGTTACCCATATTTGTTTGTGCCTTGAGGTATGTTCTTTTCTTTTCTGTTCTGTTCTATTTTATTTTCTGGGGGCAGTTTCATATTTGAATTTTGAGGACGAAATTATTTTAAGGGGGGTAGACTTGTCACTACCATATTTTCCAGAAAAAGATATTTTGGTCATTTAATAATTAATTAAATATTGCGAATATTGTATATTTATTTATTGTTAGATGTTAGTTTATTATTTTGGAATTGTGTTAGTTGACCTAAATAATTTATGAAAATAATATTTTTGTGAATAAAATTAAATATTAAAATATTATGAAAATAATATTTTTGAGTATAAAATAAATAATTAGACAGTGTAATTTTTATGGAATTTTTTGGACCAAAAACTATTTTTAAATACCTAAAACAATATTTTTTTTAAAAATCAAAATGAACCCGATTAAACCAACCTGAACCGAACCGGACCAGCCCAACCATAGCTGGTCGGATTCGGATCTGAACCCGTTAACACGTACCCGCTAAGACCCGACCCGTTAGGTAATTGCTACAATAACCCATCATCTCCCTAGACTCTTCGCCTCCCCTCTACGCCGTTCACTGGCCGCTGCGCCGCTCCGACTTCCTGCCATTTTGCCGTCGCCACCCGCCAAGGTCCCTCTCCTCCCGCAATCGTCAACCGACTATCTCCCCGACCGACCACCTTCCTGCAACCGCCGCCCTCTTCCCCTATAAAACCCTCTTCTCCGGCCACCCCAACACCCCCAACGCCATCGCAGCCACCTTCTTCCTCCGCTGAGCTTCCTTCCTCCACCGACGACTTCGCCGCCTCTCTGTCCTGAGCTTCTCCGGCCCACCGCTGCCAATCCTCGAGCTGCCATCATTTACCACCACTACGTCTCCTCCGTCGAGACGACCCGAGCCAGTCCGGCGACTCACCACGAGCACCCTCGACCCCAAGCCCCGCCTCCGTCACATCTCCAGCTGTCGTATCCTCCGCTAGCCCGACCCTCCAGTCGACGAGCTCCATCGACAACCTCCCCGAGCAGCCGCCGCAGTCGAGCACAGCAGCCATACCCGCCGCCGACGAGCGCAGCGCCGCCTCCGACCGGCCGAGATCCGCCGTGTCGTCTACGTACGCGTGGAACAATCAATTTCGACCCCTGTTCAGGTAAGAATTTCTCTCTCCTTGTTGTGTCGATGTTCGAACCATTTGTTGTGACACGTTACCTATATGACTCTCTCGAACCCCGTATAATCAGTTCAGGGTATCATGTCCTGTGTCGATCGCAAACCGCGACGCAAAAACAGGAAAAAAACCCCTATTTATTTAAATTCATAAAATTGTCCCGAACTTCCAAGTTCACGACCGTTTTACGTGCAACCTGTTATTAATTTCTAAAATATACCCAAATAGTTAATTAGATAATATAACCAAGTTTTAAAACCCTGATTTAGTTTAATTTATGCTGCTGTAGATTATAATTTATTCAAAGGTGAAATTGACCAAAAAATTTGGTTATACAAAACCCTAAATTTTTTTGAACTGGGTGCACCCCGCTAAATGAGGTGACTTGGTCGTGTACAAATTTCACCGAAAGGTGTGCACCGTCAATACGAACGTGTGAGATTTCATGGAAGTTGATTTGGATGTGCGTGCACACCGAAATCAACGCGTATCCATCGACAACGTCTATATCGGTCCTATTCTAAAACTCGTTGTAACTTCGTGTGTGCTCGTTGTTTCGAAACAAAACTTATGCCATCAGACTCGTAGCGATACGCTGGTCCTGTGACCCAAGTTTGGTTCGATTCTGAGAACGTTGACAAAATCTCGTATCGTGGGCCCCACAACTCCACTTGAAGGGCAATTTTGTGACGGCTCATCGAAATCCAGTTCTGAACATTCCTTTGGGTTCGTATCGTCATTTTGGACTTATAGACACTAAGTTTGATAAATTTGGAGGACTTTATCTCTGGCACATTTTTCGGTGCGAAGTGGGCCACACGTGGACCCTACTTTGACCAAAAACTGTCAAGTTTGCCCCTGTGTCCAAATTGGACATATGGATAGGCAATCCTAGCTATTTTATATCTTCTGAGCATGCTGTCATAATTATTTCAGCGTCCGGAGGAGTACTTGAAGATCCCGCTGATACCGGAGCGACTGTTGGAATTTAAACCCCAGACAAGTGTACCTTGCCATACTTGCAGTACTTGCTTTATATTATTTTCTTGATCTATTTATATGATATATCTGTTCAACCTAGGACCGTGTGACATTGTTTAGTGTCTGAATAAGATTCGGATGTCGACGCCGTACACGGAGTCGTGTAACGTCACTAGAGATTGATATCGTGACCCTATACATTTTCGTGCTTGCATTATCAAGTACGTCATACCATAGGACACTTGACACTATTCTTGAGACAGAATCTTTCTGATATATTCATGGTGATTCTGTATAGGTTACAGGATTCGTGACATAGACTTTATACATATGCATAGCTATCATTATGACTCGTTGTATTAGTTAGAGGTCATAATCTTGCGTGTTATGGACATGAGACATCGTGGACATGAGACGTGTGATTACATTGGGTGGGGAGAGACACACAAGCTACAGTCTAATTTTATATATTATTACGATGCCGTAGCCACGCAGAGCTAGGTCCTGCATGATATAACTGTTACCGGCTCCCCGACATAGAGCTTGTAGTGGTCTCAGCCTAAGTCTAGTGATGCTCTCATTTTGTATATCACATAGCTGGTTAGATAGTTTGCCCTATTGATACATTTTATATACTGCATTTATTTGGCTTGAGTTATTCTTGTACCTTGCTATGTCCCCTGAGGACCTGGATACGGATTATGTCCCCAGGTATAGCAGAGGAGATTTACCCCAAGGTATACGGTACAGGAGCAGATATTGGAGCAGTACCATCACCAGAGGACGAGGTGATGCCAGAAGATTTCTTCTGAGTATTTGCTTTATATACTCAAGCATTTCTGTTCTTGATACTCTATTTCATGTCTCGTGGAATAATGTATTAAACTCATTATCGGGTTGTTCCCAAAGATATTTATTGAGACTTATTGATTATTATTTTATCTTGATGATTCTGATATTGATTGTATTTATCTTCTGTGGATGAGATTAGTATAGGAGACCTTTATTGTTGTTTTACAGCTTAAGTACACTCTAATGGGTCCATTAAATTGGGTTTGCCCTTTGGAGGGTGCTGCTGGCCATTGCCACGTGTCTAGTCCCTCGATATTTTGGGACTGGGACGTGACACATATATATATATATATATATATATATATATATATATATATATATATATATATATATATATATATATATATATATATATATATATAGAGAGAGAGAGAGAGAGAGAGAGAGAGAAAGAGAGAGTGGTATATATGTATGTGTATACGTTTACATATGTATATGTATGTATGTATATATATAGAGATATATTTGTATCCCTAGTGTTATTTATACATGTATATATATATATATATATATATATATATATATATATATATATATATATATATATATATATATATATATGTGTGTGTGTGTGTGTGTGTGTGTTGTATCTAGTATTATATATATATATATATATATATATATATATATATATATATATATATATATATAGTTTGTATAGATGTGTCTGTGTGTATAGATTTGTGTTGTGTGCAGTGAAGAAGGGTGAGTCGAACTGCACAGCAATAGCAAGCAAAGCAGTAGAAGCAAGGAGCAGTAGCAGCAATTGCAAACTGCAGCAGCTAGCTAGCCGCATGCTACAAGCAAGCATAGAGCAGCAACAACTACAGCTGTAGCAGTAGCAACATGTAGTGCAGCAGCAACAACATGCAGCAACAGTATGAACAACAGCAACAAATCAACAAGCCTGCAGCAGCAGCAAGAGGAGCATGGGCAGCAGCAACAATAACAAGGTAAGTTTGTGGTTAGTTAGTTTTATAAATATTTTAGCTAGTTAGCTTGATGTATAGTTTATTAGTTAGCCTGTTAATAGTTAGTTAGTTACTTGTTAGTAGTTATATATATATATATATATATATATATATATACATACATTTTGTTATCTAGTAGTTTGATATATATACTAGTGATTAATATTAGTGATATGTATGTATATATATCTCTAGTTAGTGATATGTATGTATGTATATATGTATATATGTATTGGTATTTTAGTAGGTAGCTAGTAGTATTGTATTAGTTAATGCATGTTAGTTATAATTTAGAGTTTTCGGTAGTTAGTTATATATTAGAATTCACATTACCTTGTGATACCAATGTAATGTCAAGGTATTGATGGATACTCAAGGTATTGGGTTTGAGTATCAAGATGGGTGAGTTGTGGTGTAAAACTGCATTGGTTCAAAGCCAAGGTATCCACTTAGCATTATTTTTGTTAGAAATATTATATATTATTGATGGTATATACGTATTATAATATTTTCTTATATAATTAATTGTGTATCTTAGGATACAGTATCTTATTAGTTTTCTAGTATCTTAACATAGCTAGTGTGGCCTAGTTACATAGTGTATGGACCCAATATCCTAGATATAGGCTCATACAACCTAGAAATAGCTAGCTTGACCAAGTTTGACTAGTTTGACATAGAGTTGACCTAGTTTGACTATTTTGACTTAGAAATAAATTTTTGACCTAGAAGTAGACTAGTTTAACTTATTTGTGTTCCAAAACCTTGTATTGATATAATATTCCGTATTTAGGTCTTCGATGTACCGTACCAGACATCTTTGATACTGTTTACCGGATTTCAGGCGAGTACATTCTCTGATAGTTTTTTATTTATGATATCCTCAATGTCTCTTATATCTAGTGTAGATATATTTGATTTTTTGATACGATGGTTACACGGATTGGTATATCCGGATCTCGTCATGAGATATTATTCCTTGGTATGTATAGTGTATCGTGTGCAAGCCTTATTTTCTTGTTCTTCTTGTACATGTACAGACACTGATTCTTGGGGAGACTTGCTACCTTCCCAGAGAGTCCCGTGTCATGACATACCATGTTTGGATCCACTATACCAGTCGAGGGTGGGGAGTATGTAGTGTAGATATGTGATCATATCCATCTTGTATCATATCTTGTTCATTGAATAGTGTTAATCATACACCGCACGCATGATTAACCAGGCCATAATTCTTGTGTCAAGTTCCCAAGCCGATCAGATGTTAAAGCTGGTACTCACTCGCTTAGTCATTAGTATTTTTTGTTCATTTTCATATTACTCATTCTTGTATTTATTTTTATTATTTTCTTTATTGTATATATCTTGTATCTGTATATTGCATCTTGTATATTCATTTCTATTTACTGTTACTTAGTTTATATTATTTATTAGAACTGCTGTTAGAGATGTACTTTGCTCCTTTCCTGACTGGATATATTTTTTCAGATGACACTGAGGAGTGGTACCCCACTCACTACAGGCCTCAGGACGGGGTAGGCTCAGAGCCAGAGACCGTGTCTCAGGGGGTTCTCATCCTGACTGAGACAGACGACCCATGACTTGTACCTTAGTAGTTAGTTTTCTTTTGTACTGGATTTGTCTCCAGCATTATTATTAGTATTTCTTGACTTATTGGATATTATTTTGGTCTTGTGAGTTGTATTTGTGATTCTTCTATTCTTTTATCATATTCATGTTTTGTTCCATCTATAGATCTGTGATTGAGTATATTTTTATTATATTTGTGGCATTATTATGTCTTGATTATTAGATAGATAGTTTACCTAAAAAATATTCTACCGCCGATACTGCGGCGTAGGCTGGACGTTGTTCACTACTTGCATCCCTACACCGGGTGCAGGTTGTGATAATATGTTATCATACATATAGCTCATGTGGTATTGTAGTCCGTGGTTACTAGCTAATCATACACTTTCCGTATGGTTGAGCGAGCTTCCTTTTATTTAGTATAGTCAGTGCTAAGCCCAAGCCGATCACATGTCACAACTAGTATTTCAAAACACCAAGATTATTGTGTTGCCCTCTATGACATTTCATATATACTGATACCTGATATGTTTCTCCTAGTTATTCATTTATCAGTTTTTCTTGAATAATATTATTTTAGTATTTTTTTGATATTACTTGCTACTGCCGTGACTTGATCTTAGTTATATTCTCATCACTATTTCTTTACTATTACTGTTTCATAGCTTCTATCATATAAATGGAACTGCTGTTAGAAATGTGCTTCGCTCTAATCCTAACTAGATAACATTTTTAAGTATGGATTTAGAGGATTGGTGTCCGACTTATTATGGACCATAGGAGGGAGTAGCAGCAGCCTTGGATCTTGTAGTTTATGAGTGATTGCCAAAAAATCTAGACAGAGTCACTAGTTACCTTAGCTATCTCTATTTAGTATTTTGGTACCGGATCTGTCTCCGACATTTACTCAGACATTGGGATGTTATTATTTGATACTAAACTTGATGTTGTGTTGATTAGACTTATCTAGGCTTGTGTTTGGATCTCTTTTCTTATTACCATATCGTACCATTTATTTTCCCTATAGATTCTTTTGATTGAGTATTGTCATTATATTATATTTTTATCTTATCCTCCATATGGAATTGAGATATCATTGACAGGTTAAGTTTATGTTATTGTGTGGGATTAATAGTTAGTTATTATTGAACAGACAATGTTCTACTGTCGATGCTATGACACAGGATGGACGTACCACGTACTCGTGCCCCAATCATCCGAATGCGGGTCGTGACAACCGAGCCAATACTTACAGTTCATTCCGGGAGTGCATTGTCAGATCCTTCTAAATACAGAACAATTGTTGGTAGTCTCCAATACTTGTGCCTCACTCGCCTTGATATTGCATTTGTTATTAATAAATTATCTCAATTCATGCATCGACCTACTTCTGATATTTGGAATGTTGTCAAGTGTTTGCTTCATTATCTTTTTGATACTACTGATCATGGTCTTGTCTTGCATTGTCATCCATCTATATCTCTTCATGCCTTTTCAGATGCTGATTGGGCAGGTAATAAGGATGACTACACCTCCACGAGTGACTATATTGTTTATCTAGGTTGCAACCCGATATCTTGGTCCTCCAAGAAACAACGCACAACTACGCTCCTCAACTGAAGCTGAATATCGTTCTATTATTGCTACAACTGCTGAGTTACGTTAGATTTGTTCTCTTCTAAATAAGTTTGGCATTTGTATTCCTGATGCTCTGGTTATCTATTGTTCCAATATTGGTGCAACTTAGCTCTGTTCCAATCCTGTCTTCCATTCACACAAGAAGCATGTTGCGATTGATTATCATTTTATTCGGAATTAAGTACAAAGTGGAGGTTTATGTGCCACCCATGTATCCTCAGTTAGCTTATATCTTGACCAAGTCTCTTTCACGCACTCGATTTCAACTTTTGAAGAGCAAGATTAGACCCTCCATAGGAGCCCCATCTTGATGGGGCATATTGGAGAAGTTAATTTAGTAATTCTTTAATTGGCTATTTCCATTCTAGAATTACCTTATTAGAGAAATTAAATTATTTTTTTTTGGAATTATTTAGTTTGTTTCCTATTTTGATTTGTGTAGAATTTAAATTTGCAACAAATTTTATAAATTAGGTAATTAGCTAGATTTAAAATAATTAATAAATGTCGAACTCGAGAAATCCTTGTGGTTACCGGAAAGAGGCATAAGACCATGGATAGTGGCAGAAGATCAGTGGATCGAGTTATGGGGGTGTATTATTCCTTACATTTATAAATGGTGGGAGTTGGGGGATAGTGGGCCCAAAAGACATGCAACGCAGCGTGCACAAGGTCCCGAAAGTTACGCCGAGCATTTAAAAAAAATTGAGAAATCTTTTCAATCTCCAAAGATTATGAAATGAGCATTATCAAAAAAAAAAAATTAGAAATCTTCTCAATCTCCATAGATTAGATAATTAACTAGATTTAGAATATTTGAAAAATCTTCTCAAACTCATCTTGTAAGTGTATATATAGTCAATCTTTATTTAATAAAATTAAGCAATTATTTTTCAATATCAATAACTATATATCTGCAACTAATTTGGCTCCAAGAAATAATTTATAAAACACGCCACAAAAATTTAGTCCCAAAGCAATTCCATTTCTTGTTGGGGTAGTCATTAGTTTGACTATTTGGGCCAAGCCCACAAGGGGCAGATGTAACCGAAGAATTATTGTAAATTTTGGCTACCTGACATTGCTATTAAATTTGGATTTTCTTGCAAAAACTGAAAAGAAGTAAACATTATAATCATATATTAATCAGGAACAAAATTAGACAAAGTAAACAGTTTTGTTTCTTCAAACTGAAAACATAAAACTTGAAGTCACAGACAAAATCAAGTCCCAGCACCTCAACTGGTTATAGAGTTGAATGCAGTTGGACTCGTTGAGTTTGGAGAGCACGTCCATGAAGAAACACTTGTATCCCTCCATGTCAAACTCCAGCCGCTCCGCTTCAACGACCTGGCGAGCAAGAAGTTCGACGAGCTCGTATCTGTCACCCTCTCCATTGTGTCCCAGAGGCTACGCTCTTCTTCATCTTCTTCTTTCGGTTCGGCTTGGACCGCTCGTTGAGTGGGACATCTCCGCCATTGGTACTGTTGGAGGAGTAGCAGCAGCTCCAGATCATTATGATTACAAGCATACAGGCTTTGGTTAAATGAAGTGTTGGTTAGGTTTTTTTTTGTGATATATATAATTTTGGTGAAGCCAAATTAGGAGAACTGTAGAGGTCGGTGGAGCATATAAAATCTAATTTAATTAATATGTTGCTTTTAGGAAACACATGTGCCTTTCCTATGGCATTGCCATTAAATTTGGATTGTAGAATATTTTAGGAAACTCACGCGCCTTTAATAATTACTTTAATTTATATGATATTTCCTTAACAGCAGCTACCAAATGCATTCACAATGGAACAAAATCTAAGGTTTCCAAAATCAGTAACATGGTATATACACATTGACCAATCACCAAAAATACAAACTTAAACATAGATGCTGGACCCTTTTTGACATTTTAAGAACTTCGTTCAAGTACAAAAAATGACCTTTATTAATTAGTTTAAAAAATATTCTAATCATAAATTATTTTTTAGAAGTCGTAATTGAAGTTGAATACTTTTATAATGGCTTAAAATTACATAAAAAGAACTTAACCCTAATTTTTTTAATTATATTTAATGATCTAGAAATTTATTTTTTTCTTATTTCTCATTTTATTCTAATCTATCCAAATGCAATATCTTGTATTCATGTTTGTGAAATTATGGATTAAATCATTTTCTACTTTCTGATCGTTGAGTTTAAATTCCTCCATTTCCGAAGTCCAACCAAAATAGAAAATTATTTTAAAAAGATTGGAAGAAAAATGATCCATTTCTTAAAAACAAATATTCAAACAATCAAAACTAGAGATATTCAGAAAATTATTTCAAAAAAAACTTTTGGAAGAAAAAAAATCCATTTCTTAAAAACAAATATTCAAACGATCAAAACAATCAAATAAATCCTAAAACTACCTAGAAAAATTCTACAAAATATATCTAGGGTTCTAAACAAAAAGTTTGGTGGTAAATTAATTTCATACGGACCCAAAATAAATTCTGAAAGGCCGTTAATAAAAAAGTTTTCTAGGTTTTAATTATCCAATTTTTTTAAAAATTCTCCAAAATTCTAAAATGACATAAAAAGGTTTCTAAAACTATATGTGAGCCTCTAAGAGCTATATTTAGAATATTCTTACATATTTTTTGATATTGTGACCTGGTTGTAACATGTGTTTATGTGAAACTCTCACGATTTCTAAGTAAATTTTCAATAATTATAATTACTAAAAAAATTAGAATAAAAAATAGAACAATTGTATTCTACGAAACTTTTAAGAATTTCGTCATCGAAATTAAAACTAAAGCACGATACGAGAATAAGAGGTTGCCATGCGAGAGAAAAGAATTACGAAAATCGTACCTCAAATACGGAAGGGTGAGACGAAAATAATGCATTAAATTTCTAAGGGTCGGTTTGGTTTGTTTTAAATGAGGTGTTTTGGCCATCACATGAAGTGCTTGCACATGGAGTCGAGGTTGAGAAGGAATTCGAAAAATGAATGATTAACACAATATGAAGAGATGTTGATAAGCTGGAGGATAGAATATCACTACATGGATATACGAACAATCTGCATAATCCCATGGTCTGAAAGGATGTCTCTATATTCTAGAAATCGTTCATGCTCACTACTACCTTCATCTCCACTTATTAAAATCCTTAAAATTTAAATTCTCAAAATTTAAATCTAAATCAAATCTTTGCAAGCTTCAAATTTTAAATTAAATTTCTATCCTCAAAATTTGAATTGATGATTCACCTCCCAAATTTTAACATTTAAATCAAATCCTCAAATTGTAATTTTTTTTCCAATCTATCAAAATTTAAAATTTAAAATTCAATCCTCAAGGCATTCTTTTCCTCAAAGCCAAGTCATTCCCCTCAAGTCATTTTTCCCTCGCATTATCTTAAACAAATCATAATTATTCATCTGAATTTTTTTGAAATCAAAAGCACTTAAATCTTCTAATTTTTTTACCTGCTTACCTTCTTAACCACCTTTTAAAAGTTTCACCTTTAATATATAAAAAAATTAGTATAATTTGAATTTGACAATACAACTTCTACCCAATTTAGAATCTGCCAATCTTTCACATAAGACTATATCTTTAAGGTAAATTTTCTCAAATCAATCAATAGTGTTCATCAATCCTCGAAAAGTTTAACATAGATTATATCCCATATAATACATCCTTAATCACAAAAGTTAACTATATAATAATGTAATTGGCATATAGGGTTGTCACGACCTGCACCAGGATGATCGGACACGAGTATGTGGTACTGTCATGCCCCAGTCCCAAAATACCAAGGGACTAGCTATGTGGCAATGGCCAGCAACATAACTCCAATGTGCAAACCCATTTTAATAGACCCGTTAGACTGCACTTAAGCTGTAATACATATAAAATGGTCTACAAATACCTGTCACAGTCTATATATCTAATCTCATCCACAATAAGAAATAAAATCACAAAGAGACAAGTCCAGTCACAATAATATAAAATAATTTGAGACAACGAAAGCAATATAAACAATGTCACAGGAAATAACCAGTCATCAAAATGGAAAGAAAAATAACTCCAAGTAAAATATCCAGAAGCCACAATAAGATCAAATATCCAAGAACATTAAGCATAAATAATGAATTATGAGAATACCGTGTCCTCGAGAGAAGTCCTCTGGAACAACCTCGTCCTCTTCAACCTGTACATCTCCAATAGTAGCACCTGTCCCGTAAACCTCGGAATAGCTCTCCTCGTCTACACCTGGGGACATAATCCGGATCCTGGTCCTCAAGGGACATAGCAAGGTACAATAAACCCTCAAGCCAAATAAAATACAGCAAGTAAGTGAAATACAAAATTAGAGCATCACAAGTACTCAGGCTGAGACCACTACAGGCGCTGTGTCAGGGAGCCCATAGCAACAAGTAGTATCACGACTCCAGTATATGTGCCAAAGATCTGAGATAGAGTCTAAGGTACCTCCAATAGTATATATATAAATAATCAACCTGTAGCCTGTGTGTCTCTTTCCACCCAATGTAACCTCATGTCTTATGTCCACGACATCTTATGTCCATAACACGCAAGATCATAACGTCTAGCTAGTACAATGAGTCATAATAATATCCATGTAATATGCAAGTCTCATATCACGAATCCTGTAAGCCTATACAGAATCACCATGAACAACTCAAGAAAGATTCTGTCATATGAAATAGTGTCAAGTGTCCTACGGTATAGCGTACTTTATAAATCAAGCACGTAAAAATAGGATCGTGAAATCAACTCTCTACATGACGTTGCACGATACCGCGTACGGTGTCGACACCCTAATCTTGTTCGGACGCAAAGCAACTTCTCACGGTCCTAGGTTGAACAGGAACATCACAAGAGTATATATATATATATATATATAGGAAGAACACAAGCAAATAATATAACAGGATCTCTGCAGGTTTGACAAGGTACACTTGCATGGGTTCTGAACTCTGTCAACAGCTCCTGAAAAAGTAGAACCTTCATGTACATCTCCGGATATTGAAACAAACATCACCAATATTCTCATAATACTTGAAATAGCTAGGATTGACTATCCATAAATCCAATTTGGACACAGGGACATAATTGACAGTTTTTGGTCCAAGCGGGGTCCACATGTGGCCCAATTCGTACCGAAAAATATGTCAGAGATAAATTTTTCCAAATTCGTCAAACTTTTTTCTAGGCAATGTAGGAAAGCAGTAAAAACTTTTTTCTAGACAATAAGAGATAAGTAACTCAAGAGTAAAGGAGTCTGATTAGAGCGAGGATCAATTATAACTTATGAAAACTGGGATACCACTTATATATTACTAATCTAGACTAACAAGTTCATGCTAACATAACACTAGGTATAGACTAGAAAACGGATCTAACATGCACATGCTAAAGTATTACTAGGAATATTCGTTACTATAGCTAGCTATGATAAGATTAAATCTTACCCATACTTGCTACTCCTCGAGTTCGTGACTCCTCCAGTGCCATAGCAAAAGCCTGTCCACGTCCCTGTAGTGGTGCCCTCTCCTGTTGCTGGGCCTACTAGAAGAGAGTTGCCTATGATGCTAAGGGTGGCCTCAGCTGATATCCTTTCGGTGATGGTGGTCTGAATCCTCTATCTTCCACCTGTGATGCTTCTAGTGTTGGATAAGTTGGTCCATGTGGCTGTTGGACTGGTTTCGGTGCTAGTAAAGTGGGTCGATGAACCATTGGTCCTCCCCGACGCTCAGGAAAATCCTTGGCTAAATCCTGACTGGATCCGCAAGCTAAACATAATCCTAATTTGCGTCTGCACACTCTCTCAATATGGCCTACCTTGCCACAGTAGTGACAAGTAGGAAGGGATAGGCTCGTGATGCTGCTCTTTGTGGTTGATTCATCTGGGGTCACTTTGTAGGCTCTCTGTGTGGTGCTCGAGCTGGTACTAATGCATATAGTCTCTTCTGGCTGGACTTCCTCCAGTGGATGCGCTCCATGCGTAGAGCTGCTACAAGGATGTCTATATAAGAAGTAGGTGCAACTGCACTAATAAATCTATGTAACTCCAAGCTTAAGCCTGTCGAACAATTTCTCCGCCTTCTCTTCTGCTGTTGGGATCAATGTAGGGTCAAACAGTTGAATCAAGCATGATGCAAGTCAAGAAATTAATTTGAATCTGATGTAGAGGTCAAGAACATGTCAATATGTGGATGAGATCCTATAATTTATTCTTATCCTAATCGGAGGCTTGCTCGGTCCCTTAGTTGAAACCAAAATAATATATTCGTAGACCTCCATGGGCCACCACAAAGAATTATGTCATGTCCACTCCTAAAATATCAAGGGACTAGCCACGTGGCAATGGCCATCAACACAACTCCAATGGACAAACCCAATTTAATGGACCCGTTAGAGTGCACTTAAGATATAATACATATAAAATGGTCTATGAATACCTATCACAGTCTATATATCTAATCGCATCCACAATAAGAAACAAAATCACAAAGAGACAAGTCCAGTCACAATAATATAAAATGATCTGAGACAATCAAAGCAATATAAACAATGTCACGAGGAATAATCCATCATCAAAATGGAAAGAAAAATAACTTCAAGTACAATATCCAGAAGTCACTACAAGATCAAATATCCAAGAACACTAAGCATACATAATGAATGGTGAGAATACTGTGTCCTCAAGTGAATTCCTCCGGAACAACCTCGCCCTCTGCAACCTGTACGTCTCCAATAGTAGCACATATCCCGTAAACCTCGAGATAGCTCTCCTCGTCTACACTTGGGGACATAATCCTGATCTAGGTCCTCAGGGGACATAGCAAGCTATAATAAACACTCAAGTCAAATGAAATCAAGAAAGTAAATATAAACAAATCCTTAGGGCAAGCTATGTAACCACCTAAATAAAATACAAAATTAGAGCATCACAAGTACTCAGGCTGAGACCACTACAGGCTCTGTATCGGAGATCCCATAGCAGCAAGTAGTATCACGACTCCAGTATATGTGCCAAAGATCTTAGATAGAGTCTAAGGCACCTCCAGTAGTATATTTATAAATAATCAGCCTATAGCATGTGTGTCTATCCTGACCCAATGTAATCTCATGTCTCATGTCCACGATGTCTCATGTCCACGATGTCTCATGTCCATAACACGCAAGATTATGACCTCTAGCTAGTACAACGAGTCATAATAATATTCACGTAATATGCAAGTCTTATATCACAAATCCTATAAGCCTATACAGAATCACCATGTACAACTCAAGAAATATTATTTCACATGAAATAGTGTCAAGTGTCTTACGGTATGGCATACTTGGTAAATTAAGCACGTAAAAATAGGATCGTGGAATCAACTCTCTAGGTGACATTGCACGACTCCGCGTACGGCGTCGACACCCGAATCTTGTTCGGACGCTAAGCAACGTCTCACGGTCCTAGGTTGAACAGGCACATCACAAGATTATATATATATATATATATATATATATATATATATATATATATATATATATAGGAAGAACACAAGTAAATAATATAACAGGATCTCTGCAGGTTTAGCAAGGCATACCTGCCTAGGCTCTGAACTCCGTCAATTATTCCTGAAAAAGTAGAATCTGCACGTACACCTTCAGATGCTGAAACAAACATCACCAATATTCTCAAAATACTTAAAATATCTAGGATTGACTATCCATAAGTCTAATTTGGATACATGAAATTAATTGACAGTTTAGGGTCAAAGCGAGGTCCACATGTAGGCCACTTCGCACCAAAAAATATGTCAGAGACAAAGTCCTCCAAATTCGTCAAACTTAGTTTCTACGAGTTTAGAATTATGGCACGAACCCAACAAAATATCCATAACTGGATTCCGATGAGCCGATCACGAAATCGCCCGTCATGTAGAACCGTGGGGCCCACGAAACAATATTTCGTCAACGTTCTTTGATTCGAACCAAACTTGGGTCACATGACCAACGTAATGCTGCAAATTCAATGGCATAAGTTTTGTTACGAATTGACGAGTACACACGAAGTTATGGCGAGTGTCAGAACAGGTCGATACGATATTTTTCGACGGATACAAGTTGATTTCGGTGTGCACGCACATCCAAATTAAGTTTTGTAAAAGCCCACACATTTGCGTTTATGTTATGCATCTTTTGATACAACTTGCACACGATGATGTTGTCTCATTTGGCGCAATGCACCCCGTATCACAAAATTTTGGGTATTTTTAAAATAAGGTTTTGGTCATTTTGGAACCAGAATAATTTAACCATTATAGCAAACTAATAAAACTAAATAATAGTAAAAATCTTGGTTCTATTATGAATAAGTTTCTTCAATTATATTTTGAAAATAATTAATGAGTTGATAGAAAATTGGATATGAACAGGGGTACTTGGACTGAATTTTTGAACTATTTTCGAACAGTTTTTCGGCCAACTTTCGGTCGATTTTTTGATCAAATCCGGGTGCCTAAATTCGTTCCACTTGAAGGAAATCCTATAGGGTTAGGTTGTGAACATACCAGCGAAGACGGGGCACAAAATGAATCAGCGAGGAGGTCAAAAGTTCCAGGCGAAGGGGGGCCACAAGGTTGTGCGCTACTGTGCGCATGCGGGCGACGGTGTGGGCGGTGCTGCTTCGACTCGGAGGCACGGCAGGCTACGGTGGTTCGGCGGGTGGTGTAGGTGGTGTAGGCGTGGGCCTGGTATAGGTGGTGTGGGATTAGGGTTAGGGTTTTCTATTTATACACATACATATATATAGGAGCGGGGGGTGGGGAGTTGTTATACGTGGGGGAAAGGATTTTAGGTGTTGTTATAGGGTTTGGGCTTGGGTTAACAAGTAGGGTTAGGGTTTATTGGGTTTAGGTTTATGGTTTTTTTTCTTTTTTTCTTTTTTTTTCTTTTTTTCTATTTCTTTTCTTTTGTTTCATTCAATAATTAAATAGAGAAAATTTCCAAAAATAGTTAGGTTCTTGGAAAAAATTATAGAAATTTATATTTCCTCCAACAATAATCTACAACCAAATTTATATTAATTAAAAATATATTATCAAATATTAATAAATATTAAAATAATTAAATAAATCTATTAATTTTATTTTCTACTTAATATTAAATTAGGAGCATGAAGGGTGTTCGAATAACGTAACTCGAGTTTCATGTGCGTAATAGGACTAGTTAGGCTCATATAATGGATTTAGTTAGAAGAAATGGGTTGGGATGGCGTGTTAAAATCGTATGCCACGACAAAAGGGTTAATTAATCATCATTTTCTCATAATTATGTCACGAAAGTTGTGCGACCAAAATAAGTCATGGGATTACGAATTTGTGAGGGACGGTCATGGTAGGAGCCTAATTTGACTTGTCTAAGTCGAGCATGCTAGGTTGGTTAGAAGAAAAATGCTTGTATTGCACTCAAGATCTTAAAACCATGGTGGTTGGTTTCCAAAGTTCAATTAAATTATCAAATAAATATTTAAAATAAAAAATAATTATTAATTACCGAACTAACCCTATGTGAAAATTAGGGTGCTCACAGGTATGTCCAGCCTACGCCGCAATATCGACAATAGAACATTGTCTAGGTCAATAATATTTACTATCAATCTCACACAATAATATATCATAACCTGTCAATGATATCTTAACTCCATAAGGAGGACAAGATGAATATAAAGTAACAATACTAATCACAATAATCAATAAGGAAGAAAATGGCTCGATAGGATATAATAAAGGAAATCCCAAAGTAGCAAGTCTAGATAACTCTACAACACCAAACATCGAGTCTGAATATAATATAACATCTCAAAGTCTAAGTCGTTGCAGATAAATTGAGTATAATACACTATAATATAATACTACGCTAAATAAAACTCAGTCTCTCAGAAATTCTGCAAGGTAGCACTCAAGTCCAGCTGAACAGTCTCCCCTATAGCACCTCAAACTCAACTCCTAAAAAATGTTATCCAATCAGGATGGAACAAAGCACATAAACTAATAACAGTTCCATTTAATTGACAAATACTATAAAACATTAGAGTAATGGAAATACATTATGAGAAGCAATACTGAAAATCATAAGGAACAAGTAAGACATATATCATATCAAAGACATGTAATAAACAGTAAGTAAACAGGTATATGACAAGTATTATAAACCCCCCAAATCAAATTTTAGGTATAAATCAAGAGAAAATAACGCCAAATTCAAGTCAAGTCAAGTCAGATTTTTGGGATCAAATCCCAAAAATTACCAGAAGTAGGTCTAACCAGGAGTCAAATCCAGTAGTAAGTCTCATATCACAATATAGACTATATCTCACGATCACAACTCCGGTGCCGGTTTATATACCGAGTTACCTAAAAGGGATAAAATAAGATTCTACCAGAAATCAAAATCGAAACCGTCATAATATTAGAAACTATGCAATGAACAACTATAGTAAAATGAGTTGAGCTTATAAGCAACTACCAAAGCTCCAGAAAATAAAAATGCCAGGAAAGTAAAGGAAGTTCACGAAATCAGTAAGGTATACTTGCCTAAAGAGAGCTCCCAGCATATATATTCTAATCCACCACCAAGAAGGGGTTCAGAAACCACACTCCAAGTCTCAAGACTAAGCTCCAAGCTTAAGAGAGAAATGGTGGTAAGAGAAGATAGAAAGAGAAAAGGGAAAAAGAAAGAAAATAAAATTCTATATATAGAAGAGGTGATTTAATCGTGACCGTTGGATCTGCATCATCAGCGATCCATGACTCGATCTAAATCAATCGCGATCGCCTAAAACAAAATCAAAAAATTAATGGATAATAGAGTGACTTAATACTATTCATCAAAATATCTCTCAAAAATATCTTTCAAAAATATCTCAAAAATATCTCAAAAAATATCTGTCGGACTATATACCGTCGGTATACTGTAGTATATGGTCGGTATACCGGTCATGTAGTAACGTTTCAATTTTTGAGAAAATTTTGAGATTTGATGAGATCCAATAAAATATAATAAATAGTATAAAAATACGTATCTGCATAAAATACGAATAGTGTGAGACAAGTCTCATATTTTACCCGACCACCTCTACCACCATCACACCCGCACCACTACCACCTCGACCATACCACCACCACCAGCAACTACATTGCACCCTTCAGCCACCACTAGAGTACCACCACATTCAGCATCACCACCCGTACCACCTTTTCTTTCCGGGCTTCCTTTACTGTCCAGACCGGAGCAACCCCTTTCCCCATTGGTAACATCTTTTTCTACTCCTTCATCTTCTTATACTTCTTCTTTTTCATTATTCCACTTACTTTTTCATTATTCCACTTACTATTCCATGACTCCTCCACTGCAAGTTTATACGAAATCTAGAGTAGATTGATACAATTTAAAGAATAAAAAAATGAATGTTATTGTTTAGTGTGTGAGTTCATGCCATGTTAGAATATAAATTCAGATTCAAGTATTTTACATGTGTAGTATTGAGGTTGATGGTCATACAAAATTGCTAGGTAATAATGGTTGAATGTTGGAAGATGAGAATGTGATCAATATGCGTATTAAAGGGGTGACCACTAATTTATGATTGATGCACTTATGTTTATGGTTACTTGGATGACATAAGTTGAGGATGAACAATATTACATAGCTAACCAAATCCATACGTGATGAATACTAGTATTTGATGACGTTATGTGATTTGAGGATCATACTTGATACAATACTTTTCTAGTCAACTTTGGGCAACCTCCTAGTTAGTACCCTTAGTCGTGATTATGTAACTATGACAAATCTAGATTAAGTTCATAATGACATCTTCTTATTCAGATAGTTTCGAGCTAAATGACTAATTGGTTTTAATTATCTCTAGGTACTTTCGGATCCTCGGACTTCGACATTGGACTAATTCTTTAACATCAACAATAGGACTCAGGCAAGTGTACCTTGCCATACTGTATTTTAGTTTAAAGATATATTCTATATTATTTTTACCTTGTACATTGTGTTACGTCCTTGGACCATAATTGATACTTTGCATCGGAGTTATATTCGGGTACAGACGTTCGTTAGTATCATCTAGTATCGATTATTAAAGATTTTTCTCGATACCCTAGATGTACTTACTTTGTTACATCGGAACCATATGACACATTCATACACCTTCATCTTGCGAGATTTTTTTGTATCCTAATATTGTTAGTGGGACTGGAACCTGTGATGGTTCTAGATCACGATTAGATTTCATCTACTTCATGTAAGACTAGACTGTATAGTTAGAGGATCAAGTCAAGCGAGCAGCGGATACGACTCGTATGATCGTATATCTGGAGTTAGAAACCCGCATATAGATTTTTTTTTCTTTTATGCAGATGCGACTATGTACGATTGTATGATTGTACGAGTACTATCCGCAGCTCATACGATCATATAGATAGTTAGAGGATCAGGTCATGCGATCTACTAGATGTTTGGGCTATTGTTTCGGGAAGATGAACGCTCCTACTGGATGGACCTTTAAATTATATTATATTGAATCATAGAAGTATGATTGAGAGAATAATTTTGAGGTGAGTGATTACCTAAAGTAGGAATGGTTAGAATAGATGCCACTATTAGGTTGACGGTTAGAACAGAATGAAAGTTGGATTATAAATATATGATTTTATCCTTGTAGGAAGACCCAAAATCGAGGGACAAACCCATGCTACTTAAGTTAGATGGAGTTGGATAGAGGTATAATAGGGTTACTAAGAAGATATGGTTGATTACTTGTTTATAATAATTGAAGTGATTTAAGGGAATAAATAGTTAAAATTTTAGAGTTATTACAGTTCTCCAATTGTAATATAATTCTCCATATGAAAGACTATAGAAGAAAGGAATTGAGTAATGGGTTTCCTTTTTTAATAAGGTAATTGGATTGGATAAGTTGGATAGATATTTTCAGAGGCAGTAAAATTTGTAACAATATATGACCCTCAAAAAAAAATTTGTCGGGATGGTAAGTTAGTCGACTATAATTATTATATAAAAGAGATAAGATAATAGATAGATTAAAAAATTAAGGAATATAAAAGAATACGTTGGGGTTTGATATATGATGTCAACTATGATCAAGGATTATGATAATAATTTCTTTTGGTGATGAAAGAGAATTACTAAAAGTAAGCAACCTAAGTAGAGAAATAATTTTAACGTTAACTAAAACGACTGTATACTCATGAAGTAATAAGGAAAGTAGAATTAAGGAATTGAGGATACAAATTAGAAGATGGACAGGGGGAAAGAAATTGGAATAGCAAAGTTTTGACGAATTAATAATAACTAATAGTAGAATATGTTTCATATTGAGATTTAACTAAAGATATTTCTCTTAGAGACAACTTGAAGAATGATACAATTGAACCTATTATTACTGGTATAAAGAATGATAGATCTTGGATGATTATAGAAGGATTATATATTATGATAACAGAGGTGAAGATGGACCATAGTACAGAGAGGTATGCGGTAAAATTAATACGTTGTATTTTGACTAGATAGGCATTCAAATCGAAGATAGGACTAGTATCGGGATAACCAATCCAAACCATGATTTAGGGATTTTCTATTATAAATATATCATGTCAGGTGTATTTGATCTAAGTACCTATTTAACTTTGCCTCGACCCTTTCCTATTAAGATAGGTATAAGAAAAGTTGGATGCGCTTGTAAATTTTTTTTTTATATATAGTTGCTATGGGTAGAAGAGATAGATTATTGTCATCATACTGTAAAGAATATTTAAGATATAATTTATAGGAGTATAACATAGATTTTAAGCATTGATTATGATTTTTCTATCTTATAGGGGTAGTCATAAATAAGCGTTGGAGATTGGAGCTAGAGGTCTTACCTTGAATAGACTAGTAAACCATGGTTACGATAAATTATTAGTCGATGTCGGTTAGCTAGAAATCCCAAAGAATATTAATTAGAACAATTATATTATGTTATGGTACATATTGTGTCACTACCATATTTTCTAGGAAAAGGTATTTTAGTCATTTTATAATTAATTAAATATTATACATGATGAATAATTATTTATTATATTATTTAATTATTGTTAGATGTTAGTTTATTATTTTTGACTTGTGTTATGAACCTAACTAGTTTAGTTTAGACTCATGGACCAACATTTATAATTTGTTAGAATTGAGCCCAATTAGAAGCCCATTGATTAGGAGGAGGATTAATTTAATTAAAACTATTAGACTAGAACCTTCCCTCCTTAATTATTTTTTCATGAGAGGCTCCAAGGGATATAATGGATATTACATAGTAGATTGAGGAAGGGGCAAGGAGGCCGACCTTTAAAAAGAGGGAGGAAAAGTTTCTCTCTCCTCTTTTTATTTCAAATCTAGATCTAGAATTTATCTCAACAAAATTTCTTTATTACCACATTATTTCCCTACCAAATTTTATCCCATTTCCTTCCCAAATTATCATTGGAGACTAGTGGAGCAAGGATCTAGAAGGAGAAAGCAAGGATCTACAAAGAGAAGCAAGGATCTACAAGTTGGAGGCCAATTTTATCACCTTTGGAGATTACATTAGAAATCTATCTTCCAATAGGTACAATTCAGTTTTTCCCTTAAAATAGGTTACAAATCTGATAATTAACCATGAGAAACCAACTCATATGCATAGGCTACCCATAGGAATTGTAATTGAGTTCATAGGAGGCCTATTGAGAAAATTATGGTGCTTTTTGTGTCAATTTTAGTGGAATTCTGAGATTGACACTTGTTGTGTTTATCAATGGTCCTATAGATCAACTTGGCATATGTTTGTGTGTTTATAGATAGTTTTGTATTTATAATTGGGTACGTGTAGGTCGTATCCCAATAAATTGGTGATACATATTAATTTAGGGATTTTTTCTCCGACATAGGGCTTTGTGCATGTCACATTTTAACACGGACACGTATATATGTGTTTGACTCTTTGTATTATTCATAAATAGTATATTAGACTTGTTCGTGTTATTCGGGGTATATTTGGTTGTGTGGTGGACTCGTGTCACAAGTGTATCATAGATCTAGTATGATACGGGTGCGATGCACTCTACGTGTTTGTTGCATTTTATTTCCTGATCCAATTTCTATTATTCTTGGCTATTATAATAGATTTATTCATATCCATTTATATATATATATATATATATATATTGTTATATATACACATGTATTTATATGTGCTAGTGTATTATATATCTATATACCTATGTGTTATTATATATATTGTAGTTATACCTCTATATATATAATAGCTATTTGAATAAGTTATATTATATATATATATATACTTGTATGTTATATATATGTGTAAACGTGTATATGATGCTTTGTGTATATATGTATGGTATACTATATCTATAAGTACATATGTGCATATATATATATGTATGTGTATGAGAATATATATTGGTATAGATGAGAGAGGGTATATATATATATATATATATATATATATATATATATATATATATATATATATATATATATATATATATATATATATATATATGTATGTGTGTTGTTGTGTGTATGTGTGCAATAGAGGGGAGGAGACCGACAACTTCCAACAGCAGCAGCAACAGCTTCCAACAGCAGCAGCAGCAGCAGCAGCTTATAGAAGCAGTACAGCAGCAGCAGATTGAAACAGTAGCAGCAACTTCCATCAGCAGCAACAGCAGCTTATAGAAGCACTGCAGTAGCTTGCAACATCAGCAGCAGCAGCAGCTTCCAGCAGCAGAAGCAGTTTATAGAAGCAGCAGCAGTACCAGCAGTAGCAGCACCACCAGCTTATAGAAGCAGCTGTAGTAGTAGCAGCAGGAACAACAGCTTTCAGCAGTAGCAGCTTATAGAAATAGCTGCAGTAGCAGCAGCTTTTCGAGAAGCAGTAACAGTGAGGGAAGATCAGTTGGTTAGTGTTAGGATGTAGCTAGATATTTAGTAAGTTACATAT
The DNA here is from genome assembly GCA_036927795.1 of Iris macrosiphon. Lineage (NCBI taxonomy): Eukaryota > Viridiplantae > Streptophyta > Magnoliopsida > Asparagales > Iridaceae > Iris > Iris macrosiphon. The sequence continues at coordinate 144,982,838 of JAYESA010000005.1, read as the reverse complement.
TGTTAGCTAATAGTTATTATTAGTTAAATTAGCTAGTTAGTTAGTTAGTATCTATTTAGTTATACCTCTTATGGATATCTCTAAGTTATATATATATATCTATGTATTAGTTGTATTGGTAGTTATTATAGCATGAGAGTTCGTACTTAATTCATATGGGTAAATATTAGTAGTTGATATTAGAGTATATTAGAAATTATATTGGGATGTAAGTTATATACTAGATATCACTTTTATCTTAATATACCAAGGTAAGTGTCAAGGTATTGAGAATACACAAGGTATTTGGGTTTGGGTACCAAGATGAGTGTTTAGTGGTATGATACCGAGTTGGTTCAAAGCCAAGGTATCTACAGAGCATTTGGTAATTAGAATCAGTATATTTAATATTGTTTGGATATGCATATATGCTATTCTATATCTCTTGTTTGCGTATCCTGAGATACGGTATCTTAGTACCCTAGATTTAGCTTGTATGACTGAGTTTCATAGCTTATGAACCCAACATCATAGAGATAGACTCATGTAACATATAAATAGGTAGTTTGACAAAGTTTGACCGGTTTGACTTAAAGTTGACTTAGTTTGACTATTTTAACTTAAAAATAGTTTTTTAACCTAGATGTTGACTAGTTTAACTTATTTATATTATAAAACCTTGTATTGATGTTGTATTCCCTATCTAGGTCTTCGAGACACCGTACCAGACTTCTGTGATACTATTCACCAGACTTCACGCGAGTATATTCTCTAATAGTTTCTTATTTATGATATCCTCTATGTTCATCATATCTAGTGTAGATATCCATAATTTTTTGACACGATGGTTACACGGATTGGTATATTTGGATCTCGTCATGAGATGTTATTCCTTGGTATATGGTGTATCTTGTACAAGCTTTGTTTTATTATTCTTTTTGTATATATACAGACACTGATTCTCGGGAAGAGTGGCTATCTTCTTAGAGAATCCCGTGCCATAACGTACCATGGTTGGATCCACTATACCAGTCGGGATTGGAGAGTATGTAGTGTAGACATGTGATCATACCCTTCTTGTATCAAGTCTTGTTCATTAAATAGTGTTAATCATACAACGCACGAATGATTAGCCAGGCCATATATCTTCTATCAAGTTCCCAAGCCGATCACATATTTAAGCTGGTACTCGCTCACTTAGTCACTTAGTATTCTTGTTCATTGCCATATTGTTCATTCTTGTATTATTTTTAGTAGTTTCTTTATTGTATATCTCTTGTATCTATTATTGCATCTTGTATATTCACATATATTTACTGTTACAGAGTTTATATCATCGATTAAAACTGCTGTTAGAGTTGTACTCTGCTTTATTCGTGACTGGATATATTTTTCCCAGATGATACTGAGGAATGGTACCCTACACATTATGGGCCTCAGGATATTATGGGCTCAGAGTCAGAGACCCTAGCTCAGGAGGGACTCATCCCGACTGAGACAAATGACCCGGGACTTATATCTTCTTAGTATTCTTTTGTATAGATTTGTCTATAGCTGATTTGTTTAGTATTTCTTCAGACCCATTGATATTATTATTTTAGACTCATCAGTTATGTGACTATTCTATTCTTTTATCATATTCTTGCTTATTTCTATCTTAAATCTGTGATCGAGTATATTGATATCATTGGTGGCTCATTATATTTATTAGATAGATTATCTAAACAATGTTCTATCGCCGATTCTGTGGCATAGGCTGGACGTTGTTCCCGATTTGCATCGCTACACCGGGTGCGGGTCGTGACATATTTTTAGTGGTGGCCCATGCAGGTCTTCGAGGTCACAATTAGTGCGATTCGTAGTAGTGCTCTAAATCTTGTTCTATTATGAGCCTATTTTAGAATATAGGATATAGGCTATAGGCTGAGAATACTCAATCATATCTAGGAAAAATTCTTTTGATTCATTCAACTATTCTTCCTTGATATTGATACTTGATCTTTTAACTATCCTTCCTTTAGTGTCTTATATCATGTGCCATATTGATTCTTTCTTTCGCTTTGTCTCAGGATGCCGCTTAAGACTAGATCGCAGCAGGGGAGAGCAGCTTCTGAGAGGTCTGCGATATCATGAGGGCTTTTACCAGTAACTTCTCTAGTGATTGGAGCGTCAGCTGCTTTTGGAGGTACACTACCTACTCAGAGGACTGTGCCAACTGTATCTGAGGGACTTCTACCTCCACCTTCCGTGGCAGCAGATGTGACACAGATATTCATACTGTTTTGCAAGATATTGGAGGCGTAGAGGGCTCAGTCAATAGGGTATCGAGATTGCTCATCAGCTTGCTCGTGCCGTAGTAGAGAGAAGAGTTTCGGCCCAACAGCAGGTTGCTCCTCAGGTTGCTCAACTTCGGCCAGGCAACATTCAGGATTTCAAGAAGCTGGAGCCTAGGGCCTTCAAGGGGACGGAGTGAATCATCTATGCTGATGAATGGCTCGTGGATATTCAGTATCTTATGAGGGTGTCCTATATTTCTGAAGATTTGAAGGTTGAGGCGGTAGGACTTTAACTGTTCGAAGTCGCCCGTACTTGGTTAAGGAATGAGTCGATTCTTGTTGACATAGGACAGTCTTGGGAGATGTTCAAAAACCTTTTCAAGAAGAAGTTCTTCGCTCGGGCAGATAGGTTAGACTTAGGGAGGCAGTTTGAGAGCATTATTCATGGTAGCATGTTTGTGGAGGAATACGCTGCGAAGTTCGGCAGGCTGAGCTAATTTGTAGAGTATTTGCTAAGAGAGACGGAGGTTCGGGCTGTTAATTTTTGCGAGGGTCTAAACTGGAAAGTGAAGATCCTTATTCCCCATCCTTTTATGAGACATACTCAGAGATACTTGCAAAGGCACGCAAGGTTGAGTGGGAGTTGGGTTTGAAGCCCAAGAGAGATCGTAATTCTTTTCTAGGGGCCAACAGAAGTACAATATCTGTCAAACGTTCTCATTTACATTCCAGGCCTTTCCAGTACCCGCTGCAGCACCAGACTCCAGCTAGGGTACCATTTCACCAGATATCACAACAGTAGAGACTGTTACAGCAAGCTTCCTGCCACTATTACAAGAAGTCCGGCCATATCTGAGAAGTTTGCAAAAGGAGGTTGGGAGTTTATTTGTATTATGGTACCGAAGGGCATCAGCTGAGGGAGTGTCCTTCCAATCCTCGTAGTACAATTTAGGGAACAGCTCCAGCTCTGAGGGCATAGGCGAGACCACCTGCAGTACAGCCGAAGGGACCGCCGCTTTTGACCCATCAGTAGCGTTATGTCTAGCATCAACATCAGGGAGGTGCACGTCAGGGACGACTGTTTGCTATGACTATCGAGGAGGACGAGTCCATAGGAGATGTCATCGCAGGTTCTGTTCTTCTTGATTCTATTCTAGCTTTAGCTTTGTTTAATAGTGGTGCCTCTCATAGTTTTATATCTATTTTTTTTGCTCTGAAGCATGGTTTGGTAGCTGTGTCTTTGCTTAGGACTTGCAATATCATGACCGAAGGAGGCATTATCCTGGTTAAGGATATTTGCAAGGATCGAAGAGTTACTCTGGGAGGTAGGGAGTTAAATGCGTGTCTACTTATAATGCCACTTTCGAGCTATGATATTATACTCGGGATGGATTGGTTAAGTAGGTACCATGCTAATATAGATTGTAGAGGAGGTAGAGTTTTGTTTGGTCCGCTAGGAGAGCCAAAGTTCGAGTTTGCTAGAGGAGCTGCAGAGCAGGGAGGAGGCATTATTTATGGAACTATGGTGAAAGACAAGGAGTTGACGTATCTGTTGATAGCAGAATTCTTGGATGTATTTCTTGAAAAATTGCCAGGATTGCCACTAGATCGAGATATTGAATTCTCTATAGACTTGGTGCCAAGTGCAAAACCAATTTCATAGCATGTCTATAGAGTAAATAACAGCGAGCTGGTCGAGCTGAAGAAGAAGGTGGACGAATTATAGGATTAGGGGTTTATTATATCGAGTTCTTCACCGTGGGGAGCCCAGTATTGTTTGTACCGAAGAAGGATGGATCAATGCGCATGTGCATTGATTATAGGGCATTGAATAATCTCATTATCAAGAAAAAAATACCCTTTTACATGTATTAATAACTTATTCAATCAGTTGAGTGGTGCAAAGGTATTTTCTAAGATAAACTTCAGATCAGGCTACCACCAAGTGAAAGTGAAGCAAGGTGTTCCATCAGTACCTTGACAAGGTAGAAATATCGAAGACTGCTTTTAGAACTCCGTATTGTCAGTATGAGTTTATGGTGATGCCGTTTGGGTTGACTAATGCCTCAACGATATTTATGAATTTGATGAACAAGGTATTCCATCAGCACCTTGACAAGTTCGTGGTGGTGTTCATCGACGACACACTCATATACTCGAAGACACCGGAGGAACACGAAGAGCATTTGCGGATTGTGTTGGATGTGCTGAGGAAGGAGAAGCTGTATGTGAAGTTGTCCAAGTGTGAGTTCTTTCTGGACAAGGTAGAGTTTTTGGGACAAGTTGTGATTGGTGATAGTATTTTAGTGGATCCGAAGAAGATCGCAGCAGTGGAGTCTTCGAGTATATGTGTGTGCAATAGAGGAGAGAAACCCGATAGCTTGTAACAGCAGTAACAGCTTATAGAAGCACCTGCAGTAGTAGCAGCAACTTGCAATAGTAGCTTCCAGCAACATTAGCAGCAGTAGCTTTCAGCAGCAGCAGCAATAGTTTATAGAAACAGCTGCAGTAGCAGCTGCTTTCCGAGAAGCAGTAATAGTAAGGAAGATTAGTTGGTTAGTCTTAGGATGTAGCTAGATATTTAGTAAGTTACATATTGTTAGCTAATAGTTATTGTTAGTTAAATTAGCTAGTTAGTTAGTATCTATTTAGTTATACCTCTTATGGATATCTCTAAGTTATATATATATATGTCTATAGCATACGAGTTAGTACTTAATTTATATGGATAAATACTAGTAGTTGATATTAGAGTACACTAGAAATTATATTGGGATGTTAGTTATACACTAGATATCACTTTTACCTTGAGATACCAAGGTAAGTGTCAAGGTATTGAGGATACACAAGGTATTTGGATTTGGGTACCAATATGAGTGTTTAGTGGTGCGATACCGAGTTGGTTCAAACCTAAGGTATCCTCATAGTATTTGGTAATTAGGATTAGTATATTTAATATTGTTCGGATATGCATATATGCTATTCTATATCTCTTGTTTACGTATCCTAAGATACGGTATCTTAGTATCCTAGATTTAGCATGTATGACCTAGTTTCATAGTTTATGAATCTAACATCATAGAGATAAACTCATGCAACCTAAAAATTGGTATTTTGACCAAATTTGACCGGTTTGACTTAGAGTTGACCTTGTTTGACTATTTTGACTTAAAAATAGTTTTTTGACCTAGATGTTGATTAGTTTAACTTATTTATATTTCGAAACCTTGTATTAATGTTCTATTCCCTACTAGGTCTTTGAGGTACCGTACCAGACATCTGTGATACTATTTACCAGACTTCAGGCGAGTACATTCTCTGATAGTTTCTCATTTATGATATCCTCTATGTTTATTGTATCTAGTATAGATATCTATAATTTTTTGACACGATGGTTACAAGATTGATATATCCGGATCTCGTCATGAGATGTTATTCCTTGGTATATGGTGTATCTTGTGCAAGCCTTATTTTATTGTTCTTCTTGTACATGTACCGACACTGATTCTCGAGAAGAGTCATTATCTTCTTAGAGAATCCCGGGCCATAGCGTATCATGGTTGGATCCACTATACCAGTCGGGATTGTGGAGTATATAGTGTAGATATGTGATCATACCCTCCTTGTATCAAGTTTTGTTCATTAAATAGTGTTAATCATACATCGCACGTATGATTAGCCAGGCCATATATCTTGTATCAAGTTCTTAAGCCGATCATATGTTAAAGCTGGTACTCACTCACTTAGTCATTTAGTATTCTTGTTCATTGCCATATTGTTTATTTTTGTATTATTTCCAGTATTTCTTTTATTGTATATCTCTTGTATCTATTATTGTATCTTACATATTTATATCTATTTACTGTTACATAGTTTATATTATTGATTAGAACTGTTGTTAGAGATGTACTATGCTCCTTTCCTGACTGAATATATTTTTTTAGATGACATTGAGGAGTGGTACCCTACAATAGACATACAAGTTAGCAACAATTTATATAAACATATGAGTGTCATTACCTGTTCATCTATGCATTAAACAGTTAGGTATGCAAGAAGACTAACTTAGCATGTTCCCTAACTACTTGATGACCCCCGAGTGTTGGATCCCCGAGATTAGCAGCGGTGACTCAAGGTTCAGCTATTCAGAGCTAGATAGAAACCATAGTGGTTAGATAGGGGATCTTGAGGGCTCGAGCAAGCCAGTGAAGGAGAGGCTTTACCTCAGTGTGACAGTGCATTGTATGTTGGTTGCAGCAACATACAAGAACTACAGTGGCATTTTTGGGGTTAAAGTGTATCATTGTTAAGTTATTTATCAGTTAGTAGTTATAGACATGTTGATTCGTATATTAAGTTAGTGTTTAGTTAGTGTATTGATATGAGTTATGTCAATATCAGATAATGTATGTTCGCTTCAAGTCAAGATATTTTCTTGCTACTTGATATCGTTGTCGCAATGAGCGTTCCTTATAATGAATCCATAAATATTCTCAAAGATGCCGACAAATGTTTTCTGGATTATTTTATTGCTTGAGAGTTATGATTTCTAAAATCTAATTGCTAGGGTTTTTGATTGATAATGGCGAGGGATGAGGACTATTGTTGCTCTGGATATCAAAAAAATTGCCTTGAGTTTCGAGGATGAAACTTTTTCTCGGTGGATAAGTATAGTGTCCCGTTCCACGTTGGTTTTATGTACAAGAGACATCCCTTTGCTGGCTCGACTGGAAGCCCTCTTAAATAATTTTTCTATTAAAATACAAGACGATTGATCTAGATGAGTGGACAGAACTTCATTCTCTAATTCTTGTACGTCTTAATAATGAATATGAGTTTTATAATGCTTGTTGCTAAGTAGATAATGTTCGCATGAGAATGATAGAATGAGAACCTATATTGCTTAACCAGAGAACTCATAATGCTGGTCATTGAAAAGACCCTTGCCATTTTAAGTAAAAGAATAGAATATTGCATGCTAGGTTACACTGACACAGTTATCGAACAAACCTTACCCTGCTAATAAGAAGAGTAAAAGAATGTTTGAAAACATATCAAAAGAGATAGAACAACCATGCCATGCGTGCTTAATTAGAGATCATTTATATATTTGCTTGGCATTAATGCAAAAGATAGAACTGTCTGAATAACTCATAATATGCTAAAGATGATTAATATGAATGAGAAGAGACTAATAGTGCACCCTGAGGTATCGTCCTTGTGATCTAGCGGGGTGTGCTATTAGTAATGTAAATAGAAGATTGAACCTATCGCTCGATTGATAAGAAGAAGAAATAAAAGTTTGCTTAATCATTGTTTGCTTGTATTATATAATTATATAATTGATATTTTATGTCATGCATTAGTCGCAGATAACTTGTGCACAAGGTATTAGTCTCTCGAACGGTTCCTGGGGCACTAAAAATTGGTCGGTCAGGAGGAGATTTTTAAGAGCACCCTGATGTACGATCCTTATGATCTAGTAGGGTATTATGTCTATTAGTAAAGAGCAGAACCATAATGTCACAACTGCTAGTAATCGTGTGTGTTGGTGCAGAGTTGAACCTTGAGTCACCGCTGCTAATCCCGGGATCCAATACTCAGGGGCCATCTTGTAGTTAGGGCGCATGATAGGTTAGCCTTCTTGAATACCTAACTATTTGATGCAAAGACGAACAAAAAATGGCACTCATATGTTTATGTAAATTACTGCTAACTTATATGTCTTTTACAGGGATAACCGTTCAACGAAGGATAAGAATCACTGAAAAAGTGATGTATTAATTTTTTATTATGCTTGAATTGTGTATTGTCCTTAGACTTGCATGTTTTACTTGATTATGCTGCAGTCCTTTAATACTGAATTGAATAAGTCTACTAGATGCATTTTGTCTTAAACTGAGATGAATAGTCCACTAGAGAAAGCTTGTGTTCCTAAAGAGTTAGTAAATATAGTTCATGATACATGTTGTGCACTGCACGATAGAACCACACCCCTATTGTATGCCTGAATGTATTGAATATGCAAACTATTTTCAAAGATATGTTCTCGAAAGAAGTAAACTGATTATGATCATGTACTACCAGAAATGAACCTAGGTATAAGTAGTAAGATCACTAGTTATGTAATATTTTATCACATGCTTAGTTAGTGTTGGTTTTAGAGAGTGTTGCTTTTGTTCGTTTCTTTTATACTCACCAGTACTTTCCCTAAAGTGCTGACCCCCACCAGTTCTATTCGTAGGTACTGGATTGTCCGAAGAAGCGATAGCCGAGCCTCATCCACCAGTTCTATTCTTAGGTACTGGATTGACTCTAATCATGTATTGTTTCGAACGACGTCATTGTAATTGAGAGAGAGCCTAAGCGATTTGTAATCTTGGCCAAGAGCTGCTTGTAACACTTCTTGAATATCAATAAAGTGCTTATTTTCTTATGTCATTGTGTTCTTTAATTTTATGCTATATTGTGCCACTGTTTCTTACTTTGAATAGCTTATTTTGTCCTTGTTCAAGCCCTAGTCTTATGCAAGTGTAACTTAGGCTTGCACGATATCACTCCCAAGTGAGGACGGTCAGTTTTGTAAGGCCCCAATCAAGGACGAACGTCCCTTGCGGGATCGGAGCGTGATACCTAGTTTTGACCTAGAAAACTAATTTTGAGCTAATTAAGCTTATTTCTTTTTTTATCTCGAAATACTGTTTTGATATAGAAATTCATATATAGGTCTTCAGGCCTCGAATATGGACAATGTTTGGATCTATTGCTCAGAACCACATACGAGTACATTATCTGATAGTTTTTTTACTTACTAGTCTTTATGTTACATGTATTTAGTATTGTTATACTTGATTCTTGACACGATGATACACGGATTGTTATACATTGGCTCCCCGTCATGAGATATTATTATTTATGATTACCGTGTCATTGTTCTTGATTACTCAATGGTTACCATGATATCTTTGTGATTATTATAGATTGTCATCATCATGCTCATATTATAGATCGTGCATCATGATTTACGTGTTATAGCATGTCGTGATTTGGATCCACAATACTAGTCAGGGCCGAAAAAAGTATTAGTTGGATATGTGATCATACCTATATCTTGTGAGGTACTGTAAACCATGGTTACTAGCTAATTATACACTTCACGTATGGTTGAGCGAGCTCCCTTTTATTTAGTATAGTCCGTGCTAGGCCCAGGCCGATCATATATCACAACTAGTATTTCAAAATACCTAAATTATTGTATTGCTCTGACATGCCATATATACTAATACCCAATATGTTTCTCCTAGTTATTCATTTATCAGTTTTTCTTGAATGATATTATTTTAATATTTTTTTGACATTACTTGCTACTGCCGTGACTTGATCCTAGTTATATTCTTATTACTATTTTTTTCTATTACTGTTTTATAGCTTCTATTATGTAAATGGAACTACTGTTAGAAATATGTTTCATTCTAATCCTGACTAGATAACATTTTTAAGTATGGATTTAGAGGATTGGTGTCCGACTTATTATGGACCACATGAGGGAGTAGCAGCAGCCTTGGACCTGATAGTTCATGAGTAATTTCCAGGAGATCTAGCTAGTGTCACTAGTTATCTTTGCTATCTCTATTTAGTATTTTGGTACCGGATCTATCTTTGACATTTACTCAGACATTGGGATTTTATTATTTGATACTAAACTTGATGTGTTGATTAAACTTATCTAGACTTGTGTTTGGATCTTATTTCTTATTACCATATCGTAACATTTATTTTCCTTATAGATTCTTTTAATTGAGTATTATCATTATATTATATTTTTATCTTGTCCTCCATCTGGAATTGAGATATCATTGACAGGTTAAGTTTATATTATTGTGTGGAATTGATAGTTAGTAATTATTAACCTAGACAACGTTCTATCATCTTGCGACGCAGGATGGACGTACCACATACTCGTGCCCCAATTATTCGGGTACGGGTCATGACAACTATCCAACACTTACAGTTTATTCCGGGAGTGCATTGTCAGATCCTTCTAAATACAGATTAGTTGTTGGTAGTCTCTAATACTTGTGCCTCACTCATCTTGATATTGCGTATGTTGTTAATAAATTGTCTCAATTCATGCATCGACCTACTTCTGATCATTGGTCTTGTCTTGCACTGTTGTCAAGCGTTTGCTTCACTATCTTTCTGGTACCGCTGATCATGGTCTTGTCTTGCACTGTCATCCATCTATATCTCTTCATGACTTTTTAAATATTGATTAGGCGGGTAATAAGGATGACTACACCTCCACGAGTGACTATATTGTTTATCTAGGTCACAATCCGATATCTTGGCCCTCTAAGAAATAATCCACAACTACACTCCTCAACTGAAGCTGAATATGGTTCTATTGCTGCTACAGCTGTCGAGTTACATTTGATTTATTCTCTTCTAACTAAGTCACTACCACATTTCAGAATAAGGGTATTTTTGTCTTTCAATTTAATATGATAATATATTGCGTAATATTTATATCTTATTTATAGTGTTTCTTAAATGCATGAGTTAGTAAACTAGACTTAAAAATCCACTAGATGAGCCCCTGACCAAATTATAGGACTATGGATATTAATTAGCATTTTTAGGATTTAATATAAAAGATTATATTTAGTTGCTGTAATTTTATTTGATTGTTGTACCTTACCGTTTCTTCATTATTGGGAGTGCTACACTAGCTTTTGTCTTTCAACAAATTTTACCCCCTTGTCCTAGACGTGCCAGTCTCCTACTTTGATCCTTGTGTAACTAATAAATATGCCCTATTGTGCTTTATTTTAGCCGCACAATATTTGTCGTAAATGATTATATTTAATTCTAAATAAATTCAACTTTATATCTTTGTGCGTTCCAATCGGAATTGGAGACACAATCTCGACCCTTTTTTAGCAACCCAAATTATGATAATATTCTATTATGAGTCTTCTATATTCATGACACTTGTGTCTCACCTAATTTTAATCCTATGTACTTCCAATTAATTTTAGAACACCATTTACATTAATTTTAATTAAATTGGTGTAAGGACCCAACTTGACCCAAAACTAGATCTAACACCAAACCAAACCCCCACTCACACTCTCAAGACTCATACTAAACACCATACACCCTTTTTAGCCACTACATCACACCAAATATGGTATTTTCTCTCATTTAATCAAAAAATCCTACTTTGTGTAATTTTCTAATTATTGGGGACCTTTATGCAAAAGTGCATTAAGGTGTCCACACCCCATTGGACACAACACATGAAGAAGCACCATTTTCTTTATTGACCGGTCATGTAAATTTTCTCTATAATCTTGGAGTGTGCAATACCCAACATACTCCTCCCTCATCAGATCCTAGCCATCCATTTTTAAACAAAACCATCCTAGCCCTTTAAATATCTACTTGTAGAAAGCCAAACCCAAATCCCAAGGAGTGGTTGATCGGCCCAACTTCCTAGGTCAACCTCAATCCCTCTTTTCAACATATATATATATATATATATATATATATATATATATATATATATATATATATATCATATTTTTCTTATATTTTTATCCCCATCAATTTAACCTAGCCGACTTCTTCACTATCTCCCTCTCCCTGTACATGCCTCCACCCTCATCCTTGTTCGCCTGAACAGTACAGCCGACCACCGGATCCACCACAACCCGCCTGTCAGCCCTTCCTCCAGTTCACCCAACTGCCGGAGCTGATCCCCCCTGAACCGCCAGCACCACCGACTCTGTTCACCATCTCCTCCATTACCCTCATCCATGGATCTTGACCCATCTTGACATCACCGGACCCGACTCGCCTGAGATCCCGCCGCAGCCATCCATCATCCCGACCTCGCCGACCGCCTGCTCCGAGCAACACCCGCCTGAACGACCCCTTCCCTCGACGAACAGCAACACCTCGATGACTCAACGAACAGCAGCACCTCGACGACTCAAAGAACTCGACCCCGCTAAACCAACGGGACAACAGTCATCTGAACGTCGGAGCAGACCTCGCCGAAGACAGTACCTCCTCGTTGACTTCCCTCGACAACAGGACTTGCTGGATCCCCCTCGACCCGTACATGACCCCGTCTTCCCATACGACTCAATGTCGAATACTCCCTCATGCACGTGTACGCCGTAGCCAAGGTGCGATGTATTTCTCTTATAATTTTGTTCGCGTGTGAATGATGTTTGGATGTTAGCATGTCGTGTTGTGATAAGTTCATTAGATATTCATTGTGAGAACATGCAATAAACCCAAACTCGTATGCGTATACGTACGCGTATGTGTATAGTATTCAATTTAGTATATATATATATATATATATATATATTGTGTAGGAATTAATTGCTAATACTAGTTATGACTATATATGTATACATATACTGTATGCCCCTAGTGTTAATTTTGGATATCCCATATTTCATTGACCATGTGAACCTGAATATTGTGAGTTGACAGCCTTATGTACACTGACGTACTACCGAGACATATGTTAGTGTTTGACTGTCTGATTATGTACCATATTTGAGAACGTGATACCCAAGCATCTAGACGCACACTTGACCCTGTTAGATTACAAGTAGCACCCATAGCGTAGTCTCTGAGTTCAGTGTACTTATGATTGTGTGTATGTTAGTGTATCGACTGATACAATATTATCATTAAATAATGTCTACAGGATGTTGGATTATTCAGACAAGACTTCGGAAATAGGATATTGGTATTTCCAGCAGAGGACCACAAGCGGGTACATTCTCTAACAGTTTTCATTATGTTGATTATCTCTATGATTCTAGTTGTTTAGCATACATGATTCTGATACTATGTATACACGAGTTAGCATCATCGAGACTGATCACGAGGAGACGTGATTGGAATCCATCGTGCTAGCTGGGGACGGTGAGATATTAGTAGATTATGTGATCATACCCAACTTTACATGAATCATAGCTCACCCACACCTCACGTCGGTACAGCCTGACCATTACATGCCTCATAGCCTATTACATGTGATTAGCCTGAATATTGTTCGCATCATAGCTATCTGGATGGTTAGCCTGACCTTACATGAATCATAGCTAATCATATGTAACAAGCCTGATCAGTCCCAAGTCGATCACATGATATGCTGATGTTTTACTTTCTTAGCTAGATAGTCTATTCATGTATCTCTAGTTTATTGATCTAGCATTTCTCTATGTTCTAGTTACTGTTCAAGCATTTACTATATTCCAGTTCATTGTTCTAGCATGCACTTGTATTCTGTTTATTGCTAGTTGTACCATTGATGATGACATATGCTCCAGTATTTCTTATTTCCAGTATTTTATTATTTTAGTATTGTTTATTGCCAATATTTATATCTATCTTGTATTTTTTTACACTGTATCATAGTTTTTGTTAATATATGTGGAACTGCTATTAGTGCTTGTACTTTGCTCCAATTTCGACTGGATATTTTTTCTAGAGGATCTTGAGGATTTTTGTCCTACATATTATGGACCAGGTATAGACGCAGACTACACACCAGAGATATTAGAGGAGTCTATTTCATTAGAGTAGACACTACCTGCAGCTATTTAGACAACATTTATTTTATGCATTTGAGACTTATTTTGTGCTTTATTTTAGTTGTGTTGAGACTTATGTGGAGTTTAATTTGAGACTTGTGGAGACTTTCTTTTTATGTTGGACAGCTAGGCCGTAGTTTATCTCAATTTTGAGATATTATGTTTGACTATGTCATTACTTCTTATCTTTTATCGTGTCATTTATATTCTTATAGTTATTGTGATTGAATATACATTATGAGCTGTTGAGAGATGTTTTGTCCTTCGTACGGAGCTGATATCATTGACAGGTTATGAGTTATGATAGTATTATAGAGACCTAGACAGCGTTCTACCGCCGATGCTGCGGCGTAGGCTGGACATACCCACGACTCATGCCCAAATTCTGGGTGCGGGTCGTTGTCACTACCCAATTTTATAAAATAGGATTTCCTTTTTTTTAAATTGATAAATTATGTATTGGTCATAGATAATTGTATTTATATTTAATTAGTGGTTGTATTTATTTTTATTGGTTGTTTTAGAATTTTGGCTAGTCTGGACTCGTATCAGACCCTAGTGGACCCATGTCAGACCCAACCAACACCCTTGTCAGACTCATTTATGGGTTTAGAATAGTTATTTTTATTTTAATTAGTTAATTGGAGTATTTTGGATTAGTTAGAATGGTTTAAGGAAATCCTAAGCCCAAACCATATTTTAGCATGACTAATTGGGAGGGTATTTTAGTCTTTGTGTGATGTTGTAAACCCTAACCCTTACATTCCCTACTTGGCCGAACCCCCTCCCTTCCTTTTCATTCTTCTTCTCCATTTTTACTCTCCATTCTCTTTCTTCTTTCCTTCTTCCAATTTCTTCTCCCAAGTTCCAAGTGAGTTCTTCACTTTCTTCTCTTCCTTCATTTACTTCTTCCATAAATGCAAACCCTAACCCTTCACTTTCTCCTAACCTAGGTATGTAGAGCCTAGACTTGGTGTAGAGGCTTGGCTTGGAGGCTTGAGGGTGGTGATTTCTAGGATTTTGGAGACTTTGACCTTGGGATTGCAACTCCCAAGAGGTAAACCATAACTTTTCTCTTAGTGATTACTCTAATATAGTGTAATTAGTAGTTTAGAACCTTCCTAGACCTTAGAGCTACCCATAGGAGGAAGTTAGAGCTTGTTTGGTCGTGTTTGGAGACTTTGACATTAA
>JAYESA010000005.1:144890271-144965271 GCA_036927795.1 Iris macrosiphon | reverse complement strand
ATATTATAATTACTGTATCAGTTTCACCATGTATTTACTTTCTTGTGCATCTTGTATTCTTTTCTATTGCTAGTCATATACACCCTACCATGTATTTGGAGTTGCTTTCAGAGTTATGTACTTTACTCAAATCCTGACTGGATATATCTTTTTCAGAGGATCCTAAGAATGTTTGCCCGACCTACTACGGGCCAGGTGTCGACGAGTGTTACGACCCTGAGATTGAGGAGGAGCCCGTCCCAGCTGAGGAGACGCCGCTAGCACCCTAGTATAGATAAATGGGTTTTACTGTATTATTTTCAGTTGGTTTTTGGATGACTGTATTATTATTATTATTATTATTTTGCAGTTGTGAGATATTGTAGACTCTTAGACTTTGACTGTATATTTTAGATTTGTACTTGCTCTCTTTGGTTCTTTGTTTCTTTGTTGATATCTTATCGTTCTTTTACTCTTCTCGTAGTTATTGTGATTGAGTTTATATATATTGTGTTATTGCCCTCCTTTTGGAGAGGTTATCTTGACAGGTTATTGTGAGATATATATAGTTGTGACCTAGAACGGACCTAGACAGTGTTCTACCGCCGATTCTGCGGTGTAGGCTAGACGTACCCACGACTCATGCCTAATTTTTTGGGTACAGGTCATGACAGTCATGATACATTTTTAGTGGTAGCCCATGCAGGTCTAGCTTTGTAAGTTGTGCGATATCGTGGTAGTAAGATAACTTAGTTGTACTACTACGAGGCTGCTTCAGAAAATATGATTTAGGATGAGAGTATGCTCAATCACAACTAGAAAATTTCTGATCTTACAATGCTATTCGTAATAATTACTTCCTTTAGAATTTTATTGTCCTTCCTTGATGATATCATATATATTACCTTAATTGATTTTTTTTCGATCTGTCTTCAGGATATCGCCGAAGACTAGGTCTTTGAGATTAGGAGCAGTAGCTTCAAAGAGGTCTGCCACCTCTCGACCTGACGAACAGACATCTGGAGTTCCTCCTATATCTCTTGTTCATGTAGCA
Organism: Iris macrosiphon; assembly: GCA_036927795.1. Lineage (NCBI taxonomy): Eukaryota > Viridiplantae > Streptophyta > Magnoliopsida > Asparagales > Iridaceae > Iris > Iris macrosiphon. Next base: position 144,964,238 of record JAYESA010000005.1, on the reverse strand, counting down.
GTATCTGTGACTTTTGGGGTTCCTCCCCCTCCACTTGTTTAGAGGATTGCCCCAGCTGTGACAGACAACCTTCCACCACCACTGACACCGATCCCCGGAGGTATGCCCACTGATGGGGCACAAATATTTGCACTGATCCAAGGCATGTTAGAAGCTCAGAGAGTGATAGCAGAAGCTCAGCGTGTTCAAGATGAGGCTCAGAGGGTGCAAGCAGAGGTGCACCAGGCACAGACAGAGCTGATGAGAGAGAGCATGGAGAATGCTTATCAGGTGGCTCTCCAGGCTGTGGAGAGAGTAGTACGACAACCGTAGCATCCTGGCCAGTAGCACCAGAGGCCAGGTACTATAGTAGACTTCAAGAGGATGATGCCTTGAGAGTTCAAAGGCACCGAATGATACTCTACGCTGACGAGTGGCTAGAGGACATAGAGAGAAACTTGCGTTTAGCACAGATTTTGGAGATTCTTTATATCAAGGCCGCTGGCAGTCAGATGTTTGATATCGCACTGACATGGTATTGTACAGAGCCGAGACTCACTGGTAGAGGACTTACATGGGAAGACATCAAGGAACTCTTCAAGGAAATTTTTTTCTTGAAGTAGCTTTGGGAGCATTAGAAAGTCAGTTCCATGACTTGGTCCAAGGAAGCATGTCAGTCGACGAATACGCTGCAAAGTTTTGTCATTTGAGTCGATTCTCGCCATCGATGATTCAAGACCTAGGAGATAGAGCCCAAAAATTGAGAAAGGGATTGAATAGAGAGATCAAGTCTCATACTTCGGGATGACGCACTATTATATTTAAGGGTATTCTGATGGATGCCCAGATTGCTGAAGATGACTTGGACCTCAGGCCTAAGAGAGGATACGAAACTTCTAGAGGAACAAGTGGTAACACAGGACCGGCCAAGCACCTACACTTTCAGCAATAACAGAGACCGTACCAATAGCAGCATCAGCAGCACCAGACACCAGTTCGAGGATACATCCAGCAGCAGCCACAGAGACATAATCAGCCCATTGCCCAGTGTGCGTATTACAGAAAGATAGGATATACTAGAGACAATTATAAGAATATATTGGGTACATGCTTGTCTTATGGATCATCAGCACATCAGCTTAGGAATTGTCCATCTATTCAGACTCGTCAGGGTGAAACAGCCGCTCAGAGAGGACCAGCCAGAGTACCTAATATACCGGGAGGCCAACAGAGGGGACCTCCACTTCTACCATAGTAGCAGAGGTTTACTCAGAACCAGCCGCAACAGAGAGGAGCACCACAGGGACGTGCATACGCCATGACGATTGAGAAGGCCGAGCCAGCTGGAGACATAATTTTAGGTTCAGTTTCTCTCGATTCTATTCCAGCCCTTACATTATTTGATTTTGGTGCTTCCCAAAGTTTCATATCTGTATCTTATGCTCTTAAGCACCATTTACAAATGGAACCATTAGATAGGACTTGCAAGATCATAACTGGAGAAGGTATTATCCTAGTTCATGATTATTGCAAGGAGCGGAGAGTATCATTGGAAGGCCGAGAGTTGAGCATGAGTTTACTCGTCATGCCACTTCCGGCATATAATATTATGCTCGAAATGGACTGGTTGAGTAGGCATCATGCTACTATAAATTGACACAGAGGCAGAGTAATATTTTGACCACCAGGAGAACCAGAGTTCGAGGTCGCCAGAGGAGCCACGAAGCAGAGCAGAGACACTTTTTATGGAGCTAGGAAGGAAGAAAAGGAGTTACAACATCCTTTGATAGCAGAGTTCCTGGATGTATTTCCAAAGGAGTTGCCAGACTTGCAGCCAGACATAGATGTTGAATTCTCTATAGACTTGGTACCGGGAGCGGAGCCTATTTCACAACATGTCTATAGAGTCAACAACTGTGAGCTGGCAGAACTGAAGAAGCAAGTTGAGGAGCTATAGGACAAAGCTTTCATTAAATCCAGTTCATCGCCATGGGGGGCTCCGGTATTATTCATACCGAAGAAGGACGACACAATATGCATGTGTATCGATTATAGAGCTCTGAACAACCTCACTATCAAGAACAAATATCCGCTACCGAGGATAGATAATCTTTTCGATCGATTGAGCAGAGCGAAGGTGTTTTCAAAGATAGACTTGAGGTCAGGCTATCACCAGTGAAGGTGAAGAAGGAAGACATACCGAAGACAGCTTTTTGGACCAGATATGGCCAGTTTGAATTCATGGTAATGCCGTTTGGTTTAACCAATGTACCAACAGTATTCATGAACTTGATGAACAAGGTATTCCACCAGTACCTTGACAACTTCGTAGTGGTGTTCATCGATGACATTCTAGTGTATTCGAAGACCCCATAAGAGTACGAAGAGCACCTGAGGATGGTCTTGGAGACTCTCAGGAAAGAGAAATAGTACGAAAAGCTTTCAAAGTGTGAGTTCTTTCTTGACAAGGTTGAATTTCTTGGACATATGATAACGGGTGACAAAATTTTAGTTAACCCAAAGAAGATAGAGGCAGTGGAGTGATGGGCTACCCCCAGTTCGGTAGCTGAGATCAGGAATTTTCTCAGACTAGTAGGATACTACAAGAGGTTTATATAAGACTTCTCCAAGATTGCAGAACCAATGACTAGGCTGACGAAGAAAGATGTGGATTTTGCTTGGACAGAGGATTGTCAGGCCGCGTTTGATAAGAAGAAGAAGATATTGACGATAACTCCAGTTTTGACGTTGCCGCCAGGGACAGGTGATTTTACTCTCTACAGTTATGCTTCAGGAAAAGGTTTGGGTTGCGTTCTTTCACAGCACGAAAAAGTAATTGCTTATGCTTCAAGACAATTCTGCCCTCATAAAAAGAACTACCCTACCCACGATTTGGAGTTAGCAGCAGTTATCTTCGCTCTAAAGCTGTAGAAATACTATCTGTACGGAGAGCATATGGAAATCTTCACGGACCACAAGAGCTTGAAGTACGTATTTACACAGAAAGAGTTGAATATGAGGCAGAGAAGGTGGTTACTGTACAGTATGATGATGAGACTCTGAGGAAGTATCAGGGCACAAGTTCAGACAGGATTGACAGATGACTTCACTATTAGAGATGATGGATCTTTACGACATGGCACGAGGATGTGTATGCCAAGTGGGGAGCTGCGCGAAGAGGTTTTACAGAAGGCATATCGCTCTCAGTACTCGATGCATCCCGATGCCAACAAGATGTATCAAGATTTGAGAGAGCACGTATGGTGGTATGGTATGAAGAGCGGGGTAATACGCTTTGTATCCCGATATTTAGTATGCTAGCAAAGTAAAGGCAGATCGACAGAGGCTAGGTGGATTGCTTCAACCTTTGCCCATTCCAGAATGGAAGTGGGAGCACGTAACTATGGACTTCATTTCAGGTCTTCCATATTCTCCAGGAGAAAAGGACGCAATTTGGGTCATCGTGGATAGGTTGACCAAATCAGCCCACTTTTTACCATTCAAAGTAGATACATCGACAGAGAAGCTAACAAAGATGTACGTGCGACAGATTGTCAGATTACATAGGGTTCCTGTGAGTATCGTCTCAGATCGGGATAGTCGTTTCATATTCTATTTCTGGAGGAGTCTGCAGGCTAGCTTGGGCACTCAGCTCAAGTTCAGTACCGCGTATCACCCCAAGACAGACGGGAAGTCTGAAAGGACTATTCAAAATCTTGAAGATATGCTACACACTTGCTTTTTGGATCTCAGAGGTTCTTGGGAGGATCATCTACACCTGGTAGAGTTTGCTTACAACAACTACCAGGCCAGCATTGAGATATCACCATTCGAGGCTTTATGTGGACGAAGTTATCGTACACCATTATCTTAGGATGATGTCGGAGAGAGAGCATTGTTAGGACCAGAAATGGTCGTGGATGCAACAAAAAAGGTGAAACTCATCAGAGACAGACTAGGAGTGGTGCAGGACAGACAGCGACATTAGGTCGATAGCCACCATAGACCCCCAGAGTTTCAGGTATGGATTTTATTATTTTGGTTTGTGATTATTTTGTTTTAGATTGCGTGTTAAGACTGTTTGTTCTAGGTTGGCGATTTGGTGTTCATACGGATTTTTTGACGTGGGGCACGATTTATTTTGGTAGAGGCAGGAAGTTTAGTCCTCGTTATATCAGACTTTTCGGTATTCTTGCAAGGGTCGGTGCATTGGCCTATAGACTGACTTGCCGCCTGCTTTAGATGGAGTACATAATATGTTCTACGTGTCGCAACTGAGATGGTACATGGCAGATCCTAGTCATATACTAGATCACTCAGAGATCGAGGTTGGACCAACTTTCTGTTATCCCGAACAGCCCGTGGAGATCTTGGATCGTAGAGAGAAGGTATTATGGAACTAGACTATTCCTTTGGTTCGTATTGCATGGAAATATCACTCTCCAGGCGAGTCAACCTGGGAAAGAGAGGACAAAATGCGCAAGCATTATCCATATCTCTTCAAGACTTGAGGTATAATTCTTTGTTTGATTATTTGTTCTTGTGCTAGTTTATTTCAATTTTGAGGACAAATTTTTTTTAAGGTGGGTAGACTTATCACTACCACATTTCAGAATAGGAGTATTTTCGTCTTTTAATTTAATGTAATAATATATTGCGTGATATTTATATATTATTTATAGTGTTCCTTAAATGCATGAGTTTGTGAACTGGACCTAAAAATCCACTAGATGAGCCCCTGACCAAATTATAGGACTATGGAAATTAATTAGCATTTTTTAGATTTAATATAAAGGATTATATTTAATTGCTGTGATTTTATTTGATTGTGGTACCTTACCGTTGCTTCGGTATTGGGAGCGCTATACTAGCTTTTGTCTTCCAACAAATTTTATACTCTTGTCCTAGACGTGCAATCTTCTACTTTGATCCATGTATAACTCATAAATATGCCCTATTGTGCTTCATTTTAACCGCACAATATTCATCGCAAATAATTATATTTAATTCTAAATAAATCCAACTTTACATCTTTATGCATTCCAATCGAAATTGGAGACACAATCTCGACCTTTTTTGAGCAACCCAAATTATGATAATATTCTATTATGAGTCTTCTATATTCATAACACTTGTATCCCACCTTATTTTAACCCTATATACTTCCAATTAATTTTAGAACACCATTTACATTAATTTTAATTAAATTGGTGTAAGGACCCAACTTGAACCAAAACTAGATCCAACAGCAAACCAAACCAAACCTCCACTCACACCCTCAAGACTCATACTAAATACCATACACCCTTTTTAGCAACTACATCACACCAAATATGGTATTTTTCCTTATTTAATCTAAAAACCCTACTTTATACAATTTTCCAATTATTGGGGACCTTTATGCAAAAGTTTATTCAGGTGTCCATACCACATTGGACACAACACATGAAGAAGCACCATTTTCTTCATTGATCGGTCATGTTAATTTTCTCTATGATCTTGGAGTGTGCAACACTCAACATACTTCCCCCTTATCAGATCCTAGCCATCCATTTCCAAACAAAACCATCCTAGCCCTTTAAATATCTACATATAGAAAGCCAAACCCAAATCCCAAGGAGTGGTTGACCGGCCCAACTTTCTAGGTCAACCTCAAACCCTCTTTTCTATATATATATATATTATCTTTTCCTTATATTTTTATCCCTATCTATTTAACCTAACCGACTTCTACACCATCTCCCTCTCCCTGTACACGTCTCCACCCTCATCATTGTTCGCTTGAATAGCACAGCCGACCGCCGAATCTAACGTAACCCGCCTGTCAGCCCTTCCTCCAAATCTACCCGACCGCCAGAGTCGATCCCCACTGAACCGCCAACACCACCGACTCCATTCACCATCTCCTCCATCACCCTTATCCCTGGATCCCGACCCGCCTGACATCACCGAACCTGACTCGCCTGAGATCCCGCCACGGCCATCCATCATCCCGACCTCGCCGACCGCCTGCTTCGAGCAACACCCCGCCTGAAGACCCCTTCCCTCGACGAACAACAGCACCTCGACGACTCAACAAACAACAGCACCTCGACGACTCAATGAACCCGACCCTGCTGAACCGACGGGACAGCAGCCGTCTAAACCCCGTAGCATGCCGGAGCAGACCTCGCTGGAGACAGCACCTTCTCATTAACTTCCCTCGATGACAGGACTAGCCGGATTCCCCTCGACCCGTACATGACCCCGTCTCCCCTCACAACTCGACGTCGAATACTCCCTCGTGCATGTGTACACTGAGGCCAAGGTGCGACGTGTTTCTCTTGTGATTTTGTTCCCGTGTGAATGATGTTAGGATGTTAGTATGTCGTATTGTGATAAGTTTATTAGATATTCATTACGAGACCATGCAATAAACCCAAACTCGTATGCGTATGCATACACATAAGTGTATAGTATTCAATTTAGTATATATATATATATATATATTATAGGAATTAAATGTTAATACTAGTTATGACTATATATATATATATATATATATATATATATATACTGTATGCCCCTAGTGTTAATTATGGATATCCTATATTTTATTGACCATGTGACCCTAAATATTGTGAGTTGACTGCCTTATGTACACTAACATACTGGCGAGACATATGTTAGTGTTTGACTGTCTGATTATGCACCGCATTTGAGGATGTGTCACCCGTGCATCTAGACGCACACTTAACCCTGTTAGATGACAAGTAGCACCCTTAGCGTAGTCTCTGAGTTCAGTGTACTTATGATTGTCTGTATGTTAGTGTATCGACTGATGCAATATTATCATTAAATAATGTCTATAGGACTGTTGGATTATTCAGATAAGACCTCGGAAATAGGACATTGACGAGTACATTCTCTGACAGTTTTTATTATGTTGATTATCTCTATGATTCTAGTTGTTAAGTGCATATGATGCTGACACTATGTATACACGAGTTGGCATCATCGAGATCGATCATAAGGAGTCATAATTGAAATCTATCGTGCTTGCTGGTGACGGAGAGATATTAGTAGATTATGTGATCATACCCAACTCTACATGAATCATAGCTCACCCATACCTCACGTCGGTGCAGCCTGACCATTACATGCCGCATAGCCTGTTACATGTGATTAGCCTGACTATTGCTCGTATCATAGCTATCCGGATGATTAGTCTGACCTTACATGAATCATAGCTAATCATATGTAACAAGCCTGATTAGTCTCAAGCCGATCACATAATATGCTGATGTTTCACACACTTAGCTTGATAGTCTATACATGAATCTCTAGTTTATTTATCTAGCATTTCTCTATGTTCTAGTTACTATTCTAGAATTCACTATATTCCAGTTTATTCTTCTAGCATGCACTTGTATTCTGTTCATTGCTAGTTGTATCATTGATGATAACATATGCTCCAGTATTTCTCATTTCCAATATTTTATTATTCCAATATTATTTATTGCCAGTATTTCTATCTATCTAGTATTTTTTTACATTATATCATAGTTTTTGTTAATATATGTGGAACTGCTGTTAGTGCTTCTACTTCGCTCTAATCCCGATTGAATATTTTTTCTAAAGGATCTTGAGGATTTATGTCCTACATATTATGGACCAGGTATAGAAACAGACTACACACAAGAGATATTAGAGGAGTCAATTCCATTAGAGGAGACACTACCTGCAGCTGTTTAGACATCATTTATTTTATGCATTTGAGACTTATTTTGAGGTTTATTTTAGTCATTTTGAGAGTTATGTGGAGTTTAATATGAGACTTGTGGAGACTTTCTTTTTATGTTGGACAGCTTGACTGTAGTTTATCTCGATTTTGAGATATTGTGTTTGACTATGTCATTACTTTTTATCTTTTATCGTCTCATTTATATTCTTATAGTTATTGTGATTGAGTATACATTATGAGCTATTGAGAGATATTTTTTCCTCCGTATGAAGTTGATATCATTGACAAGTTGTGAGTTATGATAGTATTATAGAGACCTAGACATCGTTCTACTGTCGATGCTGCGGCCTAGGCTAGACGTACCCATGAATCATGCCCAAATTTCGGGTACGGGTCATAAAAAACTAAGCTTGGCGTTTGTATTCCTGCTGCTCCGGTTATCTGTTATTCCAATGTTGGTGCAACTTGGCTCTGTTCCAATCCTATCTTCCATTCACGTATGTTGCGATTGGTTATCATTTATTTGGAATCAAGTACAAAGTGGAGCTTTACGTGTCACCCATGTATCCTCAGTTAGCTTATATCTTGACCAAGTCTCTTTCGCGCACCCGATTTCAACTTTTGACGAACAAGATTAGACTCTCCACAGGAGCTCCATCTTGAGGGGGCATATTGGGGAAGTTAATTTAGTAATTACTTAATTGGCTATTTCTATTCTGGAATTACCTTATTAGAGAAATTTATTTATTTATTTATGTTGGAATTATTTAGTTTGTTTCCTATTTTTATTTGTGTAGAATTTAAATTTACAACAAATTTTATAAATTAGGTAATTAGCTAGATTTAGAATAATTGAGAAATATCGAACTCAAGAAACCCTTGTGGTTACCGGAAAGAGACATAAGACCATGGATAGTGGCAGAAGATCAGTGGATCGAGTTACGGGGATATATTATTTCTTATATTTATAAATGGTGGGAGTTGGGGAACAGTGGGCCCCAAAGACATGCAACACAGCGTGCACAAAGTCTCGATAGTTACGCCGAGCATTTAAAAACAAATTGAGAAATCTTTTCAATCTTCATAGTTATGTAATGAACATTTTCAAAAAAAAATTAGAAATTCTGGGAAAGCCAATGTAGTTTCCGATGCCTTAAGCAAGATATATTTTTAATCTCTATAGCTATATTTTTGACGTAGGATCGGTATTTATTGGAGGACTTGGAGAGCTTGGGCATTGAGATGGTAGTTCCTGCTTTTGCTATGTATATGTGGGGGTTGCAGATACACTCAGAGTTGATGGACAGGATCAAGACAGCCCAGTATGAGGATGTATCTTTGAGGAGCATCAGAGCTCAAGTGAGAGCAGGATTAGAGGATTATTTCACCATTGTTGAGGATGGTTTTTTATGGCATGGTGCTAGATTGTGTGTGCCTAGTAGGGAGCTGCATGAGGAGGTATTACAGGAAGAGAATTTCTCTTGGTATTCCATACATCCAGGTGCCAACAAGATGTATCGGGATATGCGAGAGAGTGTGTGGTGGTATGGCATGAAGAGGGAAGTGGCCTAGTTTGTATCCAGATGCTTAGTGTGCCAGCAGGTGAAAGCCGAGAGGCAGAGGCCAGGCGGTTTACTTTAGCCATTAACCATTCCAGAGTGAAAGTGGAAGCATATTACTATAGATTTTGTGTCCGTAGTTCCACATTCTCCAAGAGAGAAAGACGTGATTTGGGTCATCGTTGACAGGTTGACCAAATCAGCCTAATTTTTGTCTTTCAAGGTGGGTTTGTCTACGGAGAAGCTGGCAGAGATGTATGTGAGGCAGATCATCATAACACATGGGGTTCCCATCAACATAGTCTCAGATCAGAATAGTCGTTATATTTCTCATTTTTGGAGGAGTTTGTAGGCGAGTTTGGGCACCCAACTCAAGTTCAGTACTACATATCATCCCCAGACAGATGGGCAGTCAAAGAGGACCATTCAGACTCTTGAGGATATGTTGCATACCAGTGTACTAGATTTTGGGGGATCTTGGGAGGACCATCTCTATTTGGTAAAGTTTTCTTACAACAACAGCTACCAAGCTAGTATAAAGATGTCACCATTTGAGGCTCTATACGGTCAAAGATGTCGTACTCACTTGTCATGGGACGATATTGGAGAGAAAGTTTTGCTAGGGCCAGAGATGGTTATGGATGTAGTAGAGAAGATTAAGCTGATCAGAGACAGACTTTGAGTGCTGCAGGACAGATAGTAGCATTGGACCGATAGCCACCGAAGACCTTTGGAGTTTGAGGTATAGTTTTAGATTTTTATTTTGTGCTTAATATTGGTTGTTTGTTACAGATTAAGTTTTTAAGGTTGTATTTTGTTCTAGTTTGGTGGTCTGGTATTTCTGAGGATTTCTCCGAAATAAGACACGATTCGCTTCGCTGGAGGCAGAAAGCTTAGTTCGTGATTCATCGGACCTTTCCATATTCTTGAAAGAGTTGGTGCAGTTGATTATAGACTAGACTTGCCACCTGCATTAGAGAAATTGCATAACATATTTTACGTATCATAGTTGAGACAGTACGTAGCGGATCCTAGTCACGAATTGGATCACTCAGAGATAGAGGTGGGCCCTACTCTTAGTTATCCAGATCAGCCAGTTGAGATTCTGGATCCGATAGAAAAGGTGCTGAGGAACTAGACTATTCTCTTGGTACGCGTCGCATGAAGGCATCACTCTCCGGGGGAGTCTACCTGGGAGAGAGGGGATGAAATGCGAGAGCGTTACCCATATTTGTTTGTGCCTTGAGGTATGTTCTTTTCTTTTCAGTTCTGTTCTGTTCTATTTTATTTTCTGGGGGTAGTTTCATATTTGAATTTTGAGGATGAAATTATTTTAAAGGGGTAGACTTGTCACTACCACATTTTCTAGAAAAGGGTATTTTAGTCATTTAATAATTAATTAAATATTGTGCATGTTGTATATTTATTTATTATATTATTTATTTATTGTTAGATGTTAGTTTGTTATTTTGGACTTGTGTTAGTGGACCTAAATAATTTAGATTAGATCCATGGACAAACATTTAATCATAGTTAGAATTGAACCCAATTATAAGCCATTCATTAGGAGGATAATTAATTAGGTTAAACCCACTAGGCTAGAACCTTCTCTCCTTAATTATTTCTTCATGAGAGGCTCCAAGAGGTATTTTAAACTTTACATAGTAGCTTAGAGAGGGGGCTAAGTGGTCGGCCATGTATTAAAGGGAGGGAAATTTTCTCTCTCTTTATTTTTGTTTCAAATCTAGATATAGAATTTTTTCTTCCAAATTTCTTTATTCCTACATCAAATTTGACCCAAATTTTTTTATAATTTTTTCCCTAATCATCATTGGAGGCTAGTGTAATACCACGTTCCGCTCAAGCGGACTACCGATTCAAATGGCAAAAGTACAATGTCCCGACCCGCCTTGCTCAGACGAAAATACTCGTTTGAGGCAAAGGATATCCAGACTTGGTCCCTACAGGAGTACGGCTTGGGCATTCAGAGGCTCGCTCGGAGTATCACTCGACCGAGGAGAATCATCACTAAGGTGGGTGGCTACGGTGAACTTGTCTTTGCTTAGCCAGTACACATAAAATACGAAATGATACATGCTAGTCGCTAGGTGAATCACCCCCTGCATGCTAATAAGAATATAATACACCTAGCTAAGAGAATAATCCTAACTTGTATTTCTTGTGCTAGAACATGGAAATGAAACATTGCTTATATATTCAGACCCTCGCATGCTACCTTTGCCTTGTGTAACTGGACCCGCTATGCCTCAAGTAGAACAACACATATGTATATTCTGTAGTGAACTGTTCACTCCCTGTATGACCCTAAATCTTGTCGCTCGGGAAGTCCCTTTACGGTTTTACTCCTCGGCTTACCTTCGGGCCCGAGCGAACTTGAATACTTAAGTTATACAAGTTGCATGCTTGCCTGCTATTATATATTGCTTAATTTCAATGCCTGCTGCATAACTATGCCCAGACCTTAAAACATTATGCTTGTCATGCATTCATTTAGGTTCTCCTCGGAAGACTACTTGATAGTTGTTTCGTGCATGAATAAACCTGAATGTATCCGGGACCATTAGGTCGCTAAGGCAATTCTCGAACCAGGGTACTTGCACCAATTCTATGATCCAAGAATATCAGCTCATGGAGCAATACTGTCCTAAACTGAATAAATGACTCGCTGGGGTCGATACTCGACATTGAGAGAAATCCTGACCCTGCCTCAACAAGTTACATATATATATCCTGACTTGAACTTGTTCCATGTAACTTGTTCCATATATATATATATATATATCCTGCCTTGAACTTATTCCGGTACCTGACCAGAAACTTGATGAGTAGAGACTTGCATGGTCACAGGACAACTTGGAAACATGGTTTGGTTCCGCGGACGGTTGCTGGGGCACCGGCACCGATCTGATCCAGACGGAACTCGCGATAGTTGCCTGCTATAGGACGGAATGCCCTGGGACGTCCTGATCTATGCGTCGTACGACATTTTATACTGAGACTAGACAGTCCATTATGGCACCATGCCAGTGATCTCAAGTTCATATAGATAAGTCATCCTCGCTTAGCGGCTATCCTCGTGCGAGTCATTGCATAGTATCGAGAATAAATTAACACCTGAACGATCATGTTATACCAACGCTTGTCCATAAAGAGTACTTCAACATCTTATGCAAACCACCTAAGAAATCAGAGTAACCCGTGCACCCAAAACGTGATCTCGTACTGAAACACTTGTGCTTGCATACGTTATGCCTCATGAATGCTTATACATGTTTGTGCTTGAGTTAACTTAGTTTTTCTTGGACAGGGAAGGACAAATGGTAAGTTGGTAAGTCTCGCCGTGTTTTCTCTTGTATCGCACGGCGCACTGCCACACAAGTTAGGCTATTCAATATTGCCATGAAAACTGATCCTAAGGCACAACGAGAAAGACAACATAATAGTTGGTGTACAGAACATATATTACGTGTTTGGATTTGTCGAGCGGGCGAGTAGCCTCCCCACCAGTGCATTCATGTACTAATAACCCACCAGATTGCTTGCAGGGTGCGGAAGAACCTCGTTCGGTGCGGATGCCTCCTTCGTGCGTGCTAAGGCGTAGAGTTCAACTCGGAAGCCTTGGGATGCTGCACCCGGAACTGAAGCACATATACAAGATATAATATTAGAATATCGCCTATTCAATCATTCCACAAATGTAGCCACTTGGCACGCTCTTATGTTTCAGTGAGAGAGTGCTCGAGCGACTTGTAATCACGGCTATACGTCGCTTGTAACATTTGTTTCAATATGAATAAAAGGGTTGCTTTACTTCTATACTTGTGTACTTAATCTTGCTTCCGCTATTGTCGACTCAGAGAACTTGTTACCATTCACTTATGCGTTTATACATTTTGCTGCACCCGAACAATCTGTGCGACTCTGTGGCTTTGATCTCTTACCGCCAGCCAATGAAACATGGCCTAGCACGGGCGCAGTTCACACTCGTACAACATCACGCCCAGATGTGTCGAAGCGATCGTTCCGCGGGAGCGCTGGCGCGGTGATTCGTACCCTGCGGGGACGGCCGTTTGGCCTGCGGGAGATCGGGGCATGACAGATTGGTATCAGAGCCTGGCTTATACGCCTTTGGACTTCGTTTTGAATATCTCTGTTTTGAAAGCTCGTTCGTGGGTTATGTGCACACACTCTCTCAATGCCTCAGTGGGATGTTCCGAACAATATGTCTAATACTTTCGAAAGTTGCATGTGAAATAATATGATTGCTTGTACGACATTATGATTGGAAGGCCCTTGTGCCGACCTGTGCTAGACCCTTTGGGGAACAGACTCGTGTTAAGATTTACATGATATATGCCGACTATATACCTGTACATGCTTACCCAATCGGTTAGCTCAGAATCGAATATCGCCTGAACGATTGCTATGCACACAGCCTTTCGGCTAAGTTGTGTTCAGTATCGCGCGCCAAGACCCTTTGGTGTAAGCCAGTGTAAACGAGATTTGGATATCGTTCAGGAGTAATACAAGTCAGACTTAGAACTGAAATCGATAGACTTCATCGGATTTATCGCTTAGGCGAATATTAAGAATCATGCTTGGTTATGAAAAATAGCTCGAACGATAATTCTTGTTGGAAGACACAAATCAATATAGTCGCTTTGATGATTAAGATTATCCAGAATATGTATATGAGACTAGATTTTTATTGGAGAAACCTAAGTATCGTGTTAGAAATTGATGGAATGACTCGATTTCGAGTGTTGGATGGATCATTTACAAACGGATCTATAACTCGTACGAAAGTTGAACTGAACGATTTGGGAATGTGCTTGGACCAACCTTAAGGCTTATATCGAATATGAATTCATGAAAATGGAAATCGATATCCTGACTAAGGAAAACTTGTTGGAAATTGAGAGTCATGTGAGCGATTTGGATTGGAACGAACGGATTAAACGTGAATAAAATATCGCTCGAATAAGTTAACCCAAAAATGGATATTTGGCTTCGGAATATAAATTTGACTTGGTATCGATAATTGGAAGATAACATGATCGATACAAGCAAAGGAAATGTTAGGCTTCTAGAATGATGTAAGCGATAACAGATCTTGCTTGGAGTTTGGAAGAACAAACTCGATATATGGAACATATCAGAAAGGTAAGGATTTGGGCTGGAATATTTGAACTTGGTTATTGAGGAATGCCAAAGGTAGACTGTGGAAATATCGAACGATAACATTGGAGTTGGATGATTTTACAAGACGAACTATAATCACTGCATAAACGGATTTAACTTGATGGATATACACTTGGATGAAATTAAAGGTTAAAGGATAAGGTGTCTCGATCGTGTCGATGATACCATAACATTCAAACGTTCTTGTCTTGTACGAGCGTAACTCTATGCCCGTATATGCGTTACGCCCGGATTAGGACGATTATCCAGCGGGAGCGTTAACATGATGATCTCACGTTCAATATGGATGATCGAACTTGCGGGAGACCGAGGCGTGACAACTTATGGATCGTCTTGACTTCTGGTTCGATACGATAAGACGAACTTGGAATACAAGTGATTAAAAATATTTCAATGGATTAGTTTGCCGAGAACCTGGAATAAATCATATTTTATGGTTTTGTGAACGAATACGTGAATCAGGTTGAACGACTTAGAGAAATAACCTAAGATTTAGAATTGAATCTTGGCTTGGTGGACTAGGCTTGTCCTGCAACTTGGATATATATTAAATTTTATTGAACGGACTCATCCCCCGTACAACGAACGTGTTAATGAGAGTAGGCAAATTTGTGCTCGATGTTTAGAAATCTGAATGAACGAGCTTGGGTAGAATACCCCGTACAAATGAACAATGGTTTAACCCTAGGAAATGGGGCGAGCATCGTGCGACGAATTTGTACGATGAATCATAATGTGCTTGAACTTGTACCTATGACCTTGTGAGCTGACCTAGAAATCAGGCAGACGACCCTGTGCCGAGTGAATGAACCTGTGCTACCGACTTTACCGTATTGCTTATATAAATTGTCACAACTAGGACAGCAAGACTTAAGGTTAGACTTGAGAACGATAACGTATGCTAAGTGACCCGAATGGATGGACGCTAGTCGGTTGAATCGAATTGATCGTGCTTAACGGTAGTGCAAATACCCAGTTGGAATGAAAATGGTATGGAATTGGATTGAACCCTTGAGATTTTCGCAAGTAGCTTGTCCAATTTCACTATCTCTAAGTTTGGTTGACTGCATGTGTTTGAGGGATGCTTCGAATATGTGCACGATCCAAGACTTAAGAAATATGAAACTCGAGTGCTAAGACTTCGCTATCGCTAAGTTGGTTGACATGCATGTGTTTGAGGGATGCTTCGAATATGTGCATGATCCAGACACGCGATATGTCGATCTCAAATGCTAGTGCAAGTGAATATCCTCCTGAACAAGCATAACGACTTGTATAGGTTTGCCTCAATCTTAAATCGCTATCCAAGATCGATTAAAACGTATCTAGTATTAAGAAACTTGTCCCGCACCGAGGCGCAAGTGAGATTGACTCAGTACACACGCAACACGGCGTAAGCATCGAGTAGGGGATTGTGTTCCAATGGATCTGGTGGTACCGATAGTAGCACTTGGGCTAGAATCGAAAAATGAGATAATACGGCTTGCCCTCAGGAAGTCTCGAGGACGAGACTTTTTTCTGAGTGGTGGATAATGTAATACTCCGTTTCGCTCAAGCGGACTGCCAATTCAAACGACAAAAGTGCAATGTTCTGACCTGCCTTGCTCAGACAAGAATACTCGTTTGAGGCAAAGGATATCCAGACTTGGTCCCTACAGGAGTACGACTTGGGCTTTCAGAGGCTCGCTCGGAGTATCACTCGACCGAGGTGAATCATCGCTAAGGTGGGTAGCTACGGTGAACTTGTCTTTGCTTAGCCAGCACACATAAAATACGAAATGATACATGCTAGTCGCTAGGTGAATCACCCCTTGCATGCTAATAAGAATATAATGCACCTAGCTAAGGGAATAATCCCAACTTGTATTGCTTGTGCTAGAACATGGAAATGAAACATTGCTTATATTTTCATACCCTCGCATGCTACCTTTGCCTTGTGCAACTGGACCCGCTATGCCTCGAGTAGAATGATACATATGTATATTCAGTAGTGCACTGTTCACTCCCTATATTGTACGACCCTAGATCTTGTCGCTCGGGAAGTCCCTTTACGGTTTTACTCCTCGGCTTACCTTCGGGCCCGAGCGAACTTGAATGCTTAAGTTATACAAGTTGCATGCTTGCCTGCTGATATATATTGCTTAATTTCAATGCTTGATGCATAACTATGCCCAGACCGTGAAATATTATGCTTGTCATGCATTCATTTAGGTTCTCCTCGGAAGACTACTTGAAAGTTGTTCCGTGCATGAATAAACCTGAATGTATCCAGGACCGTTAGGTCGCTAAGGCAATTCCCGAACCAGGAAACTTGCACCAATTCTATGATCCAAGAATATCATCATGGATCAATACTGTCCTGAACTGAATAAATGGCTCGTTGGAGTCGATACTCGACATTGAGAGAAATCCTGACCCTGCCTCAACAAGTTATATATATATATATATATATCCTGACTTGAACTTGTTCCATGTAACTTGTTCCATATATATATATCCTGCCTCGAACTTGTTCCTGTACCTGACCAGAAACCTGATGAGTAGAGACTTGCATGGTCACAGAATAACTTGGAAACAAGGTTTGGTTCCGCGAACGGTTGTTGGGGCACCGGCACCGATCCGATCCGGACGAAACTCGCAATAGTCGCCTGCTATAGGACGGAATGCCCTGGGATATCCTGATCTATGCGTCGTATGACATTCTGTACTGAGACTCGACAGTCCATTATGGCACCGTGCAAGTGACCTCATGTTCATATAGATAAGTCATCCTCGCTTAGCGGCTATTTGCGTACGAGTCATTGCATAGCATCGAGAATAACTTAACACCTGAACGATCATGTTATACCAACGCTTGTGCATAAAGAGTACTTGAACATCTTATACAAACCACCTGAGAAATCAGAGTAACCCGTGCACCCAAAATATGATCTCGCACTGAAACACTTGTGCTTGTATACGCTATGCCTCCTGAATGCTTATACATGTTTGTGCTTGAGTTAACTTGGTTTGCCTTGGATAGGGAAGCACAAATGGTAAGTTGGTAAGTCTCGCCGTGTTTTCTCTTGTATCACACGGCGCACTGCCACACAAGTTAGGCTATTCAATATTGCCATGAAAACTGATCCTAAGGCACAACTAGAAAGACAACATAATAGTTGGTGAACAGAACATATATTACGTGTTTGGATTTATCGAGCGGGCGAGTAGCCTTCCCACCAGTGCATTCATGTACTGATAACCCACCATATTGCTTGCAGGGTACGGGAGAACCTCGTTCGGTGTGGATGCCTCCTTCGTGCATGCTAAGACGTGGAGTTCAACTCGAAAGCCTTGGGACGCTGCGCCCGGAACTGAAGCACGTATACAAGATATAATATTGGAATATCGCCTATTCAATCATTCCACAAATGTAGCCACTTGGCATGCTCTTATGTTTCAGAGAGAGAGAGTGCTCGAGCGACTTGTAATCACGGCTATACGCCGCTTGTAACACTTGTTTCAATATAAATAAAAGAGTTGATTTACTTCTATACTTGTGTACTCAATCTTGCTTCCGCTATTGTTGACTCAGAGAACTTGTTACCATTCGCTTATGCGTTTATATATTCTGCTACACCCGGATAATATGTGCGACCCTGTGGCTTTGATCTCTTACCGCCAGCCAATGAACCATGCCCTAGCACGGGCGCGGTTCACGCTAGTGCGGCATCACGCCCGGATGTGTCGAAGCGATTGTCCCGCGGGAGCGCTGACGCAGTGATTCGTACCCAGCGGGGACGGCCGTTTGGCCTGCGGGAGATCGGGGCATGACAGCTAGTAGAATAAGGATCTATAAGGAGAAATCTAGGATCTAAAAAGAGAAGCAATAATCTATAAGTTGAAGGCTCTTTTTACCAAATTTGGAAGTTTTATTTGAAATCTACCTCCTCTTTTTACCCAATTTGGAAATTTTATTTGAAATCCATCTCCTAATAGGTATAATTTAGTTTTCTCCTTTAATTAGACTCTAAATCTATATTTTAATCATTAGGAACTACCCCATATGCTAAGACTACCAATATGAATTAAAATTAGGTTCATAGGAGGTCTATGAAGAAAGTTATGTGTTATTTTATGTCAATTTTAAGGGAATTCCGAGATTGACATATCTTGTGTTTGTTAATTGGTCAATTAGACCAAATTAATATGTGTTTTATTGTGTGTGGCTAGTATCGTATCCACAATTGGATACGTATAGGCCGTATCCCAATAATTTGGAGATACGGGTTGATTTGGGAATTTTTTTTTGATACAGGGGTTTGAGCTTGTCATATTTTGACAGAGACACGTAAATGTGTAATTAGCTCTTCGTATTGTTCATAATTATTATTTTAGACTTGCTCATATCCTTTGGTGGACGTTTGGTGGCATGGTAGACTCGTATCACAAGCGTATCATAGATCTAGTGTGATACGGATGCGATACACTCCACGTGTTTGGTTCCTTATATTTTAATTTAATTATTTATAGCTATTAGAGTATTATAATTGTATGTTTATATATGTATATATATGGTGATTGATAGTTTAATATATATATATATATACGATTAGTGTGTATCTCTAGTACTATATATATATATATATATATATATATATATATATATTAATATGTGTATCTCTAAGTGTTATGTATAAATGTATGTTTATATCTATAGATATGTAATATATATATATATATATATATATATATATATATATATATTGTAAACACCCGAATTTTTTAGAATTTAAAATATAAATTTTAAGATTTTTTTGTAATTTTTAAATAATTATAATAAATGTTCTTCTGGATTAAATATTTTTGTGAATAAAATTAAATATTAAAATATTATAAAAATAATATTTTTGAGTATAAAATAAATAATTAGATAGTGTAATTTTTATGGAATTTATTGGACCCAAAAACTATATTTAAATACCTAAAATAATATTTTTTAAAATAAACCAAATGAACCGGATTAAACCAACCTGAACCGAACCGGACCAGCCCAACCATAGTGGGTCGGACCCATTAACCCGTACCCGCTAAGACCCGACCCGTTAGGTAATTGCTACAATAACCCATCATCTCCCCAGACTCTTCGCCTCCCCTCTCTGCCGTTCACCAGCCGCTGCGCCGCTCCGACTTCCTGCCGTTTCGTCGCCGCCACCCGCCAAGACCCCGCGCCTCCCGCAATCGTCGACCGACCATCTCCCCGAACTACCATCTTTCTGCAACCGCGGCCCTCCTCCCCTATAAAACCCTCTTCTCCGGCCACCCCAACACCCCCAACGCCATCGCAGCCACCTTCTTCCTCTGCCGAGCTCCCTTCCTCCACCGATGACTTTGCCGCCTCTCTGTCCCGAGCTTCTCCGGCCCACCGCTGCCAATCCCCGAGCTGCCATCATTTACCACCACTATGTCTTCTCCGTCGTGATGACCCGAGCCAGTCCGATGACTCACCACGAGCACCCTCGACCCCAAGCCCCGCCTCCATCACATCTCCAGCCGTCGTATCCTCCGCTAGCCCGACCCTCCAGTCGAAGAGCTTCGCCGATAACCTCCCCGAGCAGCCGCCGCAGTCGAGCACAGCAGCCATACCCTCCGCCGACCAGCGCAGCGCCGCCTCCGACAGGCCGAGCTCCGTCGCGTCGTCTACGTACGCGTGGAACAATCGATTTCGACCCCTATTCAGGTAAGAATTTCTTTCTCCTCGTTGTGTCGATGTTCGAACCATTTGTTGTGACACGTTCCCTATGTGACCCTCTCGAACCCCGTACAATCAGTTCAGGGTACCATGTCCTGTGTCGGTCGCAAACCGCGACGCAAAAACAGGAAAAAAACCCCTATTTATTTAAATTCAAAAAATTGTCCCGAACTCCCAAGTTTACGATCGTTTTACGTGCAACCTATTATTAATTTCTAAAATATACTTAAACAGTTAATTAGATAATATAACCAAGTTTTAAAAACCTATTTTAGTTTAATTTATGCTGTTGTAGATTATAATTTATTCGAAGGTAAAATTGACCAAAAAATTTGGTTATTCAAAACCCTAAATTTTTTTGAACTGGGTGTGCCCCGCTAAATGAGGTGACTTGGTCATGTGCAAATTTTACCGAAAGGTGCACACCGTCAATACGAACGTATGAGATTTTATGGAAGTTGATTTGGATGTGCGTGCACACCGAAATCAACGCGTATCCGTCGACAATGCCCATATCGGCCATATTCTAAAACTCGTTATAACTTCGTGTGTGCTTGTTATTTTGAAACAAAACTTATGCCATCAGACTCGTAGCGATATGCTGGTTCTGTGACCCAAGTTTGGTTCGATTCTGAGAACGTTGACAAAATCTCGTATCGTGGGCCCCACAACTCCACTTGATGGGCGATTTTGTGACGGCTCATCGAAATCCAGTTCTGAACATTCCTTTGGGTTTGTATCATTATTTTGGACTCGTAGACACTAAGTTTGATGAATTTGGAGGACTTTGTCTCTGACACATTTTTGGTGCGAAGTGGGCCAAACGTGGACCCCACTTTGACCAGAAACTGTCAAGTTTGCCGCTGTGTCCAAGTTGGACTTATGGATAGGCAATCCTAGCTATTTCATATCTTCTGAGCATATTGTCATGATTATTTCATCATCCGGAGGAGTACTTGAAGATCCCGCTGATACCAGAGCGACTATTGGAATTTAAACCCCAGGCAAGTGTACCTTGCCATACTTGCAGTACTTGCTTTATATTATTTTCTTGATCTATTTATATGATGTATCTGTTCAACCTAGGACCGTGTGACGTTGCTTAGCATCCGGATAAGATTCGGATGTCGACGCCGTACGTGGAGTCGTGTAACGTTACTAGAGATTGATATCGTGACCCTATACATTTTTGTGCTTGCATTATCAAGTACGTCATACCATAGGACACTTGATACTATTCATGAGAGAAAATTTTTCTGATATATTCATGGTAATTCTGTATAGGTTACAGGATTCGTGACATAGACTTTATACATATGCATAGCTACCATTATGACTCATTGTATTAGTTAGAGGTCATAATCTTGCGTGTTATGGACATGAGACATCGTGGACATGAGACGTGTGATTACATTGGGTGGGGAGAGACACACAAGCTACAGTCTAATTTTATATATTATTACGGTGCCGTAGCCATGCAGAGCTAGGCCCTGCATGATATAACTGCTATCGGCTCCCCGATATTGAGCTTGTAGTGTCTCAGCTTGAGTCTAGTGATGCTCTCATTTTGCATATCACATAGCTGGTTAGATAGTTTGCCCTATTGATACATTTTATATACTGCATTTATTTAGCTTGAGTTATTCTTGTACCTTGCTATGTCCCCTGAGGACCTAGATCCGGATTATGTCCCCAGGTATAGCAGAGAAGATTTACCCCGAGGTATACGGTACATGAGAAGATATTGGAGCAGTACCATCACCAGAGGACGAGGTGATTCCAGAAGATTTCTCCTGAGTATTTGCTTTATATACTCAGGCATTTCTGTTCTTGATACTCTATTTCATGTCTCGTGGAATAATGTATTAAACTCATTATCGGGTTGTTCCCAAAGATATTTATTGAGACTTATTGATTATTATTTCATCTTGATGATTCTGATATTGATTGTATTTATCTTCTGTGGATAAGATTAGTATCGTAGACCTTTATTGTTGTTTTACAGCTTAAGTACACTCTAATGGGTCCATTAAATTGGGTTTGCCCTTTGGAGGGTGCTGCTGGCCATTGCCACGTGTCTAGTCCCTCGGTATTTTGGGACTGGGACGTGACATATATATATATATATATATATATATATATATATATATATGTATGCATATATATATATATATATGTGCGTTGTATATATATATATATATATATATATATATATATATATATATATATATATATATATATATATATGTGTGTGTGTGTGTGTGTGTGTCTGTGTGTATAGATTTGTGTAGTGTGCAGTGAAGAAGTGTGAGTCGAACTGCACAGCAATAGCAAGCAAAGCAGTAGAAGCAAGGAGTAGTCGCAGCAACTGTAAACTGCAGCAGCTAGCTAGCAGCATGCTACAAGCAAGCATAGAGCAGTAACAACTACAGCTGCAGCAGTAGCAACATGTAGTACAACAGCAACAGCATGCAGCAACAGCGTGAGCAGCAGCAGCAAATCAGCAAGCCTGCAGCACCATCTAGAGCTTAAGCATCAGCAGCAAAAGCAGCATGGGTAGCAGCAGCAACAACAACAAGGTAAGTTTGTGGTTAGTTCGTTTTATAAATATTTTAGTTAGTTAGCTTGATGTATAGTTTATTAGTTAGCCTATTAATAGTTAGTTAGTTAGTTACTTGTTAGTAGTTATATATATATATCTCTCTAGTTAGTGATATGTATATATATATATATATATATATATGTATATATGTATTGGTATGTTAGTAGGTAGCTAGTAGTATTGTATTAGTTAATGCATGTTAGTTATAATTTAGAGTTTTAGGTAGTTAGTTATATATTAGAATTCACATTATCTTGTGATACCAATGTAATGTCAAGGTATTGATGGATACTCAAGGTATTGGGTTTGAGTATCAAGATGGGTGAGTTGTGGTGTAAAACTGTATTGGTTCAAAGCCAAGGTATCCACTTAGCATTAGTTTTGTTAGAAATATTATATATTATTGATGGTATATACGTATTATAAAAAATTTCTTATATAATTAATTGTGTATCTTAGGATACGGTATCTTATTGGTTTTATAGTATCTTAACATAGCTAGTGTGGCCTAGTTACATAGTGTATGGACCCAATATCCTAGATATAGGCTCATACAACCTAGAAATAGCTAGTTTGACCAAGTTTGACTAGTTTGACCTAGAGTTGACCTAGTTTGACTACTTTGACTTAGAAATAGATTTTTGACCTAGAAGTTGACTAGTTTAACTTATTTGTGTTCCAAAGCCTTGTATTGATATAATATTCCGTATTTAGGTCTTCGAGGTACCGTACCGGACATCTTTGATACTGTTTACCGGATTTCAGGCGAGTACATTCTCTGATAATTTTTTATTTATGATATCTTCAATGTCTCTTATATCTAGTGTAGATATCCTTGATTTTTTTGACACGACGGTTACACTGATTGGTATATCCGGATCTCGTCATGAGATATTATTCCTTGGTATGTATAGTGTATCGTGTGCAAGCCTTGTTTTCTTGTTCTTCTTGTACATATACAGATACTGATTCTTGGGGAGACTTGCTACCTTCCCAGAGAGTCCCGTGTCATGACATACCATGGTTGGATCCACTATACCAGTCGAGGGCGGAGAGTATATAGTGTAGATATGTGATCATACCCACCTTGTATCATATCTTGTTCATTGAATAGTGTTAATTATATACCGCATGCATGATTAACCAGGCCATAATTCTTGTGTCAAGTTCCCAAGCCGATCAGATGTTATGTACTCACTCACTTAGTCATTAATATTTTTTGTTCATTTCCATATTACTCATTCTTGTATTTATTTTTATTATTTTCTTTATTTCATATATCTTGTATCTGTATATTGCATCTTGTATATTCATATCTATTTACTGTTACGTAGTTTATATTATTTATTAGAACTGTTGTTAGAGATGTACTTTGCTCCTTTTCTGACTGGATATATTTTTTCCAGATGACACTGAGGAGTGGTACCCCACTCACTACAGGCCTCAGGACGGGGTAGGCTCAGAGCCAGAGACCGTGTCTCGGGCGGTTCTCATCCTGACTGAGATAGACGACCCATGACTTATACCTTAGTAGTTAGTTTTCTTTTGTACTGGATTTGTCTCCAGCATTGTTATTAGTATTTCTTGACTTATTGGATATTATTTTGGTCTTGTGAGTTGTATTTGTGATTCTTTTATTCTTTTATCATATTCATGTTTTGTTCCATCTATAGATCTGTGATTGAGTATATTCTTATTATATTGGTGGCATTGTCATGTCTTGATTATTAGATAGATAGTTTACCCAAAAAATGTTTTATCGCCGATGCTGCGGCGTAGGTTGGACGTTGTTCACTACTTGCATCCCTACACCGGGTGCAGGTCGTGATAATATGTTATCATACATATAGCTCGTGTGGTACTGTAGTCCGTGGTTACTAGCTAATCATACACTTCCCGTATGGTTGAGCGAGGTTTCTTTTGTTTAGTATAGTCAGTGCTAAGCCCAAGCCGATCACATGTCACAACTAGTATTTCAAAACACCAAGATTATTGCGTTGCCATCTATGACATTTCCTATATACTGATACCTGATATGTTTCTCCTAGTTATTCATTTATCAATTTTTCTTGAATGATATTATTTTAGTATTTTTTTGATATTACTTGCTACTGCCGTGACTAGATCTTAGTTATATTCTCATCACTATTTCTTTACTATTACTGTTTCATAGCTTCTATTATGTAAATGGAACTGCTGTTTGAAATGTGCTTTGCTCTAATCCTGACTAGATAACATTTTTAAGTATGGATTTAGAGGATTGGTGTCCGACTTATTATGGACCACATGAGGGAGTAGCAGCAGCCTTGGACATTGTAGTTCATGAGTAATTTTCAGGAGATCTAGCCAGTGTCACTAGTTATCTTAGCTATCTCTATTTAGTATTTTGGTACCGGATCTGTCTCCGACATTTACTCAAACATTGGAATTTTATTATTTAATACTAAACTTGATGTTTTGATTAGACTTATCTAGACTTGTGTTTGGATCTCTTTTCTTATTACCATATCGTACCATTTATTTTTCTTATAGATTCTTTTGATTGAGTATTATCATTATATTATATTTTCATCTTAACCTCCATATGGAATTAAGATATCATTGACAGGTTAAGTTTATATTATTGTGTGGGATTGATAGTTAGTTATTATTGATCTAGACAATGTTCTACCGTCGATGTTGCGACGCAGGATGGACGTACCACGTACTCGTGTCCTAATCATTCGGGTGTGGGTCGTGACAACCGAGCCAACATTTACAGTTTATTCCGGGAGTGCATTGTCAGATCCTTCTAAATGCAAAACAGTTGTTGGTAGTCTCTAATACTTGTGCCTCACTCGTCTTGATATTGCGTATTCTGTTAATAAATTGTCTCAATTCATGCATCGGCCTACTTCTGATCATTGAAATGTTGTCAAGCGTTTGCTTCACTATCTTTCTGGTACCGCTGATCATGGTCTTGTCTTGCACTGTCATCCATCTATATCTTTTCATGACTTTTCAAATGTTGATTGGGCGGGTAATAAGGATGACTACACCTCCACGAGTGACTATATTGTTTATCTAGGTCATAATTCGATATCTTGGTCCTCCAAGAAACAACCCACAACTACACTCCTCTACTGAAGCTGAATATGGTTATATTGCTGCTACAGCTGCTGAGTTACGTTGGATTTGTTCTCTTCTAACTAAGCTTGACGTTTGTATTCTTGCTGCTCCGGTTATCTATTGTTCCAATATTGGTACAACTTGGCTCTGTTTCAATCCTGTCTTCCATCCACGCATGAAGCATGTTGTGATTGGTTATCATTTTATTCGAAATCAAGTACAAAGTGGAGCTTTACGTGTCACCCATGTATCCTCAGTTAGCTTATATCTTGACCAAGACTCTTTCGCACACCCGATTTCAACTTTTGACGAGCAAGATTAGACTCTCCACAGGAGCTCCATCTTGGGTGGGGGGGGGGGGGCATATTGGAGAAGTTAATTTAGTAATTCCTTAATTGGCTATTTCCATTCTAGAATTACCTTATTAGAGAAATTACATTTTTTTTTGGGAATTATTTAGTTTGTTTCCTATTTTAATTTGTGTAGAATTTTAATTTGCAACAAATTTTATAAATTAGGTAATTAGCTAGATTTAGAATAATTGAGAAATGCCGAACTCGAGAAACCCTTGTGGATACCGGGAAGAGGCATAAGACCATGGATAGTGGCAGAAAATCATTGGATCAAGTTACGGGGGGTGTATTATTCCTTACATTTATAAATGGTAGGAGTTGGGGGACAGTGGGCCCAAAATACATGCAACGCAGCGTGCACAAAGTCCCGAAAGTCACGCAGAGCATTTAAAAAAAAATTGAGAAATCTTTTCTATCTCCATAGTTATGTAATGAGCATTTAAAAAAAAAATAGAAATCTTCTTAATCTCCATTGATTAGATAATTAACTAGATTTAGAATATTCAAGAAATCTTCTCAAACTCATCTTGTAAGTGTATATATAGTCAATCTTTATTTAATAAAATTAAGCAATTATTTTTCAATCTCAGAAACTATATATCTGCAACTAATTTGACTCCAAGAACTAATTTGTAAAACGCTCCACACAAATTTAGGCCCAAATCAATTAGATTTCTTGTTGGGTGTAGTCATTAGTTTGATTATTTGGGCCAAGCCCACAAGGGGCAAATGTAACCGAAGAATTTTTGTAAATTTTGGCTACCTGACATTGCTATTAAATTTGGATTTTCTTGCATAAACTGAAAAGAAGTAAACATTATAATCATATATTAATCAGGAACAAAATTAGACAAAGTAAACAGTTTTCTTTCTTCAAACTGAAAACATAAAACTTGAAGTCACAGACAAAATCAAGTCCCAGCACCTCAACTGGTTATAGAGTTGAATGCAGTTGGACTCGTTGAGTTTGGAGAGCACGTCCATGAAGAAACACTTGTATCCCTGCATGTCAAACCCCAGCCGCTCCGCTTCAACGACCTGGCGAGTAAGAAGTTCGTTGAGTTTGTGATATATATAATTTTGGTGAAGCCAAATTAGGAAAAGTGTAGAGGTCGGTGGAGCATATAAAATCTAATTTAATTAATATGTTGCTTTTAGGAAATGTGCCTTTCCTATGGCATTGCCATTAAATTTGGATAGTAGAATATTTTAGGAAACTCACGCGCCTTTAATAATTAATTTAATTCTCTGCTACCAAATGCATTCACAATGGAACAAAATCTAAGGTTTCCAAAATCAGTAACATGGTATATACACATTGACCAAACAAACTTAAACATAGATGCTGGACCCTTTTTGACATTTTTAGAACTTTGTTCAAATACAAAAAATAACCTTTATTAATTAGTATACAAAATATTCTAATCATAAATTATTTTTTAGATGTCATAATTGAAGTTGAATACTTTTATAATGGCTTAAAATTACATAAAAAGAACTTAACCCTAATTTTTTTAATTATATTTATTGATCTAGAAATTTATTTTATTCTTATTTCTCATTTTATTCTAATCTATCCAAATGCAATATCTTGTATTCATGTTTGTGAAATTTTGGATTAAATCATTTTCTACTTTCTGATCGTTGAGTTTAAATTCCTCCATTTCCGAAGTCCAACCAAAATTGAAAATTATTTTAAAAAGATTGGAAGAAAAATTATCCAATTCTTAAAAACAAATATTCAAACAATCAAAACTAGAGATATTCAAAAAATTATTTCAAAACAAATTTTTGAAAGAAAAAATTCATTTCTTAAAAACAAATATTCAAACGATCAAAACAATCAAATAAATCCTAAAAATACCTAGAAAAATTCTACAAAATATATCTAGGGTTTTAAACCTAAACAAAAAGTTTGGTGGTAAATTAATTTCATACTGACCCAAAATAAATTCTGAAAGGTCGTTAATAAAAAAGTTTTCTAGGTTTTAATTATCCAAATTTTTTTAAAAATTCTCCAAAATTCTAAAATGACATTAAAATGTTTCTAAAACTATATGTGAGCCTCTAAGAGCTATAATTAGAATATTGTTACATATTTTTTGATACTGTGACCTGGTTGTAACATGTGTTTATGTGAAACTCTCACGATTTCTAAGTAAATTTTCAATAATTATAATTACTAAAAAAATTAGAATAAAAAATAGAAAAATTGTATTCTACGAAACTTATAAGAATTTCGTCATCGAAATTAAAACTAAAGCACGATACGAGAATAAGAGGTTGCCATGCGATAGAAAAGAATTAAGAAAATCGTACCTCAAATACGGAAGGGTGAGACAAAAATAATGCATTAAATTTCTAAGGGTCGGTTTGGTTTGCTTTAAATGAGGTATTTTGGCCATCACATGAAGTGCTTGCACATGGAGTCGAGGTTGAGAAGGAATTCGAAAAATGAATGATTAACACAATATGAAGAGATGTTGATAAGCTGGAGGATAGAATATCACTACATGGATATACGAACAATCTGCATAATCCCATGGTCTGAAAGGATGTCTCTATATTCTAGAAATCGTTCATGCTCACTACTACCTTCATCTCCACCTATTGAAATCCTTAAAATTTAAATTCTCAAAATTTAAATCTAAATCAAATCTTTGCAAGCTTCAAATTTTAAATTAAATTTCTATCCTCAAAATTTGAATTGATGATTCACCTCCCAAATTTTAACATTTAAATTAAATCCTCAAATTGTAAATTTTTTTCCAATCTATCAAAATTTAAAATTTAAAATTCAACCCCCAAGGCATTCTTTTCCTCAAAGCCAAGTCATTCCCCTCAAGTCATTTTCCCTCGCATTATCTTAAACAAATCATAATTATTCATCTGAAATTTTTTGAAATCAAAAGCACTTAAATCTTCTAATTTTTTTACCTGCTTACCTTCTTAACCACCTTTTAAAGTTTCACCTTCAATAAATAAAAAAATCAGTATAATTTGAATTTGACAATACAACTTCTACCCAATTTAGAATCTACCAATCTTTCACATAAGACTATATCTTTAAGGTAAACTTTCTCAAATCAATCAATAGTGTTCATCAATCCTCGAAAAGTTTAACATAGATTATATCCCATATAATACATCCTTAATCACAAAAGTTAACTACATAATAATGTAATTGGCCTATAGGGTTGTCACGACCCGCACCAGGATGATCGGACACGAGTATGTGGTACTGTCACGCCAAGTCCCAAAATACCAAGGGACTAGCTACGTGGCAATGACCAGCAGCATAACTCCAATGGGCAAATCCATTTTAATAGACCCGTTAGACTGCACTTAAGCTGTAATACATATAAAATAGTCTACAAATACCTGTCACAGTCTATATATCTAATCTCATCCACAATAAGAAATAAAAATACAAAGAGACAAGTCCAGTCACAATAATATAAAATAATTTGAGACAACGAAAGTAATATAAATAATGTCACAGGGAATAACCCGTCATCAAAATGAAAAGAAAAATAACTCCAAGTACAATATCAAGAAGTCACTACAAGATCAAATATCCAAGAACACTAAGCATAAATAATGAATTGTGAGAATACCGTGTCCTCAAGAGAAGTCCTCTGGAACAACCTCGTCCTCTTCAACCTGTACGTCTCCAATAGTAGCACCTGCCCCATAAACCTCGGGATAGCTCTTCTCGTCTACACTTGGGGACATAATTCGGATCCTGGTCCTCAGGGGACATAGCAAGGTACAATAAACCCTCAAGACAAATAAAATACAACAAGTAAGTGAAATACAAAATTAGAGCATCACAAGTACTCAGGCTGAGACCACTACAGGCGCTGTGTCAGGGAGCCCATAGCAACAAGTAGTATCACGACTCCAGTATATGTGCCAAAGATCTGAGATAGAGTCTAAGGTACCTCCAATAGTATATATATAAATAATCAACCTGTAGCCTGTGTGTCTCTTTCCACCCAATGTAACCTCATGTCTTATGTCCACGACATCTTATGTCCATAACACGCAAGATCATAACGTCTAGCTAGTACAATGAGTCATAATAATATCCATGTAATATGCAAGTCTCTTATCACGAATCCTGTAAGCCTATACAGAATCACCATGAATAACTCAAGAAAGATTCTGTCACATGAAATAGTGTCAAGTGTCCTACGGTATAGCGTACTTTATAAATCAAGCACGTAAAAATAGGATCGTGGAATCAACTCTCTACATGATGTTGCACGATACCGCCTACGACGTCGACACCCGAATCTTGTTCGAACGCAAAGCAACTTCTCACGGTCCTAGGTTGAACAGGAACATCACAAGAGTATATATATATATATATATATATATATATATATATATATATATATATATATAGGAAGAACACAAGCAAATAATATAACAGGATCTCTGCAGGTTTGACAAGGTACACTTGAATGGGTTCTGAACTCTGTCAACTGCTCCTGGAAAAGTAGAATCTTCATGTACATCTCCAGATATTGAAACAAACATCACCAATATTCTCATAATACTTGAAATAGGTAGAATTGACTACCCATAAGTCCAATTTGGACATAGGGACATAATTGACAGTTTTTGGTCCAAGCGGGGTCTACTTGTGGCCCAATTCGTACCTAAAAATATGTCAGAGATAAAGTTCTCCAAATTCGTCAAACTTAGTGTCTCAACGATGGCAAAAACCCAACAGAATATCCAGAACTGAATTTCAATGAGATGATCACGAAATTGCCCGTCATGTAGAACCGTGGGGCCCACGAAATAGTATTTCGTTAACGTTCTCCGATTCGAACCAAACTTGGGTCACAGGACAAGCGTAACGCTGCGAATCCAATGGCACAAGTTTCGTTATGAATCGACAAGTAAACACGAAGTTATGGAGAGTGTCAAAATAGGCCGATACGGTATTTTTTGATGGATACGCGTTGATTCTGGTGTGCATGCACATTCGAATCAAGTTTCACAAAAGCTCACACGTTCGCATTTATATTACGTGCCTTTCGATGCAACTCACATACGACGAAGTCGCCACGTTTAGCGGAACGTACCCCGTATCGTGAGATTTTTGGTATTTTTAAAATATATTTTTTGTCGTTTTGGAACCAGAATAATTTTACCATTATAGCAAACTAATAAAAACTAAAAAAAGTAAAAATCTTAGTTATATTGTGAAGAAATTTCTTCAATTATTTTTTGAAAATAATTAATGAGATGATAAAAAATTGGACATTTACAGGGGTACTTGGACTGAATTTTTGAACTATTTTCGAACAATTTTTCGGCCAACTTTTTGTCAATTTTTAAATCAAACCCGGGTGCCTAAATTCGTTCCACTTGAAAAAAACCCTAGAGGGTTAGGTTATGAACATACCAGCAAAGACAGGGCATAAAATGGATCAGCGAGGAGGTTGAAAGCTCCAAGCGAAGGGGGGACGCAAGACTGTGCAATGCTGCATGCGTGCGGCCGGCGGTGCGAGCGGCGCTGCTTCGACGCGGCGGGCATCAATGGTTCGACGAGTGGTGTAGGTGATGTAGACATAGGTCTGGTATAGATGGTGTGGGATTAGTGTTAGGGTTTTGTACTTACACACATACATATATATAGGAGTGGGGGAGGGGGGTTGTTGTACGTGGGCGAAAGGGTTTTATGTGTTGTTATAGGGTTTGGGCTTGGGTTAACGGGTAGGGTTAGGGTTTATTGGGTTTAGGTTTATGGTTTTTTTTTTTTTCTTTTTTCTTTTTATTTTATCTGATTTTATTTTATTTAATAATTAAATACAAAAAATTCCCAAAAATAGTTAGGTTCTTGGAAAATATTATAGAAATTTATATTTTCTCCAACAATAATCTACTACAAACAAATTTATATTAATTAAAAATATATTTACTAAATATTAATGAATATTAAAATAATAAATAAATGCATAAATTCTAATTTCTACTTAATATTAAATTGGGAGCATACAGGGGGTTCAAATAACGCATCTCGAGTGTCATGTGTGTAATAGGACCAGTTAGGCTCATAACATGGATTTAGTTGGAAGCAATGGGTTTGGGTGGCGTGTTAAAATTGTACGCCACGACAAAAGGGTTAATTAATCATCGTTTTCTCGTAATTATGACATGAAAGTTGTGCGACCAAAATAAGTTATGGGATTGCGAATTTGTGAGGGACGGTCATGACAGGAGCCTAATTTGACTCGTCTAAGTCGAGCATGCTAGGTTGGTTGAAAGAAAAAGGCTAGTGTTGCACTCAAGATCTTAAAATATTGGTGGTTGGTTTCTAAAGTTTAATTAAATTATCAAATAAATATTTAAGATGAAAAATAATTATTAATTACCGAACTAATCCTATGTAAAAATTAGGGTCCTCACAATCTACCTACCTTAAAAGAATTACGTTCTCGCAATTAAGAAAAATAAAACATAACCGGTCAGGAAAGGTTTTTTCCAGAAGAGATTAGGCGGTTGAATGACATTTGTTGAAGCACGACACAAAGGATAAGGGACCATAAACAAGAAAAAAATTGAGAGGAAGGATGATGATTTTGTTCAAGCAGAACACGTAGGGAAGCAGTGAAATTTTTTTCCTAAACAATGAGAGATAAGTAACTCAAGAGTAAAGGAGTCTGATTAGAGCGAGGATCAATTATAACTTATGAAAACTGGGGTACCACTTATATATTACTAATCTAGACTAACAAGTTCATGCTAACATAGCACTAGGTATAGACTAGAAAATGGATCTAACATACATATGCTAAAGTATTACTAGGAATATTCGTTACTATAGCTAGCTATGATAAAATTAAATCTTACCTATACTCGCTACTCCTCGAGTTCGTGCCTCCTTCACTGTAATCGCAAAAGCATGTCGACGTCCCTGTGGTGGTGCCCTCTCCTGTTGCTGGGCCTGCTGGAAGAGTGTTGCCTATGATGCCAAGGGTAGCCTCAGCTGATATCCTTTCGGTGCTGGTGGTCTGAATCCTCTATCTTCTACCTGTGATGCTTCTGGTGCTGGATAAGTTGGTCCATGTGGCTGTTGGACTGGCTCTGGTGCTAGTAAAGCGGGTCGATGAACCATTGGTGTT
The DNA here is from genome assembly GCA_036927795.1 of Iris macrosiphon. Classification (NCBI taxonomy): domain Eukaryota; kingdom Viridiplantae; phylum Streptophyta; class Magnoliopsida; order Asparagales; family Iridaceae; genus Iris; species Iris macrosiphon. The sequence goes on along the minus strand of JAYESA010000005.1, from coordinate 144,930,818 downwards.
CCTCCCCGACGCTTAGGGAAATCCCTGGCTAAATCCTGACCGGATCCGCAAGCTAAACATAATCCCAATTTGCGTATGCACACTCTCTCAATATGGCCTACCTTGCCATAGTAGTGACAAGTAGGAAGGGATGGGCTCGTGATGCTACTCTCTGTGGTTGATTCATCTAGGGTCACTTTGTAGGCTCCCCGTGTGGTGCTCGAGCTGGTACTAATGCATACAGTCTCTTCTGGCTGGACTTTCTCCAGTGGATGCGCTCCATATGTCGAGCTGCTACAAGAACGTCTATATAAGAAGTAGGTGCAACTGCGCCAATAAATCTATGTAACTCCAAGCTTAAGCCTGTCAAAGAATTTCTCCGCCTTCTCTTCTACTGTTGGGATCAGTGTAGGGTCGAACAGTTGAATCAAGCATGATGCAAGTCAAGAAATTAATTTAAATCCGATGTAGAGGTCAAGAACATGTCAATATGTGGATGAGATCCTATAATTTATTCTTATCCTAATCGAAAGCTTGCTCGGTCCCTTAGTTGAAACCAAAACAATATATTCATAGACCTCCATGGGCCACCATAAAGAATTATGTCATGTCCCAGTCCCAAAATATCAAGGGACTAGCCACGTGGCAATGGCCAGCAACACAACTCCAATGGACAAACCCAATTTAATGGACCCGTTAGAGTACACTTAAGATATAATACATATAAAATGGTCTACAAATACATATCACAGTCTATATATCTAATCGTATCCACAATAAAAAACAAAATCATAAAGAGACAAGTCCAGTCACAATAATATAAAATAATCTGAGATAATCAAAGCACTATAAACAATGTCACAGGGAACAACCCATCATCAAAATGGAAAGAAAAATAACTCCAAGTACAATATCCAGAAGTCACTAAAAGATCAAATATCCAAGAACACTAAGCATACATAATGAATGGTGAGAATACTGTGTCCTCAAGTGAAGTCCTCCGGAACAACCTCGTCCTCTGCAACCTGTACGTCTCCAATAGTAGCACATATCCCGTAAACCTCGGGATAGCTCTCCTCGTCTACACCTGGGGATATAATCCTGATCTAGGTCCTGAGGGGACATAGCAAGGTATAATAAACACTCAAGCCAAATGAAATCAAGCAAGTAAATATAAAAAAATCCTCAGGACAAGCTATATAACCACCTAAATGAAATGCAAAATTAGACCATCACAAGTACTCAGGCTGAGACTACTACAGGCTCTGTGTCGGAGATCCCATAGCAGCAAGTAGTATCACGACTCCTGTATATGTGCCAAAGATCTTAGATAGAGTTTAAGGCACCTCAAGTAGTATATTTATAAATAATCAGCCTGTAGCATGTGTGTCTATCCTGACCCAATGTAACCTCATGTCTCATGTCCACGATGTCTCATGTCCATAACACGTAAGATCATGACCTCTAGCTATACAACGAGTCATAATAATATTCACGTAATATGCAAGTCTTATATCACAAATCCTGTAAGCCTATACATAATCACCATGTAAAACTCAAGAAATATTATTTTATATGAAATAGTATCAAGTGTCTTACGGTATGGCATACTTGGTAAATTAAGCACGTAAAAATAGGATCGTGGAATCAACTCTCTTGGTGACATTGCATGACTCCGCGTACGGCGTCGACACTCAAATCTTGTTCGGACGCTAAGCAACGTCTCACGGTCCTAGGTTGAACAGGCATATCACAAGATTATATATATATATATATATATATAGGAAGAACACAAGTAAGTAATATAACAGGATCTCTGCAGGTTTAGCAAGGCACACTTGCCTTGGCTCTGAACTCCGTCAATTATTCATGGAAAAGTAGAATCTGAACGTACACCTTCGGATGCTGAAACAAACATCACCAATATTCTCAAAATACTTAAAATATCTAGGATTGACTATCCATAAGTCTAATTTGGATACATGAACTTAATTGATAGTTTAGGGTCAAAGCGAGCTCCATATGTAGGCCACTTCGTACCAAAAAATATGTCAGAGATAAAGTCCTCTAAATCTGTCAAACTTAGTTTCTACAAGTCTAGAATTATGGCATGAACCCAACAAAATATCCAGAACTGGATTCTGATGAGCTGATCATGAAATCGCCCATCATGTAGAACCGTGGGGCCCACAAAATGGTATTTCATCAACGTTCTCTGATTCGAACCAAACTTGGGTCACATGAACAACGTAATGCTGCGAATTCAATGGCATAAGTTTTGTTACGAATTGACGAGTACACACGAAGTTATGGCATGTGTCAGAACAGATCGATACGATATTTTTTGACGGATACAAGTTGATTTCGGTGTGCACGTACATCCAAATCAAGTTTTGTAAAAGCCCATACGTTCGCGTTTATGTTATGCGTCTTTTGTTACAACTCGCATATGATCAGGTTGTCTCATTTGGCGTAATGCACCCCGTATCACAAATTTTGGGTATTTTTAAAATAAGGTTTTGGTCATTTTGGAACCAGAATAATTTAACCATTATAGCAAACTAATAAAAACTAAAAGAACAGTAAAAATCTTGGTTATATTATGAAGAAGTTTCTTGAATTATATTTTTAAAATAATTAATGAGTTGATAGAAAATTGGACATAAACAAGGATACTTGGACTAAATTTTTGAACTATTTTTGAACAGTTTTTCGGCCAACTTTCGGTAAATTTTTCGATCAAACCCGGGTGCCTAAATTCGTTCCACTTAAAGAGAATCCTATAGGGTTAGATTGTGAACATACCAGCAAATACGGGGCACAAAACGGATCAGCAAGGAGGTCGAAAGCTCCACGCGAAGGGGGGGCCATAAGGCTGTGCGCAATTGTGCGCATGCAGGCGGCGGTGTGGGCTGTGCTGCTTCGGCTCGAAGGCACGGCAGGCTACGGTGTTCGACGAGTGGTGTTGGTGGTGTAGGCGTGGGCCTGGTGTAGGTGGTGTGGGAGGTTTAGGGTTTTGTATTTACACACATACATATATATATATGAGCGGGGGGGGGGGGTGGGGAGTTGTTATATGTGGGGGAAAGGATTTTAGGTGTTGTTATAGGGTTTGGGATTGGGTTAACAGGTAGGGTTAGGGTTTATTGGGTTTAGGTTTATGGTTTTTTTTCTTTTTCTTTTATTTTGTTTTATTCAATAATTAAATAGAGAAAATTTCCAAAAATAGTTAGGTTCTTGGAAAAAATTATAGAATTTATATTTCCTCCAACAATAATCTACAACCAAATTTATATTAATTAAAAATATATTTACTAAATATTAATAAATATTAAAATAATGAAATAAATCTATTAATTCTATTTTCTACTTAATATTAAATTAGGAGCATGCAGGGTGTTCGAATAACGTAACTCGAGTTTCATGTGCGTAATAGGACTAGTTAGGCTCATATAATGGATTTAGTTGGAAGAAATGGGTTGGGGTGGTGTGTTAAAATCGTATGCCACGACAAAAGGGTAATTAATCATTATTTTCTCGTAATTATGTTACGAAAGTTGTGCGACCAAAATAAGTCATGGGATTACGAATTTGTGAGGGACGGTCATGGTAGGAGCCTAATTTGACTTGTCTAAGTGTAGCATGCTTGGTTGGTTAGAAGGAAAATGCTTGTATTGCACTCAAGATCTTAAAACCATGGTGGTTGGTTTCCAAAGTTCAATTAAATTATCAAATAAATATTTAAAATAAAAAAAATAATTATTAATTACCGAACTAACCCTATATGAAAATTAGGGTGCTCACAGGTATGTCCAGCCTATGCCGCAATATCGACAATAGAACATTGTCTAGGTCAATAATATTTACTATCAATCTCACACAATAATATATCATAACATGTCAATGATATCTCAACTCCATAAGAAGGACAAGATGAATATAAAGTAACAATAATAATCACAATAATCAATAAGGAAGAAAATGGCTCGATAGGATATAATAAAGGAAATCCCAAAGTAGCAAGTCTAGATAACTCTACAATACCAAACATCGAGTCTGAATATAATATAACATTTCAAAGTCTAAGTCATTGCAGATAAATTGAGTACAATACACTATAATATAATACTACCCAAAATAAAACTCAGTCTCTCAGAAATTCTGCAAGGTAGCACTCAAGTCCAGCTGAACAGTCTCCCCTATAGCACCTCGAACTCAACTCCTAAAAATGTTATCCAATCAGGATGGAACGAAGCACATAAACTAATAATAGTTCCATTTAATTGACAAATACTATAAAATATTAGAGTAATGGAAATACATTATGAGAAGCAATACTGAAAATCATAAGGAACAAGTAAGACATGTATCATATCAAAGACATGTAATAAACAGTAAGTAAACAGGTATATGACAAGTATTATAAACCCCCCAAATCAAATTTTAGGTATAAATCAAGAGAAAATAACGCCAAAGTCAAGTCAAGTCAGATTTTTGGGATCATATCCCAAAAATTATCAGAAGTAGGTCTAACCAGGAGTCAAATCCAGTAGAAAGTCTCATATCATAATATAGACTATATCGCACGATCACAACTCCGGTACCAGTTCATATACCGAGTTACCTAAAAGGGATAAAATAAGATTCTACCAGAAATCAAAATCAAAATCATCATAATACTAGAAACTATGCAATGAACAACTATAGTAAAATGAGTTGAGCCTATAAGCAACTACCAAAGCTCCAAAAAATAAAAATGCCAAGAAAGTAAAGGAAGTTCACGAAATCAGTAAGGTATACTTGCCTAAAGAGAGCTCCCAGCCTAAATATTCTAATCCACCACCAAGAAGGGGTTCAGAAACCACACTCCAAGTCTCAAGGCTAAGCTCCAAGCTTAAGAGAGAAATGGTGGTAAGAGAAGATAGAAAGAGAAAAGAGAAAAAGAAAGAAAATAAAATTCTATATATAGAAGAGGTGATTTAATCGTGACCGTTGGATCTGCATCATCAGCGATCCATGACTCGATCTAAATCAATCACGATCGCCTAAAACAAAACCAAAAAATCAATGGATAATAGAGTGCCTTAATATTATTCATTAAAATATCTCTCAAAAATATCTTTCAAAAATATCTCAAAAATATCTCAAAAAATATCTGTCGGACTATATACCGTCGGTATACTATAGTATATCGTCGGTATACCGGTCATGTAGTAAAGTTTCAATTTTTGAGAAAATTTTAAGATTTGACGAGATCTAATAAAATATAATAAATAGTATAAAAATACGTATCTGCATAAAATACGAATACTGTGAGACAAGTCATATATTTTACCCGACCACCTCTTCCACCATCACACCCGCACCACTACCGCCTCGACCACACCACCACCAGCAACTACATGCACCCTTCAGCCACCACTAGAGTACCACCATATTCAGCATCACCACCCGCACCACCTTTCCTTTCCGAGCTTCCTTTGTTGTCCAGACCGGAACAACCCCCTTCCCCATTGGTAACATCTCTTTCTAATCCTTCATCTTCTTATTACTTCTTCTTTTTCATTATTCCACTTACTATTCCATGATATTTGGATACCAAATTATATTTACTTGATTTCTTATTGTGTAACCCATAAAAAATACTTGTAAAACCTTGTTAATACTCCAATATCCATTAAATTCTATAATTTTAAATCCCATGTCTAGGGTTATTTATGTGTGAATCCATGAAATAGGATACTGGTTATATGTTCTAGAAAATAGTGGTGAGCTATGCTATAGTGGTTTACATAATTTGATTACATGTGCAAGTTTATATGAAATCTAGAGTAGATTGATACAATTTAAAGAATAAAAAATGAATTTTATTGTTTAGGGTGTGAGTTCATGCCATGTTAGAATGTAAATTCATATTCAAGTATTTTACATGTGTAGTATTGAGGTTGATGGTCGTACAAAATTGCTAGGTAATAATGGTTGAATGTTGGAAGATAAGAATGTGATCAATATGCGTATTAAAGGGGGTGACCACTAATTTATGATTGATGCACTTATGTTTATGGTTACTTGGATGACATAAGTTGAGGATGAACAATATTACATAGTTAACCAAATCCATACGTGATGAATACTAGTATTTGAGGACGTTATGTGATTTGAGGATCATACTTGATACAATACTTTCCTAGTCAACTTTGGGCAACCTCCTAGTTAGTACCCTTAGTCGTGATTATGTAACTATGACAAATCTAGATTAAGTTCATAATGATATCTTCTTATTCAGATAGTTTCGAGCTAAATGACTAATTGGTTTTAATTATCTCTAGGTACTTTCGGATCCTCGGACTTGGATATTGGACTAATTTCTTAACATCAACAACAGGACTCAGGCAAGTGTACCTTGCCATACTGTATTTTAGTTTGAAGATATATTCTATATTATTTTTACCTTGTACATTGTGTTACGTCCTTGGACCGTAATCGATACTTTGCATCAGAGTCATATTCGGGTACAGACGTTCGTTCGTATCATCTAGTATTGATTATTAAAGATTTTTTTTCGATACCCTAGATGTACTTACTTTGTTATATCGGAACCATATGACACATTCATACACCTTCATCTTGCAAGATTTTTTTGTATCATGATATTGTCAGTGAGACTGGAACCTGTGATGGTTCTAGATCGCGATTGGATTTCATCTACTTCATGTAAGACTAGACTGTATAGTTAGAGGATCAAGTCAAGCAAGCTGCGGATGCGATACGATCGTATATCTGGAGTTACAAACCCTCATATAGATTTTTTTTCTTTTATGCAAATGCGACTGTGTACAATCGTATGATTGTACGAGTACTATCCCAGCTCATACGATCATATAGATCGTTAGAGGATCAGGTCATGCAATCTACTAGATGTTTGGGTTGCTTTTTCGGGAAGATGAACGCTCCTACTGGATGGAACTTTAAATTATATTATATTAAAGGATAGAAGTATGATTGAGAGAATAATGTTGAGGTGAGTGATTACCTGAAGTAAGAATGGTTAGAATAGATGCCACTATTAGATTGACGGTTAGAACGGAATGAAAGTTAGATTATAAATATATGATTTTATCCTTGTAGGAAGACCCAAAATCGAGGGACAAAACCCATGCTACTTAAGTTAGATGGAGTTGGATAGAGGTATAATAGGGTTACTAAGAAGATATGGTAGATTACTTGTTTATAATGATTGAAGTAATTTAAGGGAATAAATAGTTGGAATTTTAGAGTTATTACAGTTCTCCAATTGTAATGTGATTCTCCATATGAAAGACTATAGAAGAAAGGAATTGAGTAATGGGTTTCCTTTTTTAATAAGGTAATTGGATTGGATAAGTTGGATAGGTATTTTCAGAGGCAGTAAAATTTGTAACAATATATGACCTTCAAAAAAAAATTTGTCGGGATGGTAAGTTAGTCGACTATAATTATTATATAAAAGAGAAAAGATAATAGATAGATAAAAAAATTAAGGAATATAAAAGAATACGTTGGGGTTTGATATATGATGTCAACTATGATCAAGGATTATGATTATGATTTCTTTTGGTGATGAAAGAGAATTACTAAAAGTAAGCAACCTAAGTAGAGAAATAATTTTAACGTTAACTAAAATGACTGTATACTCATGAAGTAATAAGGAAAGTAGAATTAAGGATACAAATTAGAAGATGGACATGGGGAAAGAAATTGGAATAACAAATTTTTGACGAATTAATAATAACTAATAGTAGAATATATTTCATATTAAGATTTAACTAAAGATATTTCTCTTAGAGACAACTTAAGGAATGATACAATTGAACCTATTGTCACTGGTATAAAGAATGATAGATCTTAGATGATTATAGAAGGATTATATATTATGATAACAGAGGCGAAGATGGACTATAGTACATAGAGGTATGCGGTTAAATAAATAAGTTGTATTTTGACTAGATAGGCATTCAAATCGAAGATATGACTAGTATCAGGATGACCAATCCAAACCATGATTTAGGGATTGTCCGTTCTAAATATATCATGTCAGGTGTATTTGATCTAAGTACCTATTTAACTTTGCCTCGACCCTTTCCTATTAAGATAGGTATAAGAAAGTTGGATGGGCTTGTAAATTTTTTTTATACATAGTTGTTATGGGTAGAAGAGATAGATTATTGTCATCATACTGTAAAGAATATTTGAGATATAATTTATAGGAGTATAACACAGATTTTAAGCATTGATTGTAATTTTTCTATCTTATAGGGGTAGTCATAAATAAGCGTTGGAGATTGGAGCTAGAGGTTTTACTTGAATAGACTAGTAAACCATGGTTATGATAAATTATTAGTCGATGTCGGCTAGCTAGAAATCCTAAAGGATAGTAATTAGAACAATTATATTATGTTATGGTACATATTGTGTCACTACCATATTTTCTAGGAAAGGGTATTTTAGTCATTTCATAATTAATTAAATATTATACATGATGAATAATTATTTATTATATTATTTAATTATTGTAGATGCTAGTTTATTATTTTTGACTTGTGTTAGTGAACCTAACTAGTTTAGTTTAGACTCATGGACCAACATTTATAATTTGTTAGAATTGAGCCCAATTAGAAGCCCATTGATTAAAAGGATGATTAATTTAATTAAAACTATTAGACTAGAACCTTCTCTCCTTAATTATTTTTTTATGAAAGGCCCCAAGGGATATAATAGACATTATATAGTAGCTTGAGGAAGGGGCAAGGAGGTCGACCTTTAAAAAGAGGGAGGGAAAGTTTCTCTCTCCTCTTTTTATTTCAAATCTAGATCTAGAATTTTTCTCAACCAAATTTCTTTATTTCTACATTATTTTCCTACCAAATTTTATCCTATTTCCTTCCCAAATCATCATTGGAGAATAGTGGAGCAAGGATCTAGAAGGAGAAAGCAAGGATCTACAAAGAGAAGCAAGGATCTACAAGTTGGAGGCCAATTTTATCACCTTTGGAGGTTGCATTGGAAATCTATCTTCCAATAGGTACAATTTAGTTTTTTCCTTTAAATAGGTTACAAATCTGATAATTAACCATAAGAAACTAACTCATATGCATAGGCTACCCATAGGAATTGGAATTGAGTTCATAGGAGGCCTATTGAGAAAATTATGGTACTTTTTGTGTCAATTTTAGTGGAATTCTGAGATTGACACTTGTTGTGTTTATCAATGGTCCTATAGATCAACTTGGCATGTGTTTGTATGTTTGTGGATAGTGTCGTATCCATAATTGGGTACGTGTAGGTCGTATCCCAATAAATTAGTGATACATATTAATTTGGAGATTTTTTCTCCGACACAGGGCTTTGTGCATGTCATATTTTGACATGGACACATAGATATGTGTTTGACTCTTTGTATTATTCATAAATAGTATATTAGACTTATTTGTGTTATTCGGAGTGTATTTGGTTGTGTGGTGGACTCGTGTCACAAGCGTATCATAGATTTAGTATGATACGGGTGCGATGCACTCCACGTGTTTGTTGCATTTCATTTCCAGATCCAATTTCTATTATTCTTAGCTATTATAATAGATTTATTCATATCCATATATATATATATATATATATATATATATATATATATATATATATATATATATATATATATATATATTATGTATACACATGTATTTATATGTGCTAGTGTATCATATATCTATATACCTATGTGTTATTATATATATTGTAGTTATACCTCTATATATATAATAGCTATTTGAATAAGTTATGTTATATATATATATACTTGTATGTTATATATATGTGTAAACGTGTATATGATGCTTTGTGTATATATATGGTATACTATATTTATAAGTACCTATGTGCATATATATATGTATGTGTATAAGAATATATATTGGTATATATGAGAGAGGGTATATATATATATATATATATATATATATATAGTTTGATATATATATATATTGATGTATATATGTATGTGTATTGTTGTGTGTATGTGTGCAATAGAGGGGAGAAGACCGACAACTTCCAACAACAGTAGCATCAGCTTCCAACAGCAGCAGCAGCAGTAGCTTATAGAAGCAGATGCAGTAGCAGCAGCAGCAGCAGCTTATAGAAGTAGTGCAGCAGCAGCAGCAGCAGTAGCAACTTCCAGCAACAGCAGCAGCTTATAGAAGCACGGCAGTAGCTTGCAACAACAGTAGCAGCAGCTTCCAGCAGCAGAAGCAGTTTTTAGAAGCAGCTGCAGTAGCAGCAGCACCAGCTTATAGAAGCAGCTATTGTAGCAGCAGCAGGAATAGCAGCTTTCAGCAGTAGCAGCATATAAAAATAGCTGCGATAGCAGCAGCTTTTTGAGAAGCAGTAACAGTGAGGGAAGATCAGTGTTTGTGGTATTAAACGAAAGAACGAAATGTATATGATACGAGGTTTGCACGAAACCCGCCTTCTTTGGTTTACAAACAAACTTGTGCAATTTGATCCTATACGAGGATGTGGAAGTACAATTTATTTAATCTGGATAGATGATTGCTATAGGTGTCTGATCTGCAGTCGATCACTTTAGCCCTTGGACTACACGATGGTGAAGAAGTGCCGTGGAAGACGAAAAGCAGCTTCGGGGGTTACGAAAGAGGATGGATGCACAATGCCAACATCGTCGATCGCTACCCTTTGCCTGAGCTCTGGATGCTTCTCTCTCTCTCTCTCTCTCTCTCTCAAAGACTCTTCGACCTCTCCTCAATCTCTAATATTTTGACCCGTGGTTCGATCTTCTTTCAAAATGTTGACCTTGTTCGATTTTTAAAGTCTCGACCTGTTCCTATGTTGATAGAGGTCTCTATTTATAGAGTTTTGGTGACAGTGATCACTCAATCGGTGTGGAAATCGAGTAATGGAAAGTACAGTACCCTTGTACACAACGGTTAAAATAACCAAAGCCTGCGTATAAATGACCTTTTGAATGAGCGTGTGACGCGGGTCCAACTAAGAGACAAAACGCGTATAATCGCTACGAAGATCACGGCGTAGAAGCCACGTAGGTAGGTATCCCTCGTGTAGAAGAGGTTGGCGTAGAAGCCAACGTCTGTCACCATGGCGTAGAAGCCAAGTAGGCATAGAAGCCGAGTAGGCGTAGAAGCCTGATGGCATAGAAGCCGAATAAGCACAGAAGGCCGAATGAGCATAGAAGCCGAATGAGCATAGAAGTTGACGAGGCATAGAAGCCGAGCGAGCACAGAAGCTAAATGGGCGTAGAAGCCGCTGCGTAACGTGCCAGAGTGGTCGTAGAGGCCGAGCAGTCACAAAAGCTGAATGGGCGTAGAAGTCGAGGTGATGTGGACGTCTTTAGCCGAAATTATGGCTCTTGGAGATATAATCAAATCTCTCGCATTAAATGCCGAGATCCGCTATCATCATTATTTGCAGAGACGTATTCTGAATGCCTGCCACCGTTCTGAGCATTAGGTGCAGAGGCGTGCCTCGAGCCCTGTACGAAGAGCAGCTTTTGACGTGGCAGTCTGTTTGTCTTCCGCTGAGCGTAAACAGTTCACGTCTGCCTGTGTAAAACAAGGCAGCGTATCCCCTTGTACGCGTAAAAGCAGTCTTCGTTGAGGGAATGTCAGTAAACGACGATTCGGTGATATTTAATCAAATTCTCTGCATTAAATGCATAGATCCCCCATCATACTGTGGGGCGCGTCCCTAGTGGTCTGCCATCTTTCCAGCCGTCGTCTGGGTAGCCGTACAGCCCTTTTTGTTAGGAGTCAGATGTCAGGTTCACTGCGTGATTTGACAAGTTCATTTTGGGGAAGATGAAGCGTTCCTCGTACGCTTTAACGCAGCTTTGAAAGCGGATGAGTTTTACGCCATGGAGGCGATGAAGCACCCCGTCTACGCTGAAGCAGCCTGGATATACTGCATTTACGCGGACGGTCCTATCATATTTTATGCCGTGCTCAGCAAAAAAGCTCCGTTGCACTCTTGATGGCCCTGTGGTCCCCTGCTTACGCTGCCCTGTATCACCATGTTGCGTAGAGCTATCCAGCATATTTTTTATGCTTCTACAAGATTTCCTTCAAAGCTTTCAAATTTCTTCGGAATTTGGAACGCTTTGAATGAAGCATGAACCGCTCAACGTAACTCAAAACGTTTTTGAATGGAGCGTTAAAACGATCGAACTTTATGGCAGATTTATTGGGGACCGGTGTGACCTCTCTCGCCTATAAAAGGCTGAGGAGTTTAACCTGTTCTCCCCGCATTTCTTTTGCCCCACAAGGATGATCGTCGAAGTCCGTCGGGTCGATCTGAGGAAGAAGAAGACCATGTTCTTCCAGCATGTAAGGAGCCAAAAAAGATGGCATCTTCGAGCAAGTCTCATCTGCAACGATGGATCATGGAAGGATATCATAGCCTCCTTTGCTCGGGATAATCAGCAACTTTGTACGGTGGTTCTCCGGGAGAGAGGAAGGGTCATTTTAGACCACACAGCTTGCAAGCTGCATATTTTCTCCTGAGACTTCTGCGGACGAGAGAAGACAAACTATAACTGTCGACCTCGATCGAGTTGGGTTAAAGAAGCCTCAACTGGATCTGCCATGGCGTGTGGAGGATGGGCCCTGAAGAAGTTCAGGTAGGCCCAGTGCTGTATCCTTCCGCCAGCAATTATCTTCTTGTTCGTGACTGGCCTCTAAGCAATCCTCCTCCTCAAAGGGAAATAAGATTGATTCTTCTTCTCATTCTTCTGCCCAAGCAGGAGTGCCTCCGGTTGGACAGGGCGAACCCCATTCTGAGCCGAGCATCCCGCCGACGAGCAGTGCACCCGGGCTGATAGGTAGAGCTTTTTGGGATGAATGAGAACGACTGAAAAAAATCCTTCGCACACGTTGAACGTGACCGCGCTAGGTCGTCTTCTGTGCTGATAGCCTCTTTGAGGAAGATGATGCACGGAGACGTTTTATCTTTTACACCCATATTTCTAATGTGTCAGCGTAAAAACTCCAGATTTTCGCAGTTGAGCATAAAAGCTTTGACTGCCGAAAACTTGGTGTGTACTGTAAAATTTTGAACTTTTACGCTTGTGGATGAAAATTCTGGCATAATAGCTCGAACCTTGGCAGTCTGGCGTAAAGCACAAACAGTATGCTGCCGACTTGAATTTTACGCTTCTGGAGGAAAATTTCGGCGTAAACGATCAAGTTTGTACAGTCTCGGCGTAGAGCTCAGACCGTTGCCTTTTGGCATGTGCTACGATATTGTAACGTCTAGTATAAAACTGACATGTTTTTTTTGCACCCTTGCAGTTATCTTGGGCGTGTCTCCGCTAGCCGAGGTGATGGGTTCTGCCGCCGGGTTGCTGCACTCCAACTATCTGGAGGATCTGTCCCATGTGGTATTTCCTATCTCCGGGCCCCAATATCCCAAAGGGAGGGAAATCTTGATATTGGCTCAGGACGAGCGAATGCTGCTGAACATGATTAATAGAGAGCCTTTGACGTATGTAGACGGGGACCAGTATATAAAACCGGTCTTTCTCTTCGGGGACATGATCGATAAGCAGTCCCAGACGAAGCCAAAGAAAGAGCTCTGGGTTTTCCCTGCCGGGAAGTTGGTCTTGAGTCTGCCCAAGATACCGAGAGATTATACCATCTCGGTATTCTTCCATGCTACACATCCCAAGAAGATGTCGTGGACGCTGACTCCCGATCTTCATGGTAGGCCGGGGAAGATCTTCTACCAGAAAGGATCTGGCCTATTTGTCAGCCGCCCTTCCGGTCCTGTAACGTTGTTCAGGGGGTTGTACCCGGGCAGTGTCCCGAGTGAAGACAGCTTGGTGCTCCAGCCGGTGCAATTGCCGACCTTTTGCAATAATTTTATGGGGGCACGGAGGAGTATACCCCAAGGCAAATCCTCGATGTAACGGGTGGATGACCACAACAAACCTTCGATGGGCTCGCTTAGTTGATTGGGCCTTAGAGCATTTTTGGATCAAGTCGGAGAACATCGGTCTGTTGGCAGCTATGAGTGCCACCAGTGTTGGGTTACCTCCTAACCCTAACCTGTTTCTGGCACTGATGGAGCGATACATTCCGCTTATCGAGACTTTTGCCACCCCGCTGGGGGAGTTGGGATTGGCCCTTCATGAGATGGCAGAGATCTCTAGACTGCGGATGGGGGATACTCCGTATGAAGAGTATGTTCCCACGAACCGGGAGTTGGGGGATTCAGACCCTCGGGTAGTGGAAGTGTATCAGGAGCTGATGTGCCACTACCTTGCTTGCACCACCTTCTATGCTGAGCCTTCAGATTTGGCTCACACTAGTAAATGGACGTCCTACCTCTTCTTTCACCGGGCTAGGACTGCTCAGCCGAAGAAAGTCTTGGAAGTCAAGGATGAGCCTGTGAATCCTCTGAGCGTGCTGACTGCTCAGGAAGTCGACGATCTCCTGGATGATACTAGGGCTCCGGATCAGATCCTCGTCGAAGGTATAGAAAAATATCCTACAGGTACTAAGGCCTACAGCTATCTGAGGCATTGCCGCAGGACTTTATCCAAGGAAGCTCAACTGGCTGGCTTCCTCTCTATATGGCTGCGCCGACTGGTGGTACCCGGTATCGCATCTGCGGATCGTATTCACCGCAATACCTTGTGGCCTGCAGTGCGTCTGGTGTTTGGGGCGAGACTGGGCTTGCTTCCTGCCATGGTGTGCCGCATACAAGCTGGCCTGAGGGCGATGACTGAGGCGCTGCTCGCTGATGAAGCTCGGCGTGAAAGCTTTCCCCGGGTGGAATTACCATACCTGTATTTGATGGGATGGTTAATTCTCCATAACCCCCGGGTGATGTCGCCCGGTTCTGGCAGTAGCTTGGGGGAGAGTTTCTTGCTGAATTACAAGAAATCCTCTTGGAATGTGCTCACAGTTTTAGACTGTCGGCGGGTGCTGCATTGCGGTCACAGCTGGAAGCTCCTTTGCAGTGTCCCCTCTGTTCATTGCAACCAATCGGGGATTAGGCTTGAGGACTCAGGTAGAGATAAGACCACTCTTTCTCCTGAAGCCTTCAATTGGTTGGTCTGCATTAGACCTTCCCACCTGCTGTACAGAAGTGAAGATCACTGCTTCTTCGAACCCTACCTGCCTAGTCGGTTTGCCAGGTAGTTTGGGTATGATCAGTTGCATGTGGACAACATCGTCACCAGCTTCAGGTCCAGAGGTGGACTCATCGATGGAGCGAGGGGATGGCGATATTTTATCATGGGCTGCACTGGAGCAATTTTTATTGTGCCCTTCGTCATACACTCCACGGAGCTGCGCATCCTGTATTCGTATGCCCAGTTCTATGTGGCAACGAACACCTCCCATCGCAATTTTGATATGGGTAGAAGTTTTAGGGTGCCCTCTTCCAAACCTGGGGGAAGGGTTGAAGTCCCCTCGATTTCTTCTGACGAGGGTGACGAGTCCGCTACTCCGGATGAGCCTCTCGTATCGGTACCGAGGGGTAAAATACCTCCGCCTGCAGGGGCGTTGGTAGTCTCCGGGAAACGAAGGGCTCTCGCTCTGAAGGAGGCTTCCCCTCGTAAGAGGTCGAAGAGGATGGTTACTCGTCCTCTCCAGATTCATGGCATTGAGGCTCCTGGAAGTGAGCCTGCTTCTCCCTATATCGGGGATAATTCTTTGATTGGGGGTTCCTCGCCTTTTAGGGAGGAACCTTCTACAGTTTTGGCCGGTGGCACTGGAGAATCTCAGCTGGAGGCTTCTACCGCCGCTACTGCTTCAGGTAGTGGAACGAAGTCGCCTTCGAGGCTGGTTATAAGATTTCATATACCTTTGTCCGGATCAGCATTGGGAGAGGCCCCTGCTGTGCCCGTCAGCGCATCTAGCGAGATTCCAGTTGATGATCCTCAAGTGGATCTCGACGAAGACCTGGAAGAGTATTTGCTAGTGTCGGTTAGCTGGCCCTCTTCTCCAGGTATGACAGCTTGGCTAGCACCACTGTCGTCTTTTTGTGCCTCTTCTTTAGGAAAATTAATATCGTGTGGATATTAACTTCCTCTTGTCTTCTTCTCTGGGGATGACTTCTTCGGGGAGGGCAATGTATATGTGTCCTTCGGCTCCGTGTCAGGTCCTGGCGTTGATACGGAGGTGCCTGGTTTTGAAGAGGAAGCATCTTCGGGTGCCGGCTCGCCTGCCGACGAGGCTTCGATACCTCAAGAGGACGACCCTGTCGTTGCGACAATGCCTCCTTCGAGTATGCGGGTTGGCGCTTCCTCTTTTGTCGCACCCCCTGTTGAGACGAGGACTGTGGCCACGTCGATTGCGGTTGCCTCTGGAGCGCGGTTCGACAATATTGCAGCCTGAAGAGGTCCTCACGCTAGGAGAAGAATCTGAACTTTGAGCGCCTGAAGAGGTCCTCTCGATTTTCGATCAGGGACCTTGGCGATACTGGTTTATCTGAAGCCCTGGCGGAGGTAGTTAATGGTTTGGAGCAACCCATTAACGAATACTCGCAGCTATCCCAAGGCAGTGTTGACGATCTGGTCCAGGATGAATACGACTCACTGACTGCAAGGCTGGGAGAGTTGGAAGCTCTGACCAGGTCCCTCGAGATGTGGCAGAAGGAGATGAGTGACGAGCACACCCTCTTAGAGTGTGTTGTTCCCCAGTTGGCCAAGAGTAAAGTTGAGCATGAGAAAAATGAAGCAAGGGTTCGCAAGTTGGAGGCTGAGCTCGCTTTAGCGAAGGAATTGTCTCGTGCTTCAGCCGCAGGTGTGCATGTGTTACAGAGCCAGATAGAAGAGGCTCAACAGAACTTGGCACATGCGAGTGCCATGCACGCCGCTCTTACACATTCTCTGTCTGATTTATCCGGCTTAGATGTTGAGGAGACGAGATGGGAGCGAGCTCGAGCTACCGTTTTGGACTCCAGGAATGAGAAGATGGC
This sequence comes from Iris macrosiphon, assembly GCA_036927795.1. NCBI lineage: Eukaryota > Viridiplantae > Streptophyta > Magnoliopsida > Asparagales > Iridaceae > Iris > Iris macrosiphon. The sequence continues at coordinate 144,913,853 of JAYESA010000005.1, read as the reverse complement.
CAGACTGGCGGAGCAGATTTGCGATTTGGCCGCTCTCCCTTCATGATGTACTTTTGGTTTTGCTTTTTAATGTACTTCCGCTCTTTTTTATGGAATAATAAAGAGGTTTTTCATCTGACTTTGTGGACCTGTCATTTCAGAATATAAATGACGGGTTTGGGTGAGAGTGATATCAGAGGTACTATGGATATGATATACTCTCGGTAAACTTTTTTAGCAGGGCATATCTATTCAGCGGTCATATGGACATGATAGAATACGGCCCAACTAGTTTCATTTTGGAAGTAGTTTTATCAGAATGAGATTTTTGCCTTTATTCTACTTGATCAGAGGAGTTTAAGCATAGTATCTTTTCAGGAATTTGCCATTGATAGGAGCCATTAGTAGGTCTCCATTAGGCTGGGCTAACCTGTAAGCGCCGTTTGAGAACGTTGTCTCGATCACGTAAGGGCCTTCCTATTTGGGCTAAAATTTGCCTTTGCTTCTGTGAGTGAGAATCATTGGCCTTCTTACAGCTAAGACTAGCTCGCCAACTTTGAACACTCTTTCCTTTACTTTTTGATTAAAAGCTCTGAAAATGCGCGCTTGATAGAATGCGATGCTCTGTTGAGCTTGAAGGCGTTTCTCGTCTAATCCTTCTAGCTCCTGAAGCCTTAAAAGGTCATTCTTTTTCCGGGTTAACTCATTGGCGACTGCTATCCTGAGTGACAGGATTTGAATTTTGATAGGAAGAGCTGCTTCACTCCCGTAGACCAATAAGAATGGGGTGCAACCTGTCGGTGCTCGGACCGTTGTACGGTATGCCCAGAGACATTCTCCCAGCTTCTCGTTCCAGTCTCGCTTGTTCGAGGAGACGAACTTCTTTAAGAGTTTGATAATGGTTTTTATTGAAGGCTTCCGCCAAACCATTAGCAGCTGGATAATACGCCGTAGAGGCGACATTTTGTATCCGATTTTTATCACAAAATTGATGAAACGCTTGGCTGATGAACTGAGGCCCATTGTCATGAATTATCCTTCGGGGAATCCCAAAGTGATAAATGATGTGATACTTGATGAAGCTGATCACATTAGATATTTTTACCTCAGCGAGAGGGATCGCCTCTGCCCATTTGGAGAAGTAATCCGTGATGGCCAATATGAACTGGTGACCTCTGAAAGAAGACGGGTGAATAGGACCAATGATATCCATACCCCATGCTTCGAAAGGCCAGGATGCAACCGTAGGATGTAGATATTTAGACGGCTGATATATGAAGTCTGCATGGACCTGACAGGCCCTGTATCGTTTGGCATACTTGATTGTGTGTGTGATCATAGTGGGCCAGTAATAGTCCATTCTCCTGATACGATCCTGTAGCTTAGGACCGGGTTGATGCGCCCCGCATACGCCGTCGTGAGCTTCGCGGATAATCTGCTGTGCTTCGTCATTAGAGAGACATCTCAATAGCAGTCTGTCGTAGGTCCGGCGATATAGGTATTATGAAGATGCATTGAAGTAGAAGCGAAATAATCGTCTTTTGACGGATGCTGCTTCTTTAGGGTCCTCCGGCAAGATTCCGTATGCCACAAAATCTACAAAGGGTCTTCTCCAATCTCTCGTAGGAGGATCGATGTTCACAGCGTAACTGTGTTCGATGTGAGAGTTGTTCTTCACACAAAATAGATCTCTGTTAAGAAGGATTACCGAATTCTGCCTTCTTATAGGAGTAGCTAAATCTGCAGCTAGACTGGCTAGGGCATCGGCTTCCAGATTCTGAGATCGAGGTACATGCTCTAGGAAGAACCCCTTGAATGTCACGGCTATCTCGACCGTTGCTTGGTGATAGGGGATGAGGTCTGGATTTCGGACTTCATATATTCCTCTGACTTGATTGACGATAAGCAGAAAATCACCAAAAGTTTCCAAAGATTCGACCCCAGCTCTTTAGCGACTTGGAGCCCGATTAGTAGAGCGTTGTACTCCATCACATTATTGGAACAGGGCTCGTTTAGAGAGTATGCTCGATAGATGACGAGTTTATTGGGAGTAACCAGGATGATTCCTACCCCTGAATACACGTTTCCCTTGGGACCAGTCCTGGAGGCGTCGTCGAAAAACAGTTGCCATGCATCACTTTTCATTGCGGAACTACATTCTGTAACTTTGTCGAGAATATCCTCGTATAATTTGGAGGCCTCCGGGATTGGATGAGCAGCTAGGAAGTCAGCCAATTCTTGGCCTTTGATGGACTTCTGAGGGACGTACACCATGTCATATGGTGTTAATAACATCGCCCAGGTCGCGAGTCGGGAGTTAAGAATACTTGGCTTGTTCATCAGTACCCGAAGAGGATTGATCTTGGAGATAATGTGAATAGTCTGGCCGGTGACATAGTGTCGCATCTTCTGGATAGCGAACATCAGAGCCAAACATTCTTTTTCCACTGGACTGTACCGGTGCTCCGCTCTGATCATCATTCTACTTAGATAGTAGATAGCCTGTTCATATCCCGCATCGTTCTTCTGTGCGAGAAAAGCTCCCAGGGAATGGTCCATCGCTTGAACGTACAGGAAGAATGGTCTTCCTACGACGGGAGGCACCAGAACTGGCGGACTAGTGAGGTAGCGCTTGATATCCCCGAACGCTTGCTAACAGGCTTCGTCCCATACGAAGGATACACCTTTCTTCATGAGGCGAGAAAAAGGCTGACACCTTCCAGAGAGGTTGGATATGAATCTCCGGATATAGGCCAGACGACCTTGAAATCTCCTGAGTTCCCTCAGGTTACGGGTCGGTCGTATTTCCAAGATGGACTTGACTTTATCAGGGTCTACTTGAATGCCTTTGGCGGTAATGACAAATCCCAAAAATTTGCCACTAGATACACCCAAAAAGGACTTTGTAGGATTTATTTTTAGTTGATGTTGGCGCATTTACTCAAATATCGTCTTTAAGTCTTGGATGTGATTGACCCTGAGGCGGCTTTTGACAGCTATATCGTCTATGTAACATTCCACTGTCTTGCGTAAATGCTTGTGGAATATGTTACTCATAGCCCGTTGGTAAATAGCTCCGGCGTTCTTCAACCCGAAGGGCATGACCGTATAGCAATATACCCCCAGTGGTGTCCAAAATGTAGTATGCTTCTCGTCTTCAGGATGTATCTTGATTTGATTGTATCCTGAGAATCCGTCCATGAAAGACATACATTCGAAATCGTAGGTATTGTCAATCATGACGTCTGTGATGGGAAGAGGAAACTCGTCCTTGGGGCAGGCTGCATTCAGATCTCGGTAATCGTTGCAGACTCGTACTTTCCCATTCTTCTTCATGACTGGGACAACATTGGCGACCCAGTCGGGGTGTTGTTCCTCCCGGATGAAACTGCAGGCTATCAACTTCTTGACTTCAGCTTCAATGGCGTCCATCATATCTGGGCGGAACCGGCGTTGGTGCTGCTTTACAGGCTTTGAATCGGGCAATATGTTGAGTTTATGAGTAGCCACCTTTGGATCAAGTCCTGGCATATCCTCATAATTCCACGCAAAGACGTCGATGTATTCTTTTATCAGTTGAATGACTTCTTCCCTTTCGGCTGGGGAAAGATTGTTACTGATAAATATCGGCTTTGGTGAAAGTTCATCCCCAACATCAATCTGGATAACTTCATCTTTGGTGGGAGGTTCTCTCTGCTCGAAGCAAAATTCCTACTGAGTATCCATTTGCTGAGCCCAAGCGTCATTCTCAAATAGTTCGGTTTCTTGTTCGTCTGATTCGAAGGGATCCGTCACTACCATATTTACTGGTAATGTTTGCTTGAGAGCACGAGATGAGTTGGAGGGCGACGAGCCATCTTGAAAAGGGCAAAGGATGTCCTCATCTGACTTGGAAGTCGTAAGAGAGGTGGCATACCCTAACCCGAAGCGAGTTTGTTGATAGTGGGGATTGCCGTGCGACGGTATTCGTCTACCTTTCCCATAGTTGAGACCTGGCTTCAGCTTCAAGTTATAACCCATGTTTTGCATGATCTTTAAGACTTGCAGGCTGTACCTGTGAACTTGTATTTCACCAGCATCGTCATCGAAGGAATCTTCTTGTATAATCGATTCGTTATGCATGCGGCCGAAGACTATTGAATGCTGATTGCTGCGGGCGGACGGAACAATGAAGATAGAGTCCTCATGTGGTCCATATGTCGTGACGATATTGAATGATGACGCTACTTCCCATATGTACGGATGATAGGAATCTATAACTTTCAAGAATATTTGCGCTATAGGTTCTATATCGTCATGGGAAAAGGATTCCTGATTTGGAATCCGAGCATCGATATACTGGAAAAGAGGATGTTTATTATCATCTGGAACTCCGTTCCTGGTTGCATTTATATCAGTCGGCTGCTTGTTGCGCCAAAGGTTGATGACCAAGGGTGGAGGCTTCTGGTTCAAAGTGATCACTAGAGGATCACCCCCTTTTCCTGACCCAGTTTTGTTCAGGTGGATAGCCATAGGCTCCATGGCTTTTGGACGAGTAGTTCGCCCTTTCTCTCTGATTGACAGTGGTCGTTCGACAGAGGGTCCTTCAGGCTCCCAGTGGGATTCCTTCTCTGCTTGGGCTGACACCTCCTCCGCATAGTCTTGAGAGTACAACACGGCATCGGAATAGTAGAATTCTATTCCTTTGAATGGATTTAGGTCAGCAACCTCCGTTTGTACTGTTCCTTGGGGGTCTACATATTTAAGGCATTGATGTAGAGTTGAAGGAACGATGTTGTGGTCGTGGATCCACGGTCTACCCAGCAGATTGTTATAGGATACCTCTGAATCAATGACATAGCATGTAGCCACTGATATGAGGTTGCCAATCTGGATCCTCAGGCGAATTTTCCCCAGTGGCTTACTTCTTCCGGCATTAAAACCCACGATTTTAGTGGTGGTGTAAGCCAATTCGCTGGTAGGAAGCCTCAGCGGTCTGAGCATAATATAAGGAATTATGCTGATTGATGATCCCGGATATATGTGGATCCGGTCGACCTCCATGGAACCGACGTATTCGGTATAATAGAGAGGTCGGTCATGCCTGTTATGTTTTAACAGCATGTCATCTTGTGTGAAAGTGATGTTCGGGACCACCTCCATCACACTGTGGCATTGAGGGCATGCCACTGATTCCTTATCAGGGGACTTGAGCTGGGTCAAGTATGCTTCCTCCTGTATCAGTGCTTTACTCAGGGCCAGACGAGTGTCTTCGGAGAGCCTGAGTAGCTCAAAGATGGACAACCTGGCTGGTGTATTGGCCAGTTGGGCCAGGATGTCGAAGTTGTATGGCTTCTTTAAACCTTTATTTTGAATATTTTTCACAGGTTTATCGAAGCGTACTTCTTTTTGCTTTCCCTTGTCCGTCGAAGTCGGTCTTGCAGGATCGGCCTGTGGTATGGCGGGCTTTGTAGCTGAAGTGTCTGCTGGTGCATCTTCCAGACTTCCTCCGTAGTCCTTGAGGTAAGCTTTCCCTGAACGGGTTGCAGCCAAAACCTCGTCTTCGTCTGATGGCGAAGAAGTTGCAACCATATGGCGTGGTTTGGAGTTCTTTCTAGACTTTGCTTTAGCAGTATTAGTCTCTTCCTCGAGCTCCGATACTAAATCCGGATAAACCCACATGATCTCGCCCTGTTGGGTGGTTAAGGGTACCAGGTCATGATTTTGACCCCTAGCTAGAGGAAGATTGACGATGTTGATCATTGTCCGGGAAATAGGTGTCACACCGTCCGGGACTTCCTGGGGAGGCAGATTGCCAAATTGCAGGAAGATCATATTGGCCGTGACCGTCTTCTCGGTGTTATGCAGAGTGATGGCCTTAGCATCGATCAGCCCCTGGATCTTCCTTTTTAGTATGTAACACGCCTTGGTCGGGTGGTGTACGTATCTGTGGAAGATGCAGTACTTGGGGTTGTTGGCACTGCCGGCTTCACTGGACCGCTTCTCCTCCGGAAGGGTGATCTTGCCACTCTTGACGAGACACTCGAATATACTTGGAATATCGTCGTCGTCAAAAGAGTATACTTCGACGGGCCTGGAAGTCCCAGGTTTCGTCTGTGTGGTTGCCGTAGTCTTTTGTCTGGACGTATTGATTGCCAGAGCTTCTTTTCCTTTGGAACTGCGAGGATGGTCGCCGTTGGGGGATGACCTTTTGCCTCTGTCGGAGGTAGAGATCATAATGCCATTATCGCACGCCTTGCGACTGTTGTCATCGGCGGCTACTGCTGAGATGATGAACGAGGGCCAATCGTGGAACTGATATGGTCATGTGAACACCGAGACCACGGAAAGGAGGTTCTTCCTGCAAATGTCCACCAATGCAGAGTCTGGAACTCCTAGAGGCATCTGTAGCGTGGCTTAACAAAAACGTTCGATGAAGGTACGAACGTCCTCTTTTTTCCTCTACTTGACTTCGATGAGAGAGGACATAGACATGTCCATTCCTCCCTCGTAGAATCGCGTGAAGAATAAAGTCTTGAAGTCTTCGAAGGAAGTAATGCAGTTGTCCGCCAGGCTACGGTACCACTGGTAAGCTACTCCTGAGAGACAGCCCTTGAATACCAGGTTGAGGAGGGCGTCATTCCCTTGTATCAACCCAGTCATCATACTAAAATAGTTCATGTACTGACTTGGCGATATTTTTTCCTCGAACAGAGCCATAGTCTGAGGTTTGTATCTCGGAGGAAAAGGGACCTCTTCCCAGATAGTCGGGTAAGGCTGGTTGATTCCCAATTTCTTGAGCTGCTCTTTGTGCTTCAAGGCATCGAATTGGGCTTTCAACTCCAGTACTGCTTGCATCGAATTTTCAGCCGGTAGCGAGACCACGGATTGGTGCGGAGTCGGTTGTATCGCGACTCCCGCAGGAGGCAATACATTCTCCGAGTGAGAAAGTGGAGGACCAGCTGACTCTTGATCTAGAGCAGGTTCTTGGACCGTATTGGATGGTGGCAAGTCCACCCCCACACGTATCTGTGCTGGCGGGACTGATGTTTGAGCCATAGCGGCCGCCTGTTGAGTTAGCATCATCTGGTGCATGTTCTCCATCATGGATTACATTTGTTTCAGAGATGTCTCCTGTGTAGTGATGTGCTGTTCCTCGCTCCCTGACGGTGAAGCTTCCTCGTGTTCATCTCCAATGGCATATACTCCTATTTTCCTGGGCGTCGTTGAAGGATGTGTATAGGTTGCTGCAGAAGTTGACTCTATACTCTCAGTATTTAATTCGGGAGAATGGCGACCCCCAGCATCGGAATCAGAGGAGTACGAAGTCAGTTGTTGTGACCTCGAACGAGTGTTCTGGAACACCCCATCTTCAGTGTCTCTGAGGAGCATGTTGAATCTCCTTCGGCTCGGAGTTCTAGAGGACGGACGTCTTGAGCCTGAGTTTCCTCCAGGTATATGTGAAGCAATGTTCACAGATGCATGCGTGGGCTCTTCTTCTAGGAAAGATGGAGAGTAGCTCAGCCGGTCGAAAACTGGTCGTTTTGCTTTAGAACAGCAGCAATTAACCACAATCCTGTGACCATCACAACAGTGCTCGCTAGGAGGCGTAATAGCCATGCTGGAAGATCCCCTCCCCTTGCATTTCTGGATTAGATATTTGCGCAGGTCAGGAGAAGTTGCAGAAGAAGAAGATGATGGCTTGTTCCTCCTGTTCCCATTGGTAGGCATGCGGATGATGGGGACCATAGTCTTCTTTGTGCCACCCGCATACAACAGATTGGCCATCTGGGTGGCGGATAATCTCCGAGGAGCATGTATTTCTGTCAATCGAGCCTTCTGTACGCTTAGGGACTTCGCCTGGCGTAACTCGGAGCTTTGCTCTGGTTGGCGTAAGGCTGAGGATGTCCTCAGGCGGCCATCAGCTTCTCGTATAATTTGGAGGCCGGGTAGATTGTTCCCTTGCTGGCGTAAATGCTGAGAAGTTAAGTAGCTTGCCGCTTGCTTTCCCTTGCGGAGATCACAGGGGTCATCTGGTTCCCCATAGAGGTCAGATATTGTCTTACGTGCGGAGCGTGCTTTGTACTTCCGATTTGGCGCTGAGGCATCATCAAAAGTTTTGTCTATTCCGCCACGGATGGGAGACTGGTTTCTACGCGTAGAGCGCAGTGGGTACCTCTGGGTTAGCGCTGAGGCTTTGCCCGAAGTTTCGTCTGTACCGCGCGTAGCGGGAGACTAGTTTCTACGCGTAGAGCACAGTGGATACTTCTGGATTAGCGCTGAGGCTTTGCCCAAAGTTTTGTCTGTACCGCGCGTAGCGGAAGACTGATTTCTATGCGTAGAGCGCAGTAGATACTTCTGGGTTACCGCTGAGGCTTTGCCCGAAGTTTCGTCTATACCGCGCGTAGCGGGAGACTGAATTTTACGTGCAGGGCACGGAGGGAGCAATGCTACAACCTCATTGGTCGGAGAGATCGAAGAGATCGGAGAGTCCACAGGAATGGTAGAGGATGTCTTGGGCATCCAGACCTTGCGCAGCTTCCTGTTGTTTTGTACAGAGAGAGAGCGAGAGCTACCCCCGGTCCGAAGCATGTCTTCATAGGCAGACTGGTCGAACTGGACGACCAGTGTCTTCTTCACGGATCCCACGGATACCGCATCGTGTTGAGCAATTGCTTCCTCATCAGAAGAGAAAGATGTCAACAGCAGAGTCGCCATTTTGTTTGTGGTATTAAACGAAAGAACGAAATATATATGATACGAGATTTGCACGAAACCCGCCTTCTTTGGTTTACAAATAAACTTGTACAATTTGATCCTATACGAGGATGTGGGAGTACCATTTATTTAATCTGGGTAGATGATTGCTATAGGTGTCTGATCTGCAGTCGATTACTTTATCCCTTGGACTAAACGATGGTGAAGAAGTGCCGTGGAAGACGAAAAGCAGCTTCGGGGGTTGCGAAAGAGGATGGATGCACGATGCCAATGTCGTCGATCGCTACCCTTTGCCTGAGCTCTGGATGCTTCTCTCTCTCTCTCTCAAAGACTCTTTGACCTCTCCTCAATCTACAATATTTTGACCCGTGGTTCGATCTTCTTTCAAAGTTTTGACTTTGTTCAATTTTTAAAGTCTCGACCTGTTCCTCTGTTGATAGAGGTCTCTATTTATAGAGTTTTGGTGACAGTGACCACTCAATCGGTGTGGAAACCGAGTAGTGAAAAGTACAGCACCCTTTTACACAATGGTTAAAATAACCAAAGCCTGCGTATAGATGACCTTTTGAATGAGCGTGTGATGTGGGTCCAACTAAGGGACAAAACGCGTATAATTGCTATGAAGATCACGGCGTAGAAGCCACAAAGGTAGGTATACCTCGTGTAGAAGAGGTTGGCATAGAAGCCAACGTCTGTCACCATGGCGTAGAAGCCAAGTAGGCATAGAAGCCGAGTAGGCGTAGAAGCCTGATGGCATAGAAGCCGAATAAGCACAGAAGGCCGAATGAGCATAGAAGCCGAACGAGCATAGAAGCTGACGAGGCATAGAAGCCGAGCGGGCACAGAAGCTGAATGGACGTAGAAGCCGCTGCGTAACGTGCCAGAGTGGTCGTAGAGGCCGAGGAGTCATAAAAGCTGAATGGGCGTAGAAGCCGAGGTGATGTGGACGTCTTTAGCCGAAATCACGGCTCTTGGAGATATAATCAATTCTCTCGCATTAAATGCCGAGATCCGCTATCATCATTATTTGCAGAGATGTGTTCTGAAGGCCTGCCACCGTTCTGAGCATTAGGTACAGAGGCGTGCCTCGAGCCCTATATGAAGAGCAGCTTTTGACGTGGCAGTCTGTTTGTCTTCCGCAGAGCGTAAACAGTTCACGTCTGCCTGTGTAAAATAAGGCAGCGTATCCCCTTGTACGCGTAAAAGCAGTATCCGCTGAGGGGATGTCAGTAAACGACGGTTCGGTGATATTTAATCAAATCCTCTGCATTAAATGCAGAGATCCGCCATCATACTGTGGGGCGCGTCCTGAGTGGTCTGCCATCTTTTCAGCCATCGTCTGGGTAGCCGTGCAGCACTTTTTGCCAGGAGTCAGATGTCAGGTTCACTGCGTGACTTGACAGATTCATTTCGGGGAAGATGAAGCGTTCCTCGTACGCTTTAACGCTGCTTTGAAAGCGGATGAGTTTTACGCCATGGAGGCGATGAAGCACCCCGTCTACGCTGAAGCAGCCTGGACATACTGCATTTACGCGGACGGTCCTATCATATTTTACGCCGTGCTCAGCGGAAAAGCTCCGTTGCACTCTTGATGGCCCTGGGGTCCCCTGCTTACGCTGCCCTGCATCACCATGTTGCGTAGAGCTATCCAGCGTATTTTTCATGCTTCTATAATCAGTTGGTTAGTGTTAGGATGTAGCTAGATATTTAATAAGTTACATTTTGTTAGCTAATAGTTATTGTTAGTTAAATTAGCTAGTTAGTTAGTTAGTATCTACTTAGTTATACCTCTTATGGATATCTCTAAGTTATATATATATATATATATATATATATATATATATATATATATATATATATATATGTCTATGTATTAGTTGTATTGGTAGTTATTATAGCATAAGAGTTAGTACTTAATTCATATGGGTAAATACTAGTAGTTGATATTAGAGTATACTAGAAATTATATTGGGATGTAAGTTATATACTAGAAATCACTTTTACCTTAATATACCAAGGTAAGTGTCAAGGTATTGAGAATACACAAGGTATTTGGGTTTGGGTACCAAGATGAGTGTTTAGTGGTATGATACCGAGTTGGTTCAAAGCCAAGGTATCCATAAAGCATTTGGTAATTAGAATCAGTATATTTAATATTGTTTGGATATGCATATATGCTATTCTATATCTCTTATTTGCGTATCCTAAGATACGGTATCTTAGTATCCTATATTTAGCTTGTATGACCGAGTTTTATAGTTTATGAACTCAACATCATAGAGATAGACTCATGCAACCTATAAATAGGTAGTTTGACAAAGTTTGACCAGTTTGACTTAAAGTTGACTTAGTTTGACTATTTTGACTTAGAAATAGTTTTTAACCTAGATGTTGACTAGTTAACTTATTTACATTACAAAATCTTGTATTGATGTTGTATTCCCTATCTAGGTCTTCGAGATACCATACCAGACATCTGTGATACTATTTACTAGACTTCACGTAAGTACATTCTCTGATAGTTTCTTATATATGATATCCTCTATGTTTATCATATCTAGTGTAGATATCCATAATTTTTTGACACGATGGTTACACGGATTGGTATATTTGGATCTCGTCATGAGATATTATTCCTTGGTATATGGTGTATCTTGTGCAAGCTTTGTTTTATTATTCTTTTTGTACATGTACAGACACTGATTCTCGGGAAGAGTAGCTATCTTCTTAGAGAATCCTGTGCCATAACGTACCATGGTTGGATCCACTATACCAGTCGGGATTGGGGAGTATGTAGTGTAGATATGTAATCATACCCTCCTTGTATTAAGTCTTGTTCATTGAATAGTGTTAATCATACAATGCACGTATGATTAGCCAGGCCATATATCTTATATCAAGTTCCCAAGCCGATCACATATTTAAGCTACTACTCACTCACTTAGTATTCTTGTTCATTTCCATATTGTTCATTTTTATATTATTTTTAATAGTTTCTTTATTGTATATCTCTTATATCTATTGTTGCATCTTATATATTCACATCTATTTACTGTTACATAGTTTATATCATCGATTAGAACTGCTGTTAGAGATGTACTCTGCTCCATTCCTGACTAGATATATTTTTCCCAAATGATACTGAGGAGTGGTATCCTACACATTATGGGCCTTAGGATATTATGGGCTTAGAGTCAGAGACCCTGGCTCTAGAGGGATGCATCCCGACTGAGACAGATGACCCGGGACTTATAGCTTCTTAGTATTATTTTGTATAGATTTGTCTATAGCTGATTTGTTTAGTATTTCTTCAGACCCATTGATATTATTATTTTAGACTCATCAGTGTATGTGACTATTCTATTCTTTTATCATATTTGTGCTTATTTCTATCTTAGATCTGTGATCGAGTATATTGATATTGCTGGTGGCTCATTATATTTGTTAGATAGATTACCTAATCAAATATTCTACTGTCGATTCTGTAGCGTAGGCTGGACGTTGTTCCCGACTTGCATCGCTACACCGGGTGCGGATCGTGACACATTTTTAGTGGTGGCCCATGCAGGTCTTCGAGGTCGCAATTAGTGCGATTCATAGTGGTGCTCTAAATCTTGTTCTATTATTAGCCTTTTTCAGAATATAGGATATAGGCTATAGGCTGAGAATACTCAATCATATCTAGGAAAAATTCTTTTGATTCATTCAACTATTCTTCCTTGATATTGATACTTGATCTTTTAACTATCCTTCCTTGAGTGTCTTACATCATGTGCTATATTGATTCTTTTTTTCGCTTTGTCTCAGGATGCCGCTTAAGACTAGATCGCAGCAGGGGAGAGCAGCTTCTGAGAGGTTTGCGATATCACGAGGGCTTTCACCAGTAACTTCTCTAGTGATTGGAGTGTCAGCTGCTTTTGGAGGTACACCACCTACTCAGAGGACTGTGCCAGCTGTATCTGAGGGACTTCTACCTCCACCTTCTGTGCCAGCAGATGTGACACAGATGTCCATACTATTTTGCGAGATATTGGAGGCAAGAGGGCTCAGTCTGATGCACATCAGAGGCAGACCGACATCTTACGACAGGGTATCAAGATTGCTCATCAGCTTGCTCGTGTCGTAGTAGAGAGAAGAGTTTCGGTCCAACAGCAGGTTGCTCCTCAGGTTGCTCAGCTTTGGCCGGGCAACATTCAGGATTTTAAGAAGCTGGAGCCTAAGGTCTTCCAGGGGATGGTGTGAATCATCTATGATGATGAATGGCTCGAGGATATTCAGTATCTTATGAGAGTGTCCCATCTTTCTGAAGATCTGAAGGTTGAGGCGGTAGGACTTCAACTGTTCGAAGTCGCCCGTACTTGGTTAAGGAATGAGTCAATTCTTGTTGACGTAGGACAGTCTTGGGAGATATTCAAGGACCTTTTTAAGAAGAAGTTCTTCGCTCGGGTAGATAGGTTGGACTTGGGGAGGCAGTTTGAGAGCCTTATTCAGGGTAGCATGTCTGTGGAGGAATACGCTACGAAGTTTGGCAGGCTGAGCCAATTTATAGAGTATTTGGTAAGAGAGACGAAGGTTCGGGCTGTTAATTTTTGCGAGGGTCTAAACTGGGAAGTGAAGATCCTCATTCCCCATCCTTTTATGAGACATACTGGGAGATACTTGCAGAGGCACGCAAGGTTGAGTGGGAGTTGGGTTTGAAGCCCAAGAGAGATCGCAATTCTTTTTTGGGGGCCAATAGAATTATAATATCTATCAAATATTCTTATTTCTAGTCCAGGCCTTTTCAGCAGCAGCAGCAGCACCAGAATCCAGATAGGGTACCATTTCACCAGACATCACAATAGTAGAGACAGTTACAGTAAGTTTTCTGCCACTATTACAAGAAGTTCGGCCACATCTTGGAAGTTTGCAAGAGGAGGTTGGGAGTTTGTTTGTATTATGGTACCGAAGGGCATCAGCTGAGGGAGTATCCTTCCAATCCTCGTAGTACAGTTTAGGGAACAGCTCCAGCTCTAAGGGCATAGGCGAGACCACCTACAGTACAACCGAGGGGACCGCCACTTTTGACCCATCAGTAGCGTTATGTCCAGCATCAACATCAGGGAGGTGCACGTCAGGGACGACCGTTTGCTATGACTGTCGAGGAGGACGAGCCCATCGGAGATGTCATCGCAGGTTCTGTTCTTCTTAATTCTATTCCAGCTTTAGATTTGTTTAATAGTGGTGCCTCCCATAGTTTTATATCTATTTCTTTTGCTCTGAAGCATGGTTTGGTAGCTATGTCTTTTCTTAGGACTTGTAATATCATGACCGGAGAAGGCATTATCCTGGTTAAGGATATTTGCAAGGATCGAAGAGTTACTCTGGAAGGCAGGGAGTTAAGTGCGTGTCTACTTATAATGCCACTTTTGAGCTACGATATTATACTCGGGATAGATTGGTTAAGTAGGTACCATGATAATATAGATTGTAGAGAAGGTAGAGTTTTGTTTGGTCCTCCAGGAGAGCCAGAGTTCGAGTTTGGTAGAGGAGCTGTAGAGCAGGGAGAAGGCATTATTTGTGGAACTTTAGTAAAAGACAAGGAGTTGACGTATCTGTTGATAACAGAATTCTTGGATGTATTTCTTGAGAAATTGTCAGGATTGCCACTAGATCAAGATATTGAATTCTCTATAGACTTGGTGCTAAGTGCAAAACTAATTTTATAGCATGTCTATAGAGTAAACAACAGCGAGCTGGTCGAGCTGAAGAAGCAGGTAGACGAATTACAGGATTAGGGGTTTATTATATCGAGTTCTTCACCGTGGGGAGCCCAGTATTGTTTGTGCCGAAGAAGGATGGATCAATGCGCATGTGCATTGATTACAGGGCATTGAATAATCTCACTATCAAGAAAAAATACCTTTTTCCATGGATTGATGACTTGTTCAATCAGTTGAGTGGTGCCAAGGTATTTTCTAAGATAAACTTCAGATCAGGCTACCACCAAGTGAAAGTGAAGCAAGGTGTTCCATCAGTACCTTGACAAGGAGGAAATACCGAAGGCTGCTTTTAGAACTTTGTATGGTCAGTATGAGTTTATGGTGATGCCGTTTGGATTGACTAATGCCTCGACGATATTTTTGAATTTGACGAACAAGGTATTCCATCAGCACCTTGACAAGTTCATGGTGGTGTTCATCGATGACACACTCATATACTCGAAGATACCGGAGGAACACGAAGAGCATTTGTAGATTGTATTGGATGTGCTGAGGAAAGAGAAGTTGTATGTGAAGTTGCCCAAGTGTGAGTTCTTCCTGGATAAGGTAGAGATTTTGGGACAAGTTGTGACTGGTGATGGTATTTCAGTGGATCCAAAGAAGATCGCAGCAGTGGAGTCTTCGAGTATATGTGTGTGCAATTGATGGGAGGAACCCGACAGCTTGCAACAATAGTAACAGCTTATAGAAGCAGCTGCAGTAGTAGCAGCAGCTTGCAACAGTAGCTTCCAGCAGCGGTAGCAGCAGCAGCTTTCAGCAGCAGCAGCAATAGTTTATAGAAACAGCTGCAGTAGCAGCTGCTTTCTGAGAAGCAGTAACAGTAAGGGAGATCAGTTGGTTAGTGTTAGGATGTAGCTAGATATTTAGTAAGTTACATGTTGTTAGCTAATAGTTATTGTTAGTTAAATTAGCTAGTTAGTTAGTTAGTATCTATTTAGTTATACCTCTTATGGATATCTCTAAGTTATATATATATATATATATGTCTATGTATTAGTTGTATTGGTAATTATTATAGCATACGAGTTAGTACTTAATTTATATGGGTAAATACTAGTAGTTGATATTAGAGTACACTAGAAATTATATTGGGATGTTAGTTATACACTAGATATCACTTTTACCTTGAGATACCAAGGTAAGTGTCAAGGTATTGAGGATACACAAGGTATTTGGATTTGGGTACCAAGATGAGTGTTTAGTTGTGCGATACCGAGTTGGTTCAAACCTAAGGTATCCTCGTAGTATTTGGTAATTTGGATTAGTATATTTAATATTGTTCGGATATGCATATATGCTATTCTATATCTCTTGTTTACGTATCCTAAGATACAGTATCTTAGTATCCTAGATTTAGCTTGTATGACCTAGTTTCATAGTTTATGAATCCAACATCATAGAGATAAACTCATACAACCTAGAAATTGGTATTTTGATCAAGTTTGACCGTTTGACTTAGAGTTGACCTAGTTTGACTATTTTAACTTAAAAATAGTTTTTTGACCTAGATGTTGACTAGTTTAACTTATTTATATTCCAGAACCTTGTATTGATGTTGTATTCCCTACTAGGTCTTTGAGGTACCGTACCAGACATCTGTGATACTATTTACCAGACTTCAGGCGAGTACATTATCTGATAGTTTCTCATTTATGATATCCTTTATGTTTATTGTATCTAGTATAAATATCCATAATTTTTTGACACGATGGTTACAAGATTGGTATATCTGGATCTCGTCATGAGATGTTATTCCTTGGTATATGGTGTATCTTGTGCAAGCCTTATTTTATTGTTCTTTTTGTACATGTACCGATACTAATTCTTGAGAAGAGTCGTTATCTTCTTAGAGAATCATGTGCCATAGCGTATCATGGTTGGATCCACTATACCAGTCGGGGTTGGAGAGTATGTAGTATAGATATGTGATTATACCCTCCTTGTATCAAGTCTTGTTTATTGAATAGTGTTAATCATATACCGCACGTATGATTAGCCTGGCCATATATTTTGTATCAAGTTCCCAAGCCGATCATATGTTAAAGCTGGTACTCACTCACTTAGTCATTTAGTATTCTTGTTCATTGCCATATTATTTATTTTTGTATTATTTCCAGTATTTTCTTTATTGTATATCTCTTGTATCTATTATTGCATCTTACATATTTACATCTATTTATTATTACATAGTTTATATCATTGAATAGAACTGTTGTTAGAGATGTACTATGCTCCTTTCTTGACTTGATATATTTTTTTAAATGACATTGAGGAGTGGTACCCTATAATACACATACAAGTTAGCAGCAATTTATATAAACATATGAGTGTCATCTCATGTTCGTCTATGCATTAAACAGTTAGGTATGCAAGAAGCCTAACTTAGCATGTTCCCTAACTACTTGATGACCCCCGAGTGTTGGATCTCCGAGATTAGCAGCGGTGACTCAAGGTTCAGCTATTCAGAGCTAGGTAGAAACCATTGTGGTTAGATAGGGGATCTTGAGGGCACGAGCAAGCCAGTGAAGGAGAGGCTTTACCTCAGTATGACAGTGCATTGTGTGTATTGTATGTTGGTTGCAGCAACATGCATGAACTACACTGGCATTGTTGGGGTTGAAGTGTATCATTGTTAAGTTATTTATCAGTTAGTAGTTATAGACATGTTGATTAGTATATTAAGTTAGTGTTCAGTTAGTGTATTGATATGAGTTATGTCAATATCAGATAATGTATGTTCGCTTCAAGTCAAGATATTTTCTTGCCACTTGATATCGTTGTCGCAATGAGCGTTCCTTATAATGAATCCATAAATATTCTCAAAGATGCCGACAAATTTTTTCTGGATTATTTTATTGCTTGAGAGTTATGATTTCTAAAATCTAATTGCTAGAGTTTTTGATTGATGATGGCGAGGGATGAGGACTATTGCTGCTCTGGATATCAAAAAAATCTTCTTGAGTTTCGAGGATGAAACTTTTTCTCGGCGGGTAAGTATAGTGTCCCGTTCTATGTTGGTATTATGTACAAGAGACATCACTTTGCTGGCTTGACTAGAAGCCTTCTCAAATAATTTTTCTATTGAAACACAAGACGATTGATCTAGATGAGTGGACAAAACTTTATTCTTTAATTCTTGTACGTCTTAATAATGAATCTGAGTTTTATAATGCTTGTTGCTAAGTAGATAATGTTCGCATAAGAACGATAGAATGAGAACCTATATTGCTTAACCAGAGAACTCATAATGCTAGTCATTGAAAAGACCCTTGCCATTTTAAGTAAAAGAATAGAATATTGCATGCTAGGTTATACTGACACGGTTATCGAACAAACCTTGCCCTGCTAATAAGAAAAGTAAAAAAATGTTTGAACATGTCAAAAGAGATAGAAGAACTGTGTCATGTGTGCTTAATTAGAGATCATTTATATGTTTGCTTGGCATTAAAGCAAAAGATAGAACAATCTGAATAACTCGTAATATGCTAAAGATGATTGATATGAATGAGAAGAGACTAATAGTGCACCCTGAGGTATCGTCCTTGTGATCTAGCGGGGTGTGCTATTAGTAATGTAAAGAGAAGATTGAACCTATCGCTCAATTGATAAGAAGAAATAAAAGTTTGCTTAATCATTGTTTGCTTGTATTATATAATTATATAATTGATGTTTCATGTCATGCATTAGTCGCAGATAACTTGTACACAAGGTATTAGTCTCTCGAACGGTTCCTGGGGCTCTAAAAATTGGTCGGTCAGGAGGAGATTTTTAAGAGCACCCTGAGGTACGATCCTTCTGATCTAGTAGGGTATTATGTCTATTAGTAAAGAGAAGAACCATAATGTCACAACTGCTAGTAATCGTGTGTGTTGGTGCAGAGTTGAACCTTGAGTCACCGCTGCTAATCCCGGGATCCAATACTCAGGGGCCATCATGTAGTTAGGTCGTATGATAGGTTTGCCTTCTTGAATACCTAACTATTTGATGCAAAGACGAACAAAAAATGGCACTCATATGTTTATGTAAATTGCTGCTAACTTGTATGTCTTTTACAGGGATAACCGTTCGGCGAAGGATAAGAATCACTAAATTAGTGATGTATTAATTTTTTTTATTATGCTTGAATTGTGTACTGTCCTTAGAACTGCATGTTTCACTTGATTTTGCTGCTGCCCTTTTATACTGAATTGAATAAGTCCACTAGATGCACTTCGTATTGAACTGAGATGAATAGTCCACTAGAGAAAGCTTGTGTTCCTAAAGAGTTAGTAAATATAGTTCACGATACATGTTGCACACTGCACGATAGAACAATGCCCCTATTGTATGTCTGAATGTATTAAATATGCAAACTATTTTCAAAGATATGTTCTCGAAAGAAGTAAACTGATTATGATCATGTACTACATGAAATGAACCTAGGTATAAGTAGTAAGATCACTAGTTATGTAATATTTTATCACATGCTTAGTTAGTGTTGGTTTTAGAGAGTGTTGCTTTTGTTCGTTTCTTTTATACTCACCAGTACTTTCCCTAAAGTGCTGACCCCCACCAGTTCTATTCGTAGGTACTGGATTTTCCGAAGAAGCGATAGCCGAGCCTCATCCACCAGTTCTATTCTTAGGTACAGGATTGAATCTGATTATGTAATGTTTGGAACAACGTCATTGTAATTGAGAGAGAGAGAGCCTAAGCGATTTATAATCTTGGCCAAGAGCTGCTTGTAACACTTCTTGAATATCAATAAAGTGCTTATTTTCTTATGTCATTGTGTTCTTTAATTTTATGCTATATTGTGCCACTACTTCTTACTCTGAATAGCTTATTTTGTCCTTGTTCAAGCCCTTGTCTTATGCAAGCGCAACTTAGGCTTGCACGGTATCACTCCCAAGTGAGAACGGTCAGTTTTGCAAGGCCCCAATCAAGGATGAATATACCTTGCGAGATCGGAGCGTGATACCTAGTTTTGACCTAGAAACCTAATTTTGAGCTAATTAAGCTTATTTCTTTTTTTATCCCGAAATACTATTTTGACATAGAAAGTCATATATAGGTCTTCAGGCCTCGAATATGGACACTGTTTGGATCTATTACTCAGAACCACATACGAGTACATTATCTGATAGTTTTTTTACTTACTAGTCTTTATGTTACATGTATTTAGTATTGTTATACTTGATTCTTGACACGATGGTACACAGATTATTATACATTGGCTCACCGTCATGAGATATTATTATTCGTGATTACCGTGTTATTGTTCTTGATTACTCAATGACTAACATGATATCTTTGTGATTATTATAGATCGTCATCACCATGCTCATATTATAGATCGTGCATCATGATTTACGTGTTATAGCATGTCGTGATTTAGATCCACAATACTAGTCGGGGCCGAAAAAAGTATTAGTTGGATATGTGATCATACCTATATCTTAAGAGGTTGAGCGAGCTCCCTTTTATTTAATATAGTCCATGCTAGGCCCAGGCCGATCACATATCACAACTAGTATTTCAAAATACCTAAATTATTGTATTGCTCTGACATGCCATATACACTAATACCTGATATGTTTCTCCTAGTTATTCATTTATCAGTTTTTCTTGAATGATATTATTTTAATATTTTTTTGACATTACTTGCTACTGCTGTGACTTGATCCTAGTTATATTCTTATTACTATTTTTTTCTATTACTGTTTTATAGCTTCTATTGTGTAAATGGAACTACTGTTAGAAATGTGCTTCATTCTAATCCTGACTAGATAACATTTTTAAGTATGGATTTAGAGGATTGGTGTCCGACTTATTATGGACCACATGAGGGAGTAGTAGCAGCCTTGGACCTGGTAGTTCATGAGTGATTTCCAGGAGATCTAGCCAGTGTCACTAGTTATCTTAGCTATCCCTATTTAGTATTTTGGTACCGGATCTATCTTTGACATTTACGCAGACATTGGGATTTTATTATTTGATACTAAACTTGATGTGTTGATTAGACTTATCTAGACCTGTGTTTGGATCTCATTTCTTATTACCATATCGTACCATTTATTTTCCTTATAGATTCTTTTGATTAAGTATTGTCATTATATTATATTTTTATCTTGTCCTACATCTGGAATTGAGATATCATTGACAGGTTAAGTTTATATTATTGTGTTGAATTGATAGTTAGTTATTATTGACCTAGATAACGTTCTACCGTCGATGTTGCGACGCAGGATGGACGTACCACGTACTCGTGCCCTAATCATCCGGGTGCGGGTCGTGACAACCGATCCAACACTTATAGTTTATTCGGGAGTGCATTGTCATATCCTTCTAAATACAGATTAGTTGTTGGTAGTCTCTAATACTTGTGCCTCACTCGTCTTGATATTGCGTATGCTGTTAATAAATTATCTTAATTCATGCATCGACCTACTTCTGATCATTAGTCTTTTCTTGCACTGTTGTCAAGCGTTTGCTTTACTATCTTTTTGGTACTGCTGATCATGGTCTTGTCTTGCACTATCATCCATCTATATCTCTTCATGACTTTTCAAATGCTGATTAGGCGGGTAATAAGGATGACTATACCTCCACGAGTGACTATATTGTTTATCTAGGTCGCAATCCAATATCTTGGTCCTCTAAGAAATAACCCATAATAACACTCCTCAACTGAAGCTGAATATGGTTCTATTGCTGCTATAGTTGTCGAGTAACGTTAGATTTGTTCTCTTCTAACTAAGTCACTACCATATTTCAGAATAAGGATATTTTCGTCTTTTAATTTAATATGATAATATATTGCATAATATTTATATATTATTTATAGTGTTCCTTAAATGCCTGAGTTAGTGAACTAGACCTAGAAATCCACTAGATGATCCCCTGACCAAATTATAGGACTATGGATATTAATTAGCATTTTTGGGATTTAATATAAAGGATTATATTTAGTTGCTGTAATTTTATTTGATTATTGTACCTTACCGTTTCTTCATTATTGGGAGCACTACACTAGCTTTTGTCTTTCAATAAATTTTACACCCTTGTCCTAGACATGCCAGTCTCCTACTTTGATCCTTGTGTAACTAATAAATATGCCCTATTGTGCTTCATTTTAGCCGCACAATATTCGTCGTAAACGATTATATTTAATTCTAAATAAATTTAACTTTACATCTTTGGGCGTTCCAATCGAAATTGGAGACACAATCTCGACCCTTTTTTAGCAACCCAAATTATTATAATATTCTATTATGAGTCTTCTATATTCATGACACTTGTGTCCCACCTAATTTTAATCCTATGTACTTCTAATTAATTTTAGAACACCATTTACATTAATTTTAATTAAATTGGTGTAAGGACCCAACTTGACCCAAAACTAGATGTAACACCAAACCAAACCCCCACTCACACCCTCAAGACTCATATTAAACACTACACACCCTTTTTAGCCACTACATCACACCAAATATGGTATTTTTCTCTTATTTAATGCAAAAATCCTACTTTGTGCAATTTTCCAGTTATTGGGGACCTTTATGCAAAAGTGCATTGAGGTGTCCACATCCCATTGGACACAACACATAAAGAAGCACCATTTTCTTCATTGATCGGTCATGTGAATTTTCTCTATGATCTTGGAGTGTGCAACACTCAACATACTTCTCCCTCATCAGATCCTAGCCATCCATTTTCACACAAAACCATCATAGCCCTTTAAATATCTACATGTAGAAAGCCAAACCCAAATCCCAAGGAGTGGTTGATCGGCCCAACTTCCTAGGTTAATCTCAATCCCTCTTTTCAACATATATATATATATATATATATATATATATATATATATATATATATATATATATATATTTTCTTACATTTTTATCCCCATCAATTTAACATAGCGGACTTCTTTACTATATCCTCTCCCTGTACACACCTTCACCCTCATCCTTGTTCGCCTGAATAGTACAGCCGACCACCAGATCCACCGCAACCCACCTGTCAGCCCTTCCTCTAGTTCACCCAACCGTCGGAGCCGATCCCACCTGAACCGCCAGCACCACCGACTCCGTTCACCATCTTCTCCATCACCCTCATCCATACATCCTGACCAGCTTGACATCACCGGACCCGACTCGCCTGAGATCCCGCCACAACCATCCATCATCCCGACCTCGCCGACCGCCTGCTCCGAGCAACACCCGCCTGAACGACCCCTTCCCTCGACGAACAGCAACACCTCGATGACTCAACGAATAATAGCACCTCGATGACTCAAAGAACTTGACCCCGCTAAACCGACGGGACAACAGTCGTCTGAACGCCAGAGCAGACCTCCCCGGAGACAACACCTCCTCGTCGACTTCCCTCGACGACAGGACTTGCCGGATCCCCCTCGACCCGTACATGACCCCGTCTTCCCACACGACTCGACGTCAAATACTCCCTCGTGCACGTGCACGCCGTGGCCAAGGTGCGACGTATTTCTCTTATGATTTTGTTCGCGTGTGAATGATGTTTGGATGTTAGCATGTCGTGTTGTGATAAGTTCATTAGATATTCATTGTGAGAACATGCAATAAACCCAAACTCGTATCCGTATACGTACGCGTATGTGTATAGTATTCAATTTAGTATATATATATTGTGTAGGAATTAATTGCTAATACTAGTTATGACTATATATGTATACATGTACTGTATGCCCCTAGTGTTAATTTTGGATATCCCATATTTTATTGACCATGTGAACCTTAATATTGTGAGTTGATAGCCTTATGTACACTGACGTACTAGCGAGACATATGTTAGTGTTTGATTGTCTGATTATGTACCGCATTTGAGGACATGATACCCAAGCGTCTAGATGCACACTTGAACCTGTTAGATGACAAGTAGCACCCATAGCGTAGTCTCTGAGTTCAGTGTACTTATGATTTTGTGTATGTTAGTGTATCGACTGATGCACTATTATCATTAAATAATATCTATAGGACTGTTGGATTATTCAGACAAGACTTCAGAAACAGGATATTGGTATTTCCAACAGAGGACCACAGGCGAGTACGTTCTCTGACAGTTTTCATTATGTTGATTATCTCTATGATTCTAGTTATTTAGCGTACATGATTCTGATACTAT